>VWZI01022488.1:18247-30618 GCA_013396835.1 Psilopogon haemacephalus | reverse complement strand
ACCCTTTCTATTATTATTTTTATTATGCCTGAAAACCCCTTTCTAGTATAATTATTACTATTATTATTATTATTAAGCCTGCAAACCTTTCTACTATTATTATTACTATTATTATTATTATTAAATCTGCAAATCCTTTCTAGTATTATTATTATTACTATTGTTATTCCTGTTACTATTATTGAGCCTGTAAACCCTTTCTACTATTATTATCACTATTTACTATTATTAAGCCTGCAAACCCTTTCTACTATTATTATTATTATTATTATTACTACTACTATTACTGTTGTTACTATTATTACTTTAAATTGATTGGCTTTTATTTTTATTATTTATTGATCGATTCATAATCATAATGATAACAATAATTTCACAAATCCTCTGAGGAGCAGCAGCTGAGGGAAGTGGAGCTCATCAAGCCCGGAGCAAAAGAGGCTCAGGGGAGACCTCACTGCTCTCTGCAGCTCCCTGAGAGGAGGTTGAAATGAGGTGAGGTTGGGTTCTTCTCCCAAGGAGCAACTCACAGGACAAAGAGGAAGTGGCCTCAAGTTTCACCAGAGGAGGCTTAGGTGGGATGTGAGGAACCATTTCTTCCCCTTGAGGCTTGTCAAGCCCTGGACCAGGCTGCCCAGATTCAGGCTGGATGTGAGGAGGAAGTTGCCCCCAGGAGATGGTGGAGTTCCCATCCTTGGAGGGCTTGAGAAGCTGTGCAGATGTGGTGCACAAGAGTCTGCTTTGATGGCCACAGTCAGTGACTGAGCCTGAGGATCTTCAAGGTCTCCTCCAACCAAACCAGTTCCATGATTCTGTCTTGTTCCTTGTGTAGCCTTTGGAGGACTGTGTTGGGGAAGTGATGTCTAAACCTGATGTGCTTTGCTGGTTTGCTTTTTGATCTTTGTGGTTCCTACAAGGGTTTTTTGGGTTTTTTTTTGCCTTGCAAGCAACACTCACCCTTCCTGTTTCTTCTGCACTTCCCAATGTGCTTGATATGAAGAACTGCAGTTGTTTCAGTTGGCTGATAGGACAGCTTGGAAGAGCAGCTCCACGTTGTGCACTGTCCCTGGAGCAGCTCTTTCCTTCACACGTGGCTGATGGTATCAAGAGGTGTTAGAGCCTCCCTTTGGTGAGTTCAAGACATCAGGTTCTGGGAGCCCAGGTGATCTGCACCAGCTTGGCATCCCTGCTGGGTTTTCAGCTCTGCCACAAAGGGTTCTGCTAGAGGAAGAGATCTCTCTGGCTTCGAGTACAAACTTCAGCATGGAAGGTGCAGCAAGAGACGTGTGGCCAGCAGGGCTAGGGAAGTTCTACCTCTCTAATCTGCCCTTCTCAGACCACAGCTGCAATACTGTGGCCAAGAGAGCCAAGAGCATCCTGGGGGGCAGCAAGAGAAGTGTGGCCAGCAGGGCTAGGGAAGTTCTACCTCTCTGATCTGCCCTTCTCAGACCACAGCTGCAATACTGTGGCCAAGAGAGCCAAGAGCATCCTGGGGGGCAGCAAGAGAAGTGTGGCCAGCAGGGCTAAGGAGGTTCTGATCCTCCTCTGCTCTGCCCTGCTGAGGCCACAGCTGCAATACTGTGTCCAGTTTGGGGCTCCCCAGTGCAGCAGAGACAGGAACCTGCTGGAGAGAGTCCACCAGGGTGAGTGGGAGACTTGAGCATTTCCCCTGTGCAGAGAGCCTGAGAGCCCTGGGGCTGTTTGGTCTGGAGCAGAGAAGGCTGAGAGGAGATGTGAGCAATGTCTCTGCCTAGCTGAGGGGTGGGTGTCAAGTGGAGGGGGCCAAGCTCTTTTGGGGGGTGCACAGCAATGAGCCAAGGAGCAATGGATGCAAAGTAGAAGAGAGAAGGTTTCAGCTTGAGAGGAGGAGAAACTTCTTTAGTGTGAGGGTGCTGGAAGCCTGGAGCAGGCTGCCCAGAGAGGTGGTGGAGTCTCCTCTGGAGGCTTCCAAACCCCCTGGATGCATTCCCATGTGCCCTGCCCCAGGGGATGCTGCTTTGACTAAACAGCCCCAGGGCTCTCAGGCTCTCTGCACAGGGGAGATGCTCAAGTCCCCCACTCACCCTGGTGGCTCTCTGCTGGACTCTCTCCAGCAGGTTCCTGCCTCTCCTGCACTGGGGAGCCCCAAACTGGACACAGTATTGCAGCTGTGGTCTCATCAGGGTAGAGCAGAGTGGGATCAGAACCTCCCTAGCCCTGCTGGACTCTCTCCAGCAGGTTCCTGTCTCTCCTGAACTTGAGAGCCTCAAACTGGACACAGTAAGAAGAACACGGAAATGTCAGAGCAGGTCCAGAGGAGACCATGGGGATGATCAGAGGCTAGAGAACCTTCCCTGTGGGGACAGGCTGGGAGAGCTGGGGCTGTCCAGCCTGGAGAAGAGAAGACTCAAGGGAGACCTTAGAGCAGCCTTCCAGTACCTGAAAGGGCTACAGGAGAGCTGAGGAGGGACTTTTGGCAAGGGCTGGGGGGTGACAGGATGAGGGGAATGGATTGAAGCTGGAAGAGGGGAGATTGAGACTGGAGGTTGGGAATAAATTCTTGGCAGTGAGGGTGTGGAGACAGTGGCACAGGTTGCCCAGGGAGGCTGTGGATGTCCCCTCCCTGGAGGTGTCCAAGACCAGGTTGGATGAGACCTTGAGCAAGTTGGGCTGGTAGGAGGTGTCCCTGATGATGTCAGGGGTGGTTGGAACTGAATGGACCTTTAAGGTCCCTTCCAACCCAACCCATTCTATGAATCTGTCAACCTATGAACCATTGACTGAACTCCACCATGGAAATCAACCCATGTCCCACAGTGCCATGCCCACAGCTTTCTGGAGCACCTCCAGGGGTGGCAACTCCACCACCTCCCTGGGCAGCCTGTTCCAATCCCTGACCACTCTTTCTGGACAGAGATTCCATCACTGGAAAAAGCCATTTTACATCCACCTTATTGTTTTAATGCCCTTTCAGAATGATTTGGGAGCATCCAGGGAGGGGGTTTTTGGTTTGTTTTTTCTAAAATGCCTCAAAAGGACAAAAGCTGAAGATGAAACAATTCTGAAGTCGGAAGAGGTTTTCCATGCTCTTCTATAAATCTCTTTCATCAAGTCAGCAGTACTCAGATCCTCTAAATGCTCCCTTGAAAACACAGAGGGAATTTCTGGACCCATTGTTTTCACTTCCCCTTCTTGTCAGCAGCAAGCCACAAGATTGGGGTTTTTTTTTCCCCTTTCAATGGAGTCAGCCATGGGTTGCTTTAGATCCACTATCAGATGGGCACAGCAGCCTGGCTTCACAGATGGTCCAGGAGCGTACAGACCTGCCTCATCTTCATTGTGGTGAGACCCCACCTGGAGTACTGCATCCCTTTCTGCAGCCCCTATTACAAGAGGGATGTGGAGATGCTGGAGAGTGTCCAGAGAAGGGCCACGAGGATGCTGAGAGGGCTGCAGCACCTCTGCTGTGAGCACAGACTGAAAGAGTTGGGGCTGTGCAGGCTGGAAAAGAGGAGGCTCCCAGGGGACCTTCTGGTGGCCTTCCAGGATCTGAAGGGGGCTACAAAAAAAGCTNTGGCCAGGCTGGCAGAGGCTGTGGGCAGCCTGCTCTAGGGTAGGGTGTCCCTGGGCATGGCAGGGGGGTTGGAACTGGCTGCTCCTTGTGGTCCCTTCCAACCCTGACTCATTCTGGGATTCCTGTGAGTGGAGGCTGGGAGGCTGTTGCCCAGCACACAGAGATACAGAAGCATACAGAGGCCTTGAGTGTCCTGTTCTAGTGGAAGGTGTCCCTGCCTATGGCAGGAGTTTGGAACTGGATGAGCTTTGAGGATCCTTCCAACCTAAACCATTCTATGATTCTATGATAATTATTCAGGTCAGAGAAGACCCTCAAGATCATCAGGTCCAACCTTAGAACCACAGGTTGTGGAGTCTTCCTCTGTGCAGAGCTTCCAACCTCCCTGGCAACTGTGCTGCTGGGCAAGCTGCTGTGGGTGCCCTGCAGGAGCAAGGGGTTTGGACTGAATGCTCTCCAAAGGTCCCTTCCAACCCCCTCCATGCTGGGATTCTGTGATCATTCCTCCACTTGCATTATTTCCCAATTAATGTTAAGTTGTGCTCCCTTGTTGTGGCTCTTTCTCAGGTGCTCAGCTGTCACCACCTCCCAGATGATGCAGTTACAATCATAGAATCCTAGAATCAGTCAAGGTTGGAAGAGACCACAAGGATCAGCCAGTTCCAACCCTCCTGCCATGCCCAGGGACACCCTACCCTAGAGCAGGCTGCCCACAGCCTCAGCCAGCCTGGCCAAAAACACCTCCAGGGATCTGGCCCCAAACACCTCCCTGCAGGGGCAACCCATTCCAGCCTCTCACCACTCTCCTGCTCAACAACTTCCTCCTCACCTCCAGCCTCAATCTCCCCACCTCCAGCTTTGCTCCATTCTCCCCAGCCCCCTCACTCCCTGAAAGCTTCAAAAGTCCCTCCCCAGCTTTTCTGTAGCCCCCTTCAGATCCTGGAAGGCCACCAGAAGGTCACCTGGGAGCCTCCTCTTCTCCAGCCTGAACAAGGGCATGGTTAGTCTCAATGACCATGAAGGTCTTTTCCAACCAAAGTGGTTCCCTGATTCTCTGTCGGGCTGCTGCTTGGAGACCTTCATCTCCTTCCCAGCTGAGAGCTGAGCTAAGCACAATTCTGAGCATTTTTATTCCAGCTGACTCTGAGCAAACCTCTGCAGGGTAGGGAACAGAAGCTTCCTACCGGAAAAACAACAGCTTCTGGTGGCAGCTTTTTTGCAAGGCCACAAGCAAAGGAACTTCACTTGGATGGCCTGGATAGCATGGGGCACTTCCACCTCCAGCTCTGCCAGCTTCCAATGTTTTCAGTGGCAAAGCCACCACTCCACACCCTGCAAGAGAGGATCACAGCATCATTTTGGTTGGAAGAGGCCTTGAAGATCAGTTCAAGAGAGACAGGGACCTGCTGGAGAGAGTCCAGCAGAGAGCCACCAGGTAGAGTGGGGGACTTGAGCATCTCCCCTGTGCGGAGAGCCTGAGAGCCCTGGGGCTGTTTAGTCTGGAGCAGAGAAGGCTGAGAGGAGATGTGAGCAATGTCTCTGCCTAGCTGAGGGGTGGGTGTCAAGTGGAGGGGACCAAGCTCTTTTGGGGGGTGCAGAGCAAGAAGCCAAGGAGCAATGGATGCAAACTGCAACAGAGAAGGTTTCAGCTCCACAGAAGGAGAAACTTCTTTGGTGTGAGGGTGGCAGAGACCTGGAGCAGGCTGCCCAGAGAGATTGTGGAGTCTCCTTCTCTTGAGACTTTCCAAACCCACCTGGATGCATTCCTGTGTGAACTACCCTAGGGGATGCTGCTTTGGCAGGGGGGTTGGACTGGATGATCTCTGGAGGTCCCTTCCAACCTCTTTAGTTCTGTGATTCTGTGATTCTTGAGTCTAACCTTTAATCCAACACTGCCAAGAGTCACCTCACTCCTCACAGCCTCTCCAAGCTAACTCAAGGCAGAATCACAGAACCTTCAAGCTTGGAAGGGACCTCCAGAGATCATTGAGTCCAAGTCCCCTGCCAAGGCAGGATCACCTAGAATCACAGAATCATAGAATGGTTTAGGTTGGAAGGGACCTCAAAGCTCAGCCAGTTCCAACCCCCCTGTTCCATAGGCAGGGACACCTCCCAATAGAACAGGTTGCTCAAGCTCTCGTCCAACCTGGTCCTGAACACTTCCAGGGAGGTTGTGGAGCACAGAAGCTCCTCACACCCCACCTGCAGCACTGTCTGCAGCTCTGGAGCCCCCAGCACAAGAAGGACATGGAAGTGTTGGGGAGAGTCCAGTGGAGGGCCACGAAGATGATCAGAGGGCTGGAGCACCTCTGCTATGAGGACAGGCTGAGAGAGTTGGGGCTTTTCAGCCTGGAGAAGAGAAGGCTTCCAGGAGACCTTGGAGTGGCCTTCCAGGATCTGAAGGGGGCCTACAGGAGGGCTGGGGAGGGACTGTTTACAAGGTCTTGTAATGACAGGATGAGGGGCAATGGGTTCAAATTGGTGGAGGGGAGATTTAAATGGGATGTTAGGAGAAAGTTCTTCACAGTGAGGGTGGTGAGACACTGGAACAGGTTGCCCAGGGAGGTTGTGGCTGCTCCCTCCCTGGAGGTGTTCAAGGCCAGGCTGGATGAGGTCTTGAGCATCCTGTTCTAGTGGGAGGTGTCCCTGCCTGTGGCACAGGGGGGTGGGAACTGGCTGAGCTTTGAGGTCTCTTCCAACCTAAACTATTCTATGATTCTAAGCTCCCAATCAGGGGGGTGGAAGGCTGTGAAAGCAGGGGTCAGATGTCATGGGACAATAAAGCTATTTCTGGATCCCTCTGGTGACTCATCAGCGAGTTCTCCCTTGGCATTTTGACAGCACTGGCTGCAGACAAGGGGTGGGTGAGCTAAACCTGCACTGGGGTTTTGCAGATGATCAGGAGAAGCATTTCCTGCACCTGCACCTGGGAGAAGTCTTGGATGCAAGTGGTGGTGGTAATGTTGGTGCTGTGAGTGGAAGCAGCTCAGTGGAGGCAGGAATACAGAGCAATAATCAGGGAATTAGGGAAATGTTGGGGCTGGATCAGACCTCCAAGATCATCCAGTCCAACTCTCAACCCAACCCCACCATGGCCATCAAACCGTGGCCCCCAAGTGCCACCCTCACAGGTTTGTGGAGCACCTCCAGGAGTGGGGACTCCAGCACCTCCCTGGGCAGCCTGTGCCAATCCCTCACCACTCTTGCAGAACACAAATTGTTCCTCCTCTCCAACATACTCCTCCCCTGGCACAATTTCAGACCAGATGCTCTCCTTCTATCACCTTATGCTGGGGAGAAGAGCCCAACCCCCACCTGACTCCAACCTCCTTTCAGGGAGCTGCAGAAAGCAATGAGGTCTCCTCTCAGCCTCCTCTTCTCCAGGCTCAACCCTCCTCAGCTCCCTCAGCTGCTCCTCCCCAGCCCTGTCCTCCAGACCCTTCCACAGCTTGGTTGCCCTTCTCTAGACCTGCTCCAGCACCCAAATGTCCTTCTTGGAGTGAGAATCCCAAAACCCTCCAGAAGGATCTGTGGAGAGCAATGAGGCCTCCCCTCAGCCTCCTCTTCTCCATCAGTGATGAAGGCTCTGTGGAGAGCAATGAGGCCTCCCCTCAGCCTCCTCTTCTCCATCAGTGATGAAGGCTCTGTGGAGAGCAATGAGGCCTCCCCTCAGCCTCCTCTTCTCCATCAATGGTGAAGGCTCTGTGGAGAGCAATGAGGCCTCCCCTCAGCCTCCTCTTCTCCATCAATGATGAAGGCTCTGTGGAGAGCAATGAGGCCTCCCCTCAGCCTCCTCTTCTCCATCAGTGATGAAGGCTCTGTGGAGAGCAATGAGGCCTCCCCTCAGCCTCCTCTTCTCCATCAGTGCAATGCAGCAGAAGAAGGAAAATGAATGGAAAGGCAAAATAAAAGTCCTAATCACAGCTCAGCAGAGGGCACAATGAAAGGTTGAAAGTGAAGAGGAAATTCTTACCAGGAGGTCTCATTGGGTTTGAGGAGGTAACAGAAAGCTTTAAAACCTTTTTATTTAATTAGTTTTGGTTTTGCCTTTCAAAGATTTGCTCTTGGAAACCTTTAGGATTTGGATGGAGCTCCCAGATTTTTCTGCCCTGTGTCGTAAACCTTTCCCATTTTGAACAGGAAACCAAACTTTGCCATCCTGAAGGGAGGCTCCCAAAACACTTGGCACGGGCAGAAAGCAAGAGTCAAGCTCAGGAAGCACCTGGAGAGCTCCAGCTGGGAGACAGGAGGGGATGAGGGCAGAATCATAGAATTATAGAATGGTTTAGGTTGGAAGAGACCTTAAAGATCATCCAGTTCCAACCCCCCTGTGTCACAGGCAGGGACACCTCCCAGTAGAACAGGTCACTCAAGACCTCATCCAGCCTGGCCTTGAACACATCCAGGAAGGGAGCAGACACAACCTCCCTGGGCAACCTGTTCCAGTGCCTTGCCACCCTCACTGTGAAGAACTTCCTCCTAACATCCCATTTAAATCTCTTCTCTGCCAATTTGAACCCATTCCCCCTCATCCTGTCATTAGAAGACCTTGTGAACAGTCCCTCCCCAGCCCTCCTGTAGCCCCCTTCAGATACTGGAAGGTTACTCTAAGGTCTCCTGGAAGCCTTCTCTTCTCCAGCCTGCACAGCCCCAACTCTCTCAGCCTGTCCTCATAGCAGAGCTGCTGCAGCCCTCTCAGCATCGTTGTGACCTCCTCTGGACTCTCTCCAACACTTCCATGTTCTTCTTGTGCTGGGGGCTGCAGAGCTGCAGACAGTGCTGCAGGTGGGGTGTGAGGAGAGCAGAGCACAGGGGCAGAATCCCCTCCCTTGCCCTGCTGCCCACAGCTGCTCTTGCTGCAGCCCAGCACACAGTTGCTGTCTGGGCTGCACTCACACTGCAGCCTCATCTTCAGCTTTGCACCAGCCCAGACCCCCAGGGCCTGTTCCTCAGGGCTGCTCTCAGCCATTCCCCACCCAGCCTGGAGTTGTGCTTGGGATTGCACCCACCCAGCTGCAGGACCTTACACTTGGCCTTGTTGAATTTCAGAAGTTCTGACTCCAAACAGGGCACATTCCTGCTTTGGGAGTCCTGGAGTCAGACATCCCAAACTGATCCTTCAGCAGGAACTGGGTTCTGTTTGGTTGGGGACTTTGGGGTTTTAATAACTCTGGATTCATTTGTCTCCAGACAAGGAGAGAAAGACTTTGGGGTGGAGCATTTTGGTCTGCTCTTGCTTATACCCATGTGGAGCTGGAGTGAGTTACTGCAGCCAGCTCTGGAGCCCTCAACACAGCAAGGACATGGACCTGATGGAGCAGGTCCAGAGGAGGGCCACAAAAATGATCAGGGGGTTGAAGCAGCTCTGCTATGAGGACAGGCTGAGGGAGCTGGGGGTGTTCAGCCTGGAGGAGAGGAGGCTCCAGGGACACCTCATAGCAGCCTGCCAGGAGCTGAAGGAGGCTACAAGAAGGCTGCAGAGAGACTGTTTGCAAAGGGCTGCAGGGACAGGACGAGGGCAATGGCCTCAAAGTAGAGCAGAGCAGATTGAGATTGGATGTGAGGAACAAGTTCTGCACCAGGAGGCTGCTGGAACACTGCAACAGGTTGCTTGGGGAGGTTGTTGAGGCCCCATCCCTGGAGATATTGAAGGTGAGGCTGGACAGGGCTGTGGGCAACCTGCTCTAGTTGAGGATGTCCCTTCTGAGTGCAGAGGGCGTTGGACTGGATGAGCTTTGGTGGTCCCTTCCAACCCAGACCATTCTATGATTTGGAGTCTAAACAGCCTAGGATCATAGAATCATGGAATGGTTTGGGTTGGAAGGGATCTTTGAAGGTCATCTGGTCCACCCTCCTGCAGTCAGCAAGGATGTCTTCAACTCCATCAGGTTGCTTAGAGCTCCATCAAGCCTGACCTGGAGCATCTCCAGGGATGGGGCCTCCACCAGCTCCCTGGGCAACCTGTTCCACTCATGCTAAGAGGGACATTGAGGGGCTGGAGCAGGACCCCAGTTCCCTCAGCTGCTCCTCACAAACCTGTTCTCTAGACCTGTGCCAGCTTTGTAGATTTGTTGAATGATTTGGATTGGAAAGGACATTAAAGATCATCTAGATCCAACCCCCACTGCCAACACCTCCCACCAGCACAGGTTGCTCAAAGCCTCATCCACCATGGTCTTGAATAGATCCATGGAGGGCATCTGCAGCCTCCCTGGGCAACCTGTGCCAGTCTCTCCCCAGCCTCACTGCCAAGAATTTCTTCCTCATTTCCAGTCTCTATCTTCCCTCTGCCAGCTTCAGTCCATTCCCCTCATCTGGCACATTCTAACAAGTGCCCATTGCCTGATGGACAAGCTTAGCTTCTCCACATTGCCCTTCCCACTGTATCTCTCCTCTCCATCAGGGAGGAACTTTCCCAAGCTCCAAAGCCTCCTTTCTCACCAGAACTGAAATAATTCAAGGACAGGCAGAGTTACACAGTATCAAATACTCTACAGACTATCAAATGTTTGGTTGATCAGTTCCAACAGCTCATGTCCACCCTGCTCAGCTAGAAATTCTTCCACAATTCCCCTCATCCACCTCCAATCCATTCCCCTCATCCACCTCCAATCCATTCCCCTCATCCACCTTCAATCCATTCCTCTCATCCACCTTCAATCCATTCCTCTCATCCACCTCCAATCCATTCCCCTCATCCACCTTCAATCCATTCCTCTCATCCACCTCCAATCCATTCCCCTCATCCACCTCCAATCCATTCCCCTCATCCACCTCCAATCCATTCCCCTCATCCACCTCCAATCCATTCCCCTCATCCACCTCCAATCCATTCCCCTCATCCTCCTCCAATCCATTCCCCTCATCCTAGCATTCCCATCCCTTGTCAAAAGTCCCTCTCCAGCTCTCCTGTAGCCCCGTCCAAGCACTAGGAGGCTGCTCTAAGGTCCCTTTGGAGCCTTCTCCAGGCTGAGCAGCCCCAACTCCCCCAGCCTGTCCCAACAGGGGAGGTTCTCCAACCCTATGATCATCCCCATGGCCTCCTCTGGACCCTCTCCACCAGCTCCATGTCCTTGTGCTGGAGTCCCCAGAGCTGGAGGCAGTGCTGCAGGTGAGGTGTGAGCAGAGCAGAGCAGAGGGGCAGAATCCCCTCCCTGCCCTGCTGCTCTCCCTGCTCTGCCTGCAGCCAGCACACAGCTGCCTCTGGGCTGCAGCCACCAGTGCTGGCTCCTGGGCACTTGGGCACCAACTGACACCCCCAAGCCCTTCTCCTCAGGGCTGCTCTCTCCAGCCTCTCCTCACCCAGTTCTTCACTGCCCTTCTCTGAACCTGCTCCAGCCCCCTTTGTGCCAAGCTTTGTGATGGGGGTCAGGGGGCATCACTTCAAAAGGGAGAAGCCTTTCCCAATATGTTTAATTACAGACTCGAGCCTGAAATGTTCTCTCTGCTACTTATAAGGAGAGCATGAATGGATTGTGAGGCTGATTCCCCTGGGGAAGGGATGAGAATGGACTTCTGAAAGCACCAAACCATCGCTGGCAGATGGAATTCCCAAGGGATGTGTGGGGGAAAACAGGGATGAATCTGCTGTGCTCTGTTGTGCAGCTGCTCTACCTCTGGCCAGAGCCCTGTGATGCTGTTCCCTTGCTTCTCCAAGGCAATTTTCTTCCATTGTCCCCCTGCTTCCATGACTGTCACCATAATCACAGGGCTGTGACTCTGGAGCTGCTCTCTTCTTTAAGGACATGTTGCCCCTCTCTGGAGGTTACCAAAAAAAACCCTCCCCAAAATAGTTTCAGTTTGATATTTGATCCTTTCAGATGTTAGTGGGAGTGGCTGAGAGCATTTAGATCAGCCTGAAAAACCACAGCAGGTTTGCATCTCTGCCAGCAGAAGGTCCAGGGGAGTTCCTCTCCCTCTTTGCTCTGCTCTGATGAGGCCACAGCTGGGATATTTGGGACAGTTCTGGGCTCCCCAAGGACAGGGACTGGCTGCAGAGGATGCAGCAAAGGGCTGCAAAGGTCCTGAGGGGACTGGAACATCTCTGGTGAGGGAAAGCTGAGAGAATTGGGGGGTTTAGTCTGGAGAAGAGCAGCCTGAGAGGGGATCTCATCCATGCTGAGCAATAGTTCAAGGGTAGGTGGCAGGAGGATGGGGCCAGGCTTGGTTCAGTGATGCTCGGGGACAGACTGGAACATGAGAAGTTCCATCTGACCACGAGGAGGAACTTGTGTGATGTAAGGGTGATGGAGCCCTGGAACAGGCTGCCCACAGAGGTCCCCACCTCTGGGGACATTCAAAACCCACCTGGCTGTGTTCCTGTGTGACCTGCTGTAGGTGACCCTGCCTTGGCAAGGGGATTGGCCTCAATGATGTCTGTCCAGAGGTCCCTTCCACCCCCTCCCCTGCTGTGATTCTGTGATGCCTAAGGAGTATGTGAAGGCTGCAGCTGTTTGGGATGAGTATGTCCATGCCCTGCTCAGTGCTGAGCATCTCAAGCTGCAGGTGACTCCTCCATTAGTATTTTCTCAATTCCTGTTTATGGAAAGAAAAAAAAGGAAAGAGAAGGCTGAGAGAGGATCTGATCAATGTCTATAAATATCTGAGGGGTGAGGGTCTGAGATAGGACAAGTGGCAATGGACACAAACAGGAACCCAGGAGGTTCCACTTCAACCTGAGGAGAAACTTCTTTGGTGTGAGGGTGCCGGAGCCCTGGAGCAGGCTTCCCAGAGACAATAGAATAGAATAGAATAGACTAGAATAGAATAGACTAGAATAGACTAGACTAGACTAGAATAGAATAGAATAGAATACAATAGA
>VWZI01022488.1:6923-17541 GCA_013396835.1 Psilopogon haemacephalus | reverse complement strand
GAATAGAATAGAATAGAATAGAATAGAATAGAATAGAATAGAATAGAATAGAATAGAATAGAATAGAATAGAATAGGCCATCCCAGGGAAGTGGTGGAGTCCCCGTGCCTGGAGGTAGAATAGAGTTGACCCAGGGAGGTTTAGGTTGGACATTAGAAGAAACTTCTTTTCTGGAAGTGTTTGTTTGGTTTGTTTTTTTTTTTTAGCTTAAAATCACAGAATGCCAAACCATTGCCTCTTGTCCTGTCCCTGCAGGCCTTTCCAAACAGTCTCTCTGCAGCCTTCTTGATCAGAGAACCACAGAATTAACCAGATTGAAAAAGACCTCTGAGGTCATCGAGTCCAACCTATCACCCAACACCTTCTAACTAACTAAACCCTGGCACCAAGTGCCTCATGCAGCCTCCTCTTAAACACCTCCAGGCATGGTTAGTTCACCACCTCCCTGGGCAGCCCATTCCAATGCCAATCACTCTTGCTGTGAAGAACTTCTTCCTAACATCCAGCCTGAACCTGCCCTGGCACAGCTTGAGGCTGTGTCCTCTTGTTCTGTCCCTGGGTGCCTGGCAGAAGAGCCCAACCCCACCTGACTACAACCTCCTTCCAGGTAGCTGCAGAGAGCAATGAGGTCTGCCTGAGCCTCCTCCTCTCCAGGCTGCACACCCCCAGCTCCCTCAGCCTCTCCTCACAGGGCTGCTTCAGGCCCCTCCCCAGCCTTGCTGCCCTTCTCTGGACACCTTCAAGCATCTCAACACCTTCTTGTAGCTCCCTTAAGGTGCTGGCAGGCTGCTCTAAGGTCCCTCTGGAGCCTTCTCTTCTCCAGGCTGCACACCCCCAGCTCCCTCAGTCTGTCCTCCCAGCAGAGCTTTTCCTACCTCCTGACCATTTTTATGTCACTCCTCTGGCCCTGCTCCATCAGCTCCATGTCCTTGCTGTGTTGAGGGCTCCAGAGCTGGATGCAGCACTCCAGGTGAGGTCTCCCCAGAGCACAATAGAGCAGAGCAGAGCAGAGGGGCAGGATCTCCTCTCTGCATCTGCTGCCAATGCTGCTTTGGCTGCAGCCCAGGCTGCCCCTGGCCTTCTGTGCTGCAGTCTCACACTGCCTGCTCCTCTCCAGCTTCTCCCCCACCAGCATCCCCAAGTCCTTTCCCCCAGTGCTGCTTTCCATCACCTCCTCTCCCATCCTGCATTGGCAGTGAGGATTGTTCCAGCCCATGGCTTCGATCTGGGGTTTGTTGGTAGATTTTTATACAGGAGCTGTCTTTTGTTGACAAATGCTTCCAGGCTTGATGTGCTTTGATGTGATGGAGGAGAAAAGGATCTGAGCAGTGGCAAGTGGGAGAATTAGAAAAGGGACCTGCAGCAAGCAAGTTCCTCTTCTCCAGCAGAGGGGAAATGAGTGCCTGGAGTAGCTGACTGCCAGGAATCAGCATTTTGAAGGGCAGCTCACTGTGGAATGTGACTGCTAAGTGACAAGGATGGGTTTTCTGACCTTCCTTCCTTCCTTCCTTTCTCTCTCAGTGTCCTTGGGAAGTGGGGAATACTGCTGAGGCCATCAGAGCCTGCTGCTTCCTCTTGTGGGCTTTGTCTTCTGGCTTGCACATGAGATGTTCAAAATCGTAGGTTTGGGTCGGAAGGGACTTCTAAAGCTCATCCAGTCCAAACATCAGCAGACAGTAGAGACCTTTTCCACTAGAGCAGGTTGCTTGAGCCCCAGACAAGCTGATCTGGAATGGCTCAAGGGATGGGACATCTCCCACCCACCCTGGGCAGCCTGGGACAGGTTTTCACCACACTCACTGGAAAAAAACAAAAAAATCTCCTTATATCTAGGCTGAATCTTCCCTCAGTAGAGAAATCCTCTGTCCTTCATAGACCCCACCTGGATTGTCCAGTTCTGGGGGCACCAACAGAATCAGAGAAGAATAGAATCATAGAATCAGTCAGGGTTGGAAGGGACCACAAGGATAATAGATTCATAGAATGGTTTAGGTGGGAAGATCATCCAGTTCCAACCCCCCTGCCATGCCCAAGGTCACCCTACCCTAGATCAGGCTGCCCACAGCCTCAGCCAGCCTGGCCAAAAACACCTCCAGGGATCTGGACCCAAACACCTCCCTGCAGGGGCAACCCATTCCAGCCTCTCACCACTCTCATGCTCAACAACTTCCTCCTCACCTCCAGCTTCAATCTCCCCACCTCCAGCTTTGCTCCATTCCCCCTAGTCCTCTCACTCCCTCATAGACTCAAAAGTCCCTCCCCAGCTTGTTTGTAGCCCCATGCAGATCCTGGAAGGCCACAAGAAGGTCAGCTGGGAGCCTCCTCTTCTCCAGCCTGCACAGCCCCAACTCTTTCAGTCTGTGCTCACAGCAGAGGTGCTGCAGCCCTCTCAGCATCCTCGTGGCCATTCTCTGGGCATTCTAGCAAGGAAGACATCAAACTGTTAGAGGATATCCAGAGAAGGCCATGAAGATGATCATAGAGGGCTGGAGAACCTCCCAGGAGCCAGCATTGGTGGCTGCAGCCCAGGGGCAGCTGTGTGCTGGCTGCAGGCAGAGCAGGGAGAGCAGCAGGGCAGGGAGGGGATTCTGCCCCTCTGCTCTGCTCTGCTCACATCTCACCTGCAGCATTGCCTCCAGCTCTGGGGACCCCAGCACAAGGACATGGAGCTGGTGGAGAGGGTCCAGAGGAGGGCATGGAGATGATCATAGAATTGTAGAATGATTTAGGTTGGAAGAGACCTCAAAGAGCATCCTGCTCCAACCCCTCCCTGTGCCATAGGCAGGGACAGGTCACTCAAGACCTCATCCAACCTGCCCTTGAACACCTCCAGGCAGGGAGCAGCCACAGCCTCCCTGGGCAACCTGTGCCAGTGTCTCACCACCCTCACTGCAAACAACTTCCTCCTCACATCCACTTTCAGCCTGCCCTCTGCCACTTTAAACCCATTCCTCCTTCTCCTGTCATTACAAGACCTTGTCAACAGTCCCTCCCCAGCCATCCTGTAGGCCCCTTCAGATACTGATCAGAGGCTGGAGAACCTCCCCTGTGGGGACAGGCTGGGAGAGTTGAGGCTACTCAGCCTGGAGAAGAGAAGGCTCCAAAGGGACTTTAGAGCAGCCTTCTAGTGCCTGGATGGGGCTATAGGAGAGCTGGGGAGGGACTTTTGACAAGGGCTAGGAGTGCCAAGTTGAGGGGAATGGACTGAAGGTGGAAGAGAGGAGATTGAGACTGGAGATGAGGAAGAAATTATTGAGAGTGAGGGTGGGAAGACACTGGCACAGGTTGCCCAGGGAGGATGTGGATATATCCTCCATGGAGGTGTTCAGGCTGGATGAGGCCTTGAGCAAGCTGGGCTGGTGGGAGGTGTCTGCCCATGGCAGGGAGGTTGGAACTGGCTGATTTACTGTGTGCAGTTCTGGAGCCCCCATCACAAGAAGGATGTGGAACTGTTGGAGAGAGTCCAGAGGAGGCCATCAAGATGCTGAGAGGGCTGCAGCAGCTCTGCTGTGAGGACAGGCTGAGAGAGTTGGGGCTGTGCAGCCTGGAGAAGAGAAGGCTTCCAGGAGACCTTGGAATGGCCTTCCAATATCTGAAGGGGGACTACAGGAAGGCTGGGGAGGGACTATTGATAAGGTCTTGTAATGAGAGGATGAGGAGGAATGGGTTCAAACTGGCAGAGGGGAGATTTGAAAGGGATGTTAGGAGAAAGTTCTTCACAGTGAGGGTGGTGAGACACTGGCACAGGTTGCCCAGGGAGGTTGTGTCTGCTCCCTCCCTGTATGTGTTCAAGGCCAGGTTGGATGAGGCCTTGAGTGTCCTGTTCTAGTGGGAGGCATCCCTGCCTATGGCACAGGGGGGTGGGAACTGGATGAGCTTTGAAGTCTCTTCCAACCTAAACCACTCTATGATTCTATGATTTTTAAGGTCCCTTCCAACCCATTCTGTGACTCGTTTAGCAAAAAATCACTGAGCTTCAAATCCCCAGGCTGAACCTCAGAGACATCAGTGGGATGGATTCAGAGCTGAGAGTTTCAAACCAACACAGGCTGCAAGCTTCACTCAGCATCCTCCTTAGGTCATTCCTGTTACTCATCATCAAGTAAGAAATAGGTTTAGTGCCACAGATAATCCAGGAGTGGCAGAGGCTGCCCAGGGAGGTGCTGGAGTCCTCATCCCTGCAGGTGTTGAAGGAACCTGTGGGGATGGCACTTAGGGCCATGGTTTGGTGGTCATGGTGGGGGTGAGTTGAAGGTTGGACTGGATGATCTTGGAGGTCTCTTCCAACCCAAACTGTTCTCTGCTTCTATGAAAAACAGAGTCTCTGTTCACAGGGGGTTGCAGGAGGTGTTCAACACAAAGCAGATCAGGGATGGTTAAAGCAGGGTTTGGAAGGTAGGTGAGAACAGGGTGGGATAAGAGTTGAATGAAGCATTTAACAGGCAGCCTAAAATAAAAGAGATGCAAGGCAGCATCCAGGATCCTTTTTTATTTTTCATGGGAGAGTGCCAAAAGACAGGAACAGGCTGCCCAGGGGACTTGTGGAGTCTCCCTCTCTGGAAATATTCCAAACCTGCCTGGATGTGTTCCTGTATGATCCTGCTGCAGCAAAGGGCTTGGACTGGATGAGCTTTGGAGGTCCCTTCCAGCCCCTGACATTCTGTGATGCTGTGATCAAGCCTAACCTTGAATATTTCCAGGGATGAGGCTTCCACCACCTCCCTGGGTAACCTGTTGCAGTCTTCCACCACCCTCATAGTAAAGAACTTCTTGATAATGTCCCATCTAAATCTGCTCTTCTCTAGTTTCAAACCATTGCTGGAGCAATGAGTCTTGGTCCCACCTTGGTTGCTCAAATCAAAGCCTCATGCATCCTTCTGGGATTCAATACAGTGCTGATCCCTGGAGCTGTTCAAGGTCAGGATGGATGAGGAATTTTTTTCCCTGGAAGGGTGCCAGAAGACTGGAACAGGCTGCCCAGGGCAGGTTGTGGAGTCTCCCTCTCTGGAGATACTCCAGCCCTGCCTGGATGTGTTCCTGTGTATTCTGCTCTAGGTGATCCTTCTCTAACAGAGGGCTTGGACTGGGTGAGCTTTGGAGGTCCCTTCCCAGCCCCTGACATTCTGTGATGCTGTGATCCAGTCTGACCTTGAATATTTCAAGGGATGAGGCTTCCCTATCTCCCTCTCTGGAGATATTCCAGCCCTGCCTGGGTGTGTTCCTGTATGATCTTGCTGTAGCAGAGGGCTTGGACTGGATGAGCTTTGGAGATCCCTTCCAGCCCCTGACATTCTGTGATGCTGTGATCAAGCCTGACCTTGAATATTTCCAGGGATGAGGCTTCTCTATCTCCCTCTCAGGAGATGTTCCAGCCCTGCCTGGATTTGTTTCTGTGTGATCTGCTGTAGGTGATGCTGCTCTGGAAGAGGACTTGGACTGGCTGAGCTTTGGAGGTCCCTTCCAGCCCCTGAGATTCTGTGATTCAGATCTCCCTTTTCATCTGTGGGGTTTTTCTTTGTCCTTTGATTGCTAAGCAGGAAACCCTCTCAAGATAACCATGAGGCAATGCCACTGACTACCTAGACAAGCTCTCCCTCCACCAACACAATCATTTCTGTTCTGGGACCTTTCAAAAACACTTCTCCTTATCTTCTCCTTTTCAGGCTGTAGGCAGGGGTGGGGTAGGCTGGAGCCTTAATTCTCTTCTGTTAACCTCCACCCATGTGAGGAAATTCTTTGCCTTCAGCATCAGCCTGATTGTTTCCGGCCTGGGTGGCAGCATCCCAAGCCTTGGTCAAGGTCCTTGGGGGGTGTCCCTGCCCATGGAGTTAGATGATCTCTAAGGTCCCTTCCAACCCAGACCATTCTGTGATTCTCATTGCTCAGCACAGGCCAAAATTAGCAAACAGGTCAAGTGCTGAGCTGCATCAACTTAGGACAGCTCCAGAGTGCTCCACCTCCCTTTCTCCCTCCCTTTATCCTTCTCTTTCTCTCTTCCTTTCCCTTTCTCTCCTTCCTAAATCCATCCCTACCAGCCCTGCCCTGGGCTGATCCCCAGCAGGGTAGGCAGCAGGGGCAGGGAGGGGATTGTGCCCCTCTGCTGTGCTCTGCTGAGACCTCCCCTGCAGTGCTGGGGCAGCTCTGCAGTGCTCAGCACAGGCAGGGAGCTGCTGGAGCAGGGCCAGAGGGGGTCACAGCCATGCTGGGAGGGTTCTGCTGGGAGAGGAGTTGGGGGTGTGCAGCTTGGAGAAGAGAAGGCTCCAGGGAGAGCTGCAGTACCTTCAGTACTTAGAAGAGGTCGATAAGGAAGATGGGGAGGGGCAGTTCAGCAGTTTGTAGTGATAGGGCAAGAGTGATGGTTTGAAACTCAGAGGGAGATTCAGACTGGAGAGAGGGAAGAAATTTCTTGATGCTGAGGGTGGTGAGAGCCTGTCCCAGGTCTCTCAGAGAGGTGGGAGATTCCCCATCCCTGGCACCATCCCAGGTCAGGTTGTCTGGGAGGGTCTGAGCAACCTCCTCTGGTTGAAGCTGTCCCTGCTGGCTGCAGGGACTGGGACTGGATGGCCTTGAAAGGTCCCTTCCAACTCAAACCACTCTGGATGGCCTTGAAAGGTCCCTTCCAACCCAAACCACTCTGTGATTCTATGATTGCACTTGAAACTTTATGTTGAAATCAGAAAAATATTCTTGTCTCATCCTGTCCTGTCTCCATAAATAATTTCATGGATTTGAGTTGGGCCAGGGATGGCTGCAGGAGGCTCAACAAGTCCAAGTGCAAGAGCCTGCAGCTGGGTCAGGCCAAACCCAGGCACAAATCCAGCCTGGGTGCAGGAGGGAGTTGAGAGCAGCCCTGAAGGAAGAGCTTTGGGGGTGGTGCTGGGTGCTGAGAAGCTGCCCAGGAGCCAACAGTGGCCTCATGCAGCCCAGCAGGCAGCTGTGTGCAGAGCTCTCTAATCCCCTGCCTGATGGGGTGGCACATTCCCTGGGCAGCCAGGGTGAGGCTTTGCAGCTCTGTGTGCTGGAGCTGCTGTGCTGAGCCCAGGGCTGAGCTGCCTGCTGGACGTGCCTGGGTTGGGTCATGCTGTGCTGGCTCTGGCTGCTCCATCTGGTCCTGCTCTGCAGCTGAGGTTGGATTCAGTGACCTCTGGAGGTCCTTTCCATCTCCTGGCATGAGGAAGGATATGAAGGGGACTTTTCCTAAGGGTTTCCAGCAATGGGAATGGGTTGAAGGTGAGGAAGAGCTGAGCTTAGGCTGAATCTTAGGAATAGGTTCTTCAGTAGGAGACTTTGGAATAGGCTGCCCAGAGAGGTTGAGGTTGTTCAGCTTACAGAAGAGAAGACCCTGAGGAGACTTTCAAGTCCTGTCTGGATGTGTTCCTCTGTGCTAGATTGTCTGGTCCTGTTGTGGCAGGGGGGTTGGACTCGATGATCTCCTTGGGTCCTTTCCAAACCCTGACATCCTGTGAGCCTGTGACATTGGAGCTGCCTGCCAATAGCTGACACTTGCTGAGAGGCTGCCCAGGAGCCAGCAGTGGCCTCATGCAGCCCAGCAGGCAGCTGTGTGCTGGGCTGCAGGCAGAGCAGGGTGGGCAGCAGGGCAAGAGAGGGGATCCTGCCCCTTGCCTCTGCTCTGCTCACTCCTCACCTCCAATCCTGCCTGCAGTGCTGCTGGCCCCAGCAGCAGGAGGACACAGAGCTGCTGCAGGGAGCCCACAGGAGCCCAGCAAGGGGAGCCCAGGGCTGGAGCAGCTCTGCTGTGAGCACAGGCTGAGGGAGCTGGGGGGGTGCAGCCTGCAGAAGAGAAGGCTCCAGGGGCACCTCAGAGCTGCCTGCCAGCAGCTGAAGGCATCCTGCAGGAAGGCTGCAGAGGGACTTGGCCTAAGGGGCTCTAGAGACAGCCCAAGGGGCAATGCTTGCAAGCTGAGGCAGAGCAGGCTGAGAGTGAGTGGAGCTGAGGCAGAAGTTCTCCAGCAGGAGGCTGCTGAGACTCTGGCACAGGCTGCCCAGGGAGACTGTGGCTGCCTCCTGCCTGGGGGTGCTGAGGGCCAGGCTGGATGAGGCCTTGAGCAGCTGAGTGTAGCTGAGAGGTGTCCCTGGGCATGGTGTGGAGGGTGGAGGAGCTGATTGCTGAGCTCCTTTCCACCCTGAGCCATCCTCTCTTCTGTGATCTTGCAGTTCTTCCCAGGAATGTTCTTCATTTTCTTCCTCCTCTCTCCTGCAGGCCCTGGATGGAAATGTCTATGATCACCTTAAGGATTATTTAATGGCATTCAGCAGGACTGAACTAGAGACTTGCCAAGCTGTGCAAAACACATTCCAGTTCCTACTGGAGACTTCCAGCAGGGTAAGTCTGAAACTGCATGATCCTTGGGGACTGAATACCTCCAGCACATAGAAGTTCCCAGGCTTCCAACATCAGGACAGAACTGGAGGCTTGTTATTTTTGGGTCCTGCTGAGTGGTACTGAGTTGAAAAGAAACCAGACACTTGTCTTGGGGACAGCTTTTCCTGTTGCCACCCAGGCTGCATTCTCAGGGCTGTGGTTACACACTACAAGAGGCTGGAGCTTGCCCAGGGAAGAGCAATGAAGCTCATGAAGGGTCTGGAGAACAGGGCTGGGGAGGAACAGCTGAGGGAGCTGGAGGGTATTCAGTCTGGAGGAAAGGAGGCTGAGGGGAGACCTCATTGCTCTCTACAGCTCCCTGAGAGGAGGTTGGAGCTATGTGGGAGTTGATCTTCCCTTCAGTAACAAGCAATAAGGCAACAGGAAATGTCTTCAAGTTACACCAGGGGAGGTTTAGGCTGGGTATGATTCATAGAATCATAGAATGGTTTAGGTTGGAAGGGACCTCAAAGCTCAGCCAGTTCCAACCCCACCCTGTGCCATAGGCAGGGACACCTCCCACTAGAACAGGTCACAGAATCACAGAATGGTTTAGGTTGGAAGGGACCTCAAAGCTCAGCCAGTTCCAGCCCCCTCTGTGCCATAGGCAGGGACACCTCCCACTAGAACAGGTCACCCAAGGCCTCACCCAACCTGGCCTTGAATACCTCCAAGGAGGGAGCAGGCAACCTGTGCCAGTGTCTCACCACCCTCACTGCAAACAACTTCCTCCTAACATCCACTTTCAAGCTCCCCTCTGCCACTCCAAACCCATTCCTCCTCCTCCTGTCATTACAAGACCTTGTCAATAGTCCCTCCCCAGCCCTCCTGTAGCCCCTTTCAGATCCTGGAAGGCCACTCCAAGGTCTCCTGGAAGGTTACTATAAGGTCTCCTCAAAGCCTTCTCTTCTCCAGGCTGCAGAACCCCAACTTTCTCAGCCTGACCTTATAGCAGAGCTGCTGGAGTCCTCTGCACATCTTGATGGCCTCCTCTGGACTGGCTCCATGTCCTTCTTTTTTTGGGGATTTCAGAACTGCACTCAGACACCCCTGAAAGGGTCATCAAGCCCTGTCAAGGCTGCCCAGGGAGGTGGTAGAGTCCACATCCCTGGAGGGATTGAAAAGCTGTGCAGATGAAGTACTGAGTGCCATGGTTTTAGTGGTGAGCCTGCAGTGCTGGGCTAATAGTTGGACTTGATGATCTTAAAGGTTTCGTCCAACCAAAAGAATTCTGTGATTCCATTATGGTCAGATTTTTAGAGTAGAATCATAGAATCAGTCAGGGTTGGAAAGGACCACAAGGATCAGGCACTTCCAACCCCCCTGCCATGCCCAGGGACACCCTACCCTAGAGCAGGCTGCCCACAGCCTCAGCCAGCCTGGCCAAAAACACCTCCAGGGATCTGGCCCCAAACACCTCCCTGCAGGGGCAACCCATTCCAGCCTCTCACCACTCTCATGCTCAACAACTTCCTCCTCACCTCCACCCTCAATCTCCCCACCTCCAGCTTTGCTTCATTCCCCCTAGTCCTCTCACTCCCTGACAGCCTCAAAAGTCCCTCCCCAGCTTTTTTGTAGCCCCCTTCAGATCCTGGAAGGCCACAAGAAGGTCACCTGGGAGCCTCCTCTTCTCCAGCCTGCACAGCCCCAACTCTTTCAGTCTGTGCTCATAGGAGAGGTGCTGCAGCCCTCTGAGCATCCTCATCATGCTCAAGAAACCCTCAGGGGAACACTCACTCCACATGCTTGGAGAGTCCTGCACTGTGGAACATGGAACCACCTTAGCCATGTAGCAAAGCAGAGCCTTGGGAAACTGTTTTGGCTCAGTTCTTAATGATTGACTTTCTAATTTAACACCTCACCCCTGCCTTCCCTCCAAAATAATCTTCCTGCCTCAAATTAAGGATGGCAAATAGAGAAAACAAATTAGAGCCTTGTCACAGCCCTGGTTTGTTTTGCTTTGTGGAACAGCCAGGAGCAAAAGTCTGTGGCAGCATCCAGGATGATTTTGATAATTAAATAATTCAGCAGCCTGGCTAATAAAGCAATATATAAATAAACAGCTAAATAAGTAACTGCCACTGAGCTGCTTAAGTGCAGTCAAATTGTTCCTTTCTCTCAGCCACACAGAGCCAGGAGCTTTTGCTTTGGTCAAGCAGCCAGAAGCAGGAGTCTGCAATGGCATCCAGGATGATTTTGGTAATTAAATCATTCATTAGCCTGGCCAAAAAAAAA
>VWZI01022487.1:0-27961 GCA_013396835.1 Psilopogon haemacephalus | reverse complement strand
CGCGGCGCAGGGCGGTGGGAGCAGCCCCAGTGGGGCACAGAGGGGTACAGTGGGCGGCGGGCGGCCGCGGGGCGGCGGCGGATCCGGACTGCGGGCGCAGGTGAGCGGCGTGCAGAAACAGCGGCGGCTGGCTGCCAACGCGCGGGAGCGGCGGCGAATGCACGGGCTGAACCACGCCTTCGACCAGCTGCGGAATGTCATTCCCTCCTTCAACAACGACAAGAAGCTCTCGAAGTACGAGACGCTGCAGATGGCGCAGATCTATATCAGCGCCCTGGCCGAGTTGCTGCACAGCCCCGCCGCGCCCCCCGACACCCTGGGCAAGGCCGAGCTCCGCGGCGTTCCCTTCCAGCCGCCCTGCGCCGCCGGGACAGGGACGCCAACAGGACCGCCGGCGCCGCAGGCGGGGCCTCCGAGAGGCTCGCCCCCCGGGCATGGCAGGACTCGCTTGGCCCTGCCGCCGGTCGCCGGGGGCTACTCGGTGCAACTAGACCCGCTGCGTTTCTCCTCCTTTGCGGAGGGCTCCCTGATGGGACAGAGAGCTCCTTCCCCTGCCCTTCTCATGTCGCAGCCTGGGCAGCCGCCGCAGGAGCGGAGAAAAACGTCTCCCCGGTCCCACAGGAGCGACGGGGAGTTCTCGCCCCGCTCCCACTACAGCGACTCGGACGAGGCCACCTAAGGTGGTGGCGCCGTCCCTGGCATACTCAGGGCCGCCCCTCGGAACATGGACTCTCTTACACCGTGAGCAGTCGGGCGCAGTGCCGTCTCGAATGGCACCGGCTCTCCCCCGGTCGCCTTGAAATCCGCCCCCTCTACTCCCGCCTGTGGTTTGTCCAGGGGAATGGCTGTTAGCGAATGACTGTACCCGCCCTATCTGTCAGGGTTGGTTATTGGTTTGTTTTGGTTTGGTTGGTTTGGGTTTTATTTTCATTTTTAGTTGCCACTTCAAAATTTTCTAATGCCTAGGAGTTGCCATTCCCTCCTACCAACTCGCCACCTTACAGCCGGAGCCTGGCTTGCGCCGACGGCGAGCACGTGGTGCACAGGTAGAAGGTCTGACCCCACTGCTGCAGCCACTGCCGGTCCTGCCCGGCGGGCGGTGATCCCGCCGACGCCCTCCCCACCCGGTGCCCACCAGCGCTGACGCCCGTGTCTTCCAGGACACGGGATCGTGTCCTGGGTCATACTACTGTGGAAACACACAATCGCACACACAAAGTAAATAACGCACCGCATTGTCCTGTAAATAGGGGGGAAAACATGGATTTTCCTTAGCCCACCACGCCGGCGTCTTTTGGGGGAAACTTGGCGCAAGCACTTTATCAGCGGCTGGAGATACGGTTTCGAGAGGAAAGCTACTAACTGCCAATTGGAGACTAAAATTTACTTAAGCCACTTAATTCTAACGCTCTCCGGAAAACGAAAACACCTTTGTCGTGTCAAATTTTCGTGTTTATTTTATTTCACTTTTGTGGTAATAGGAAACATATTTATTATGGAGTGATTGCTACTATTTCTGTTTCTCTTTTAAAAAAAAAAAAATCTACGACACGAATAGTTTATTTTAATTTTAGCAAAGCAAACTGACATTGTTCTATTGCGTTTTGTTTTGATTGGGCTTTTGGGGCGTTTGGTTTTTGTGGAGTTGTGGGGAAAAAAAACCCAACCAAACAAAACCGAACCACAACCCAAAATCCCGGCCTGAAAGTGCGATCGAGCTTCTCTTTTGTCTTTGCACGTCCCAATCCGAGATGGTGTTAGAGGATAACCAGGGCGGGCGGCAGAGAATAACCAGGGCGGCCTGCGGGAGGGGAAGCCACCGGGAGCCGGCAGACTGCGCCGGACGGGCAGGACTCCGCCGGGGCATAGGAGGAGCGGAGAGGGTGCTCCGTCTGGAGTAGGGCTGCCCCCGCTGCCTGCACCGCCAGGATCGGACCCCAGCTCCATCTCGTCGTTCCTCGCTGAGCCTGGGGTATTGTAACAAGTTCGGGGGGGGGGGTTCGATACTGCTCGGTAGCCGCCTGTCCCCGCATCGCCATTTGAGGCACAGCGTTCGCTTCTCTTCTCTCTCTCGATCGGGGACACGAGCGAGTGCTCCAGGGAGCGTTGCCTGTCATAGGAGAAAGTATAAACCGTGAAGAAGGAGATAGGGTGCGGAAGCACAAGGGCGGCGCGGTGGATCCCTGGGAGAGCAAAATTTGTCCCCTGGACTCTGGTTAAACCCCGGAATGAGTGATACATTGTCCAGCTTGCCCGTGACACCAGGACCGGGGCTAAACCGAAGCCGTGCAAGTACCGAGGTCCCGCTGGGTTCAGCAGGTGACACCTGGTGGGCGGAGGGGGGGGCGTGTCTGCAGGGCGATTAATTAACCAGGCTCAGCCGGGAGCACGTAGACCCCGTGGGAGTAGGGTGCCTCAGGGTGTAGCTTTCCCCTACGGAAACAAGGCACCTGCCCTCTTCGCAACTCCGTACTGCTGCCCTGCACTTCGCGAGTGCCGGTGGCTGCCGGTGCCTCTGGCAGTGCCGATGCCTCTGGCAGGTGTGGTCTCACTGGGTGTAAAGTTAATCGATAGGGTTATTTCTCTTCGTAAAAACCCTGCCAGCTTCTTCGGAGTGGTCCACCTTTGGTTATAACGCGTTTAGCGCTGGGCTCTTGGAGACGTTCCTTGCGTTCCACAGAGGACGCTCAGTGCAGGTGAAGCGGCTGCCAGTGCCCCTCCGGGCAGCACCCCGCGAAGAGTGTCCCGGGGGTGCCGGGCGTGGGTTGAGGGGTATGTGCCCCTTTCTCGTCCTTGCCGACCTGGACGCTGCCTCCGTGTCTGCGGACACTCGGAGAGGCTGAAAAGAGTACGGCAAAACACTCTCCTCGGCCAAACTCCCTTCCCCCGACATATGATCGGAGGCATGGCACAGCGCTGTCAGTGCTTACAGCTCCAGTACAGCGCTCACTGTCTGAGGGACTTTTAATTCTGTTTTGGGGTTTTTTTTGTTTTGTTTTGTTTGGTTTGGTTTAGTTTGATTTTGTGTTTTGTGTTTTTAGGGGGGGGGGGGTTTAACGCTTTTTAAAAAGAAATACCCCCCTACATTTCCACTTTAAGGTTCAGCTTCAAAGTTTGCATAGCACCCGATNGAGTTTGCATAGCAACCGCTTGGCACCCCCCCCGCCCCGCCGCTCTTACTCGCCGTTAACAAGCTGTAACATATAGCTGCATGTTGCTATAATCTCATTAATATTTTGGAAACTTGAATATTGAGTATTTCAGACTGCTCATTCCCCATATGCCAGGCCACGCCCACTATGTTGGCTGGTTCCTTTCTCTCCATTATTAGCAATTAGCTCCTACCTTCCAAAGTCAGATCCAAGTATCTAAGATACTAGCAAAGGAATCAACTATGTGTTGCAAGTTAAGCATGCTTAATACCTCCCAAACAAAGAAGCAACATTTCTTTAAGTAATGAAGATGGATAAATCGCTTTATTGAGCTCGCGACAGTATTTGTTTCTTATAGACCAGCGCAAAGTTTTTTAACAAGAGCGGGGACACGTAGCAGCCACTGGAAGCAGTTTCACCCTGTTGGCTTCGTGGGGGGTTAAACGGACTTTTATTTGATAAAGGCGAGTCAGAAGCGTTAAATTTTGGCTGAACACTAAATATCCTCTGGGGTGTGAGGGAGGATAGTGGGCTCGGGGAACCTTTGTGAGACGCGTAAGGCGGCTCTGCTGCCCTTTGAGCCCGGGTCGCCTGATAAACAGCAGCCATGGACTCCGGTGTTGAACTCTGGCCGCCCGTTTCGGCGGCGGCGTTTAGCGCGGGGAATTTGAGGGGTCGGAACGGAACGAGGCTTGACGGTGACGAGACGTGGGGACGAGTTTGTGACGCTGCGGCCGGAGCGCCTCGCTGGCTTACATCTCTCCGTCTTCTGTTTGCTCAACCTCTGGTCTCGGGGACGAAGGAGGGAGGGATGGGGGAGAAAGAGTTAAACCCGGCGAGGAGAGACCAGAAAAGCGCAAGTACAACGGCGNGGGGGGCGGGGAGCGGTCTGGCCTCGCTCCCGGCCGCGGTGCGCAGTGTCTGGAGCAGAGCACGCGTTGTCAGCTGGTGAGCGCAGCGGCCTTTCACGAGGCTCCCCAGGGAGCTGCGCGCCCGCGGTGAGCTCCATCGTCACCCCCTCCCCTCAATCATCATCATCATCGGCCTCCTCCTCGGCGGCCCCCCAGCCCCAGCCAAGCACAACAGCCAGCATTCAAGCCCCCTTCCCTCCCTCCCCTCGCACAACAGCAGCGCAGTGGCAGCCACGCCACCTCCCAGCAACCGGCAGCACGCGAGGGCACCGCCGGGGCACCTGAAAGAGTCAAAGCGAAAGAAAGGGAAACAAAGGAGAAGAAAAAGATAGACAGGAATGGCTCAGCGTGTCTCCTCCGTCAGCGCGGAGAAGCAGGCGTTCACGAAGGGACGGGAGAGCCCACGGGGACACATACGCATGAAGGCATGCCCGCACGTGTACACGATTGCGGGGGTCCGAGTCGCTGTAGCAGGACACACAGCCAGTCCCCTGATTCCCACTATGCAGGAGCAGGGGAAAGCGTCCCCGCCTCTCTCCACCTTGCCGCCCCAGTCCTGCGTGGAGCACCTCCCGGCTTGGTCTCTACTATGCTCTCCCGACGCGGATGGCCCCACCTGTGACACTGCCACCCACGGGAATTGACCCTGGCACTCGGCAGGGGCCGTCTTTGAGTCCGGCCACCCGCCCTCGCGTCTGCCCAGGATGTACCTGTCGGGGAGACTGGGAGAGAAATATGTGTGGGAAGGGGCGAGGGAGCGAATCGTGCGTGGGTGAGCTGGGGACACTGCCACAGCCCAGTGTGAGGAATTCAGCCCTGCAGCGCCCTGGCTGGGGCCAGGAGCCGCCAGCGCAACTCAGGAGTAAGAGGCAAGTTGTCCAACCCCAGCCAAGTCCTTGTAGGGCTGCAGAACGCTGTGCCCGGGCATGGCTGTATCCTGGGCTGGACAGCGCAGCCTGCAAGTCTTCCGGGCCCGGGATCTGGCCCCGGAAAGCCTTCTGTTCTCCTGCCGTTGTCTTCCCTTTTAACTTAACGCTGATACCGAAGTGCTGGAGCTAGTCCAGAGAAGGGCAATTCAGGTGGCGAAGGGCCTAGAGAACAAGAGTTATAAGAAGAAGATAAGGGAACTTGGGCTGTTTAGTCTGGAAAAAGAAAGCTGGGGGAAGACCTGCTCTTTAAAATTCCCTGAAGGGATGTTGTCGTGGGGTGGGTGTTGGTTTCTTTTTGTTAGTGATGGAACAAGAAGGAAGGGCCTCAACTTGCACCAGGAGAGGTTTAGGCTGTACATTACGAAGAAGGTTTTCACTGAAAGGGTTGCTCGGCACAGGAACAGACTGCCCAGTGTGGTGGTGGAGTCACCATCTCGGGATGTGTAGATGCAGTGAATGGGCGTATGGCTTAGTGGTGCACTTGCTGGAGTTGTTGGTTGGACTCGATGATCTTGAAGATATTTTCCAATCTAAATGATTCTATACTTTTAAGTCCTTATTTCTCTTCTGGGAGAAAGGCAGGAAGCATGGCCAGTGTGCAGTTCACGCTATGCCTCATTCAGAGCTGGCCATTGCCAGGCTGATACCTGGGAAGGGGAGGACAGCGAGGCCTCTTCGCGAGTGCTATCGAATGGCGCAGGATGCCTGTGGGAGCCCAGCCAAGGCAGGTCAAAGGCGATTTGAGCGGCGAAGCCATTTCAATGTTACAATAGGTGACTTTCTGACGTGTGCTATTCTCCCTGTCCACTCAGGACTAGCAGGGAGGAGAAAGTTTTTACCGAGCTGCCGTAGGGGTGGGTGCGACACCCCAAGAGCCCCCCAGCCCGCTGCAGCGCCCAGACGCTTGCCTCCCGGGGGAACAGCAGCAGGGTGGCCATCCCTGCCCCGTCCTGCGTTTGCTCTTCGCAGCTTTTGGCCCACAGCTCGGTTTGACGAGGGATATTCGGTGCGGGTTGTGCCGGCCCGCCTCATCTGCTCCAGCGCGGCCGGTGTCCGGAAACTGCGTTCTGAACTTTTGCTGGGGCGGGGATAGGCGTGAGAGTAAATCACCTCTACTTAGGAAGGGATTTAATTTTTGTATTTCACCCCAGTTTGGTTTCTCCTTCCTACGGCTCTCTTCTCTCTGCTCCTTTCTCTTCCTTTCCCGGTACCTTGAGGCAGACGTCTCCTTTCCCTACTTTCTCTTCCCTTGCTTTATATCGAGGCAGCAGCCCCTGGAAGACGCGCTGCTGCCGCCGCCGCCGGGGTGCCCGGGAGAGCCGCGAGCGAGCGGGGCTGATGCACTTTTGTGGAGCCGTTAATGAACTGCACATCAGCGAGACAGCACATCAACCCATCTGCTTGATAGATATTCAGGAGGGCTCCAGTCCTTTTGAAGTCTAATTTCTTCCCCGGGAGAACGAGCCGGGTAATTTACCATCATTTCACAGACAGGGCGGCCAGCGGGTTAACCCTTTCCCCCAGCGCTGACGGCGCTGGTTTTCCTCGCGAGCGAGCAACTTTCAACGCCTCGTCCCTCGCCGCAAACTTGTAAAGATGCCTCTTTAATAGTACGTGAGTCACTGAAATATGACACCCAGCCTACCGGCACGGTAAACCCTCTGCCGCTTGTCAGATCAGTGTTAAAAAGACCTGTTCGGGACAAGCAGATCCCGAACAAGGATCACCTGGGCAGCGTGTATCATTTCCTTCTCCAACAACCTAGTCATACTTTTATGTTTCAAGATCTCTGCAGTTTTGTGTTCCCATCCAATGCTCAGCAACACAGTTTAATCCAGAGGCAAAAGCAAGAGATGCACAGGATGGGCAGCTAGTAACGCTTCACGTACGGCCTGTAGTCCCAAACTGACCCGCAAAGTCCTCTGAGAGAGCGACTGAGCCCTGACCCGGTGGGTGTCGTGGGCGGGTGCCGTGGACAGCTGCCTCTCGGCCTGCTCCCCGGTGCTGACTGCCTGGACGCGGGGAGAAGAGGATGGGGTGGGCAGACATTGCAGGACTTCGGCACGGCTGCCAGTGATTGCTGCGCACCGGGGCGGGACGCGCCGGAGGGGGTGGCTGGTTCCTCTCACCAGTCCGGGTCTGGTTCCGAGCGGGCGCCAGCCCCCGGCGGTGGGCCCGGACAAAAACACGACGGGACTGTCGGAACACTGGTCTGGGGCAGGGAAAAGCGATTGCCGCTCCAAGTTATTTACGCTTTCTGCTTCCTTCCTTCGGGGCTTTGCCGAAACGGGAGGTATCTGCACTGACGAATGCTTAACTACACACACACACACACACACACACACACACACACACACACACACACAAGTGTAGAGTTTTCTGGTTCAGGGAGTACTTTGAAATAAGCCTGAGACCGTTAGCATTACGTGCTTCCCATAAAATATTTTTTTTTTTAAAAGCAATCCCCAGGGACCTGGGCGAGAGCTAACCCCCACCTGGAACCACTGTACCCTCAGTCCCCACCTGGACCTAGTTTATCTAGAGTCAATATATTTACGCTACTCGGGGAGGAGGCCTGCTTGCTCCTAGCTCTGGGACGGCATCAGCGATCAGCAGCTACTCCTCGGCCTCCTGCCCTTCCCCGAGCACTGGACAGGCACCAGACCCCCGGCCAAGACTGCCCTGCTTCTCACTGGGAGCAGTACGAGGAGACTGGGTTAGTTACCGATTTGTACGTTTGTCTGTTTGTTAAATCCCCCAGCCAGCCCAGCTGCTGAAAGAGACGTGCATGGTAGTCTCGTGCAGTATCTTTTCTCTAAGATACTCCTTTAAAAGGGGGGCTGTTTGTTTGTCCTTTTGCCTAAATGTTTTGCAAGGAGAGTTACTGCCGGCCGTGAGGCTTCCTGCTGGCTTCTACTGGAGTAGAAATTGGGTTAGAGCAAAGCTGGTAGTCAAGAAAAGCAGTTGCCTATAAGCTGCTCTCTTGAGTAATTTAAAATTTTAGGTTTACTCACCCTGCAGTAAACCTTTTTTATTAACATTTTATTGCAACTGAACTTCATAGCTTTTGCGCTCGTCTAATAACAACGCGGTAACTGCTCGTGAACAGGTGTTCCATAGTATGCCCTGAATCAACAGAGGCAAAACCGACCTAAGTCAGGAATCGCTGTAAAAAACCTTGTAGCATCACCGCTCACCTCGCTGCCGCTGCCCAGAGCCGAGGCTGGTGCGGGCCTGCCCAAACCAATCACTGCTTCCCCGTGGGGACGGCTCTGCCCGCAGGTTTTGGCTCGGCGCTGCAGCTCTGGGAGCAGGCAGCGACTCCCGACCCGGCCTCCCTCTCCACCCCGACCTAACCCCACGGCCGGGCTGGGCCGGGCTCTGTCCATGGTGCCGCCATCCCGCCCCGACTCGGCAGCCTGCGGACAACCTTCTGGGATCTGTGAAGCCTTTCTCTTTCTTTTTTTTTGCGTTTTTAAAACTAAATGTATTTATCGTTGCGGACGGACTCCAGGTTTATTTCCTTTTCCTACTAGTACCGACCTCTAACACACCCCTTCAAACCAAACTCCCAAAGCAAGCAGCTGTCCACTCACTCCCCCTTTAGTGCAGTGCGTGTTTTTAATCCGGACAGTATCCATAGGTGCAAATTCTGAGGTATACGTGAGGTACAGAAGCCTGGCTCGTTACACAGGTGACTCGGCAGTGCTTTGCTTCGAGGTCTGTTGATTGCCTTTTGTACAAACTCTGCAAAGTGATTTTCACCATGATATTGCTGAAAACAGACAACAGATTGGTTCAATCTATATTTTGACTTGATTAGCTTTAGTATGAAGCAAAATATTGAGGTAAAATAAGTTATCAGAATTAAATATAAGCATCAAAAAGTTCTTATAATGTGCTAACAATCTATTTTAAGGCTGTTGAATCTTTGGAATCCTGTCTGTTGAGAGAACATAGAATTGTCAGAATCTATCATTTGGTTATTTAATTTAACAATATTGTTCATCCAAAATCCCCAAAAAGTAGTATGTCTAAGTAAATCCTTTGGGCTCTTAAGAGGGTGACTTGGCATATACATGAGACATAAGAGGACAAGCTGGTAGTGGTAACTGCAGTAATTATTATAAATATGTGGCATAGTTTCAGAGTACAGAACTGATGGAAGCAAAGTGCCAAATTAAATTCAGCACACAGCACCCCTGAGAAAAAAAGAATCACAGGCATTTGAAATCACTGGCAGTTGCTCCTTGCTCTTCTTGCTATCTCAGTCTGTTACCTGATATGAACAGCATCTTTCTGTTGTAAACTAACATCAGTTAGGGCACAAACATCAGCGGATGGCACAAAACAGGGGACAAACTTTTCCAGTGTCTCTCTTTCTGGCTCTGGCATACAGCTGTAGCGTATTGCATGGGGAGAGTGAGCCATGGAGTTACAGGCAATGCCTTTGCTCTCTCTCCATTCTTTAACTGGATTTCTTTCTCACTGGCCTGTGAAGCCAGCTGAAGCAGCTGGCCAATGCAAAGAGCCCAAAATATCATTCATGGTTTTTACACAACCTGAACCTTCTTTGAAGCTCTCAAGATTTGAGGTCTTGGTCTTTTAAAAACTTACTAGTTTAGTTTATTACAAGGAAGCAATTGCTCTCAGAAGCTCGTAATCTCTGGACCTTCTTTCTGTTTACACAGCCCAAGTGGATTTATACTGGCAGGAGCCTCTCCCTAAATTGCCTTTATGTAGGGAGAATCTCAGCAATTTGTGGTTGGCATAGAAAGACCCAGTTCCTTCTCAGCTGACTCTGCCCCCAGGATGTTAACCTTGTCTTATACTGCATCAGGGCCTTCATCTGAGAGCCAAGGAGCAGAGTGAAAGACTGCCTAGAAAAAGAGTATTTTTCATGTGGGTAAAAAAGCAAGACAGGGACAAGGAGGCTTATTGCCATTTGAAATAAACAGCTCACAAAACTAGATGTAAAAGGTAAATTGAAATATAACAAAACCCCAAGGATTAACCCCCTAGTTCCTGCAGAACTGTAATCTGTTTGAATTTGCAATGATATTACAAAGCATGTTATTGTTTTACCTACAAGTTCAGCTTTGGCATAAAAAGAAGAAAGAAATATGTGGAAAAGCAAACTAATAGACCAGAAGTATGGCATTTTGAAAACAGACGTTTCATTTCTATGAAAGAAACAATGGCAGAAGCCTGTGTTTCATATGCCCAGTCAAACAAGATTATTTTTCTTTTCATCCTTTTAAGAACAGTAGTTCCAATTGCCTTCTTTTACTTCGAGCCATCACAGGAATTGGAAGCTGTGGGAGGATCCTTGTTTGTTCTTCTCCATGTAGCTGCATTTAACTTGGGCATGGGTTAAAATGGAAACCTGATGTTTGGTTTGGCGTTGTGTGTTTTTTTTTTTTTTCTTTTAGTTATCTTATTTTCATTGTTTGTATTATGATAACATTCTCAGCAAGCAGGTGAGGGTTGGAATGATAAGGGTGTAGCTCTTTATTGCTGTAAGTCATCTTTATGTTCATAAATAAGCCTTTGGAATTGAGTGGCTCTACTCAACTGTGTAAGCATGCGCAGGACTTTTCCATATACTGATCTAACCCAAGCTATCCAAGGTGATTAAGATAAGGATCCCATGTGTGAAGGGAAAACTGTTGTTGATTTTCTAAAGCATTATTAACACAATGATAGACTGTTTAGTGTTGGTGCTTGAGGTTTCACTGTATATTTCTAGCTTTGATCAGCTTTAGGGTCTGCAAAGCTCTGCTTACACAGGTACATATGCGTTTTAGCTGGAGTCATATGGATGCCTCATTTAGGTCTCTAATGCGATCACTCCAGTAAGTGTGGTAAGCCTTGAATGCTTTATTGCTTATGCACTTATGTATCTGAAAGCAATTAGAGCAGGTTAGCCAACAGGAAGGGTGCCTTGAATGTTTCTTTGATGCTGCACAAATGACAACTTGTGGTGTGTTTTGAGAGAATCTTGTAGAAGTTAATCTTTGCCATTTAGGTTTCTGAAAGCTGGCTGTTGTCCTAAGATGTAAACGTTGTCCTAAGATGTAAACCACAGCTCTCCCCTTACAAAAGGAATAGTTCCCTTACTGGATTCATACTTAGAAGTATAGAAGTTCTTATTTCCAGGGGCATTTCTGTTGGTTGGGTCAAATGGGAGAGATCCTTCCTTGAAGGAAGCAAAGGAGGAAATTGCATCTTCTTCACTTAGAATTTTACTTCCTTCCCATTTCTGTAGCAGACAACTGTTAATTTGCCAGCACAGCAATTTCTTTTGGCATAGGAACTGCCCATTGAGAGGACCCCTAGTACAACTCTGTGTTAATCTTCTACTAGAGGGCTCCAAAACAATGGTGTTTATAGTGGGTGTCTGCCCTTTGCTACGCAGCCATAAGGGGTATTTCAAAAGCACCCTAGATGAATGAATACCTATTCAGTCAGCAGATGGGGATTTGGGAAGGGTCAGCAGAGCCCAGAGTGAGGTAAAGAGCCCAGCCCATTGCTGGGCCTTTTTGGAAAACTCACATAGCTTCATATGTGGGTGCACACTGTTTTGAGTCTGAGAAGAGGGGATAAACAGTTCCTAAGAAAAGGTAGTGATCTGGTTAACTAAAAAACAGCTTCTCTTGATACTGATATAGCAAAAGGTTTAGTCCTGCTAAAGGGAGATGCAGTGTAACAGTAAAGAAGTCAGTGAAACGGTGGAAAAAGTCACTATTTTTTCAGCAATAGAGAGTTACCATTCAGATTTCTTTGCATTTTGGCTGTAAGCTTGGCTGGCTCAAACTCTGTCTAGATTGGAGTGTTCTTGGCATTAGATTCGTTCCTTTTCAAAACTACGAAAGTGATGCTGTCTGAATGGGCAATAAAAACTGAGTGCAACCGGCAGGGTGTGGGCTTGACTGCCTTACCAAGGTCTTTTGGCCAGGTGGAATAAAGCCATCTGAGCATAACACAGACGTGTCTTGTAGCATGTCAACAGTACTATAATGTGTGTTTTATGGCTTAAATAAAGCACACAAAGAATTTACTTTTGAAGCTTTGTGTAAACTTGCGTCACAGAAAGAAAAGAAACAATATTTAGTTTCTTAATGGGTTAGGTTTGTTTCTTGAATGCTTTGTCAGAAGTGTAGAATTAAAAAAAAACAAAAAACCTCAGTCTCAAAAATTGTTTGTGACACAGAGGTGGATCTAGTTTTTCAAAATGTCTTTGTGTATTTCTGGCCTTATCAGTGGAAATTGTTTTCACTGTGGGATTAAAAAATCCTTTAATAAAAATCTCTTGAGAGCATTAGACTACTACATTTCTCAGAAAAGGTTTTGTCAGTATTTATTTTATTTAATGAGAAGAACATTAAGGTTTAGCTGTTGGGTTTAGCTGGAAATTGACCATTTTGTCAGAACAAAAATGCTTTGATTGTTTGCTAGGCTAAGAAAGATGTGGCTTGTGGGTTTACTGTATTACCATCATGATTTCTTTCTCCTTTTCTGGCTTGCCTGTCTTCCTTGTCTTACCACTTTTTTCCCTTAGTATCTGGTACTTAGGCTAGACATGACATGGCTTATACTGAAATTCCTCTGAAAGCTTCCTTTATTGCCTCTTTGTTTCTGTCCTCATATATTATCTTAAAATTTCCTGTGTTTCCTGATAGATTTCTTTGGAAATTGTTCAGGCTGTTTTAAATCTGCCATATACCTATGCCATCTTCTATTGACCATTTCCTTCACTTGTAACTATAGGAAGCTTTCTGTCTTCTTCCTAGTCTCCTCTCAAAAGAGCCCCCATGGTGTTTTCTTCAGGCTTTTCTTGTGTTTCATAGCATTTACCATACAAACACTGCAAATCTTATTATACACATGGACAAAGCAGGCATTAAGTATCCTGCTGAATTATATTTGGAATTAAGACACTGATTTCAGATGCAGAGAACCTGATTCAGAGTTGCTTGTCCAAGCTCTGTGATAGTCAGGAATGAGCCAACACCTCATCACTCTCAGCTGAATATAGAGTCATAAAATCATAGAATGGCTTAGGCTGGAAGAGACCTTAGAGATCATCTAATCCAACCTCCCTACTATGGTTAGGGACAGCTCTCAACTAGCCCAGCTTACTTAAGGCCTCATCCAACCTGTCCTTCAGCATCTCCAAGCAGGGGAGATCCACAACCTCTCTGGATATTCCAGAGTCTTGCCACCCTCCTACTGAAGAGTTTCTTCCTAAGATACAATGTAAACCTATCCTCCTTTAATTTAAATCCGTGTCCCCTTGTCCTATAGGTGGACACTTGTAAAAAAATCTCTTTGCAGCCTTCCTTTAGGTTTCCTTCAGGTATTGGAAGGCAGCTGTAAGGTTCCCCCAGACTCTTCTCTTCTCCAGGCTGAACAAACCCAATTGCCTCAGCCCATCCTCCTAGCAGAGGTGTTCTATCCCCTGGAACATGCTAGTCTGCAAAAGCAGAAACAGTATGAGGTTAGATATTGCCTCTTAGTGAGACACCAGCAATGGTATTTGGCTGGTGGTATCCAGAACATAGTGTCAAGTGTTCATGTCCCACTGGCCAGTCTTCAGGCCTCTTTTCCTGGAAAACTGTTTAATTTCTAACTTTAAACAATTAAACTTGTAATGGTTTTCTAATTCAATAACTTTGTGCAGGGAAAAATAGAAATGTTGCTTTGTAGGGTGTTTTGCAAACTCTTCTGGGAAAACTTGTCAGTTTTAGGTAAGTAGGCCTTGCAGGCTGCCAGGAACCTGGAGCTATTAATTTCTTCAGAAGTCAGTTGTTTTGAAGAGAGACTGAGACCTTTCTGTGTGCATAGGTATGGGGAAAGGTACCAGTGTCAGGACCATCATAAGCCTGGAGCAACAAACAACCCCTGAAATTTCACAGGGGATGATTGGAGGTCTTGGATTATCTTGAAGGAGCCAGAAAAGAAAGGTGACTTCAGCAGCGGAAGTGTCTGAGCCTTGTATGATCTCCCCAAACCCAGTGCCAGGCAAGCCGCCATCAGAAATTTCCTTTTCTCTCATTGCACATGCGTCATGCTAAATAGATTTCATTTCAGAAGCCTTGAAGTGGCATACCAAAACCTATGTCTCTTTTTGACTTTCCAGTGGATGGGCACTGGAACAAAATCCAGTCTCAAAGCATCTTCCAGCCAGCTTTGCTAATTTCCTTCCCTTGAAAGGCAGAGGGTTTACCACCAGGTCATTGTGCTGGTGAAAGTACTGTTAACACCCAGAAAACATATTTTGCCCTCTGCTAAAGGCATCACAGAGGATGAGCACCCAGTATCAATTGTGAGAGAGAGTGTGATGGAAGGGGGTTTATTAATTAATGCAAGATGATTTTCTGAAATTAATATTGTTTATTAATTTTGATATCCAAACTTTTCCACCACTGACCACTAGATTTTATTAATAAACAGGTTATTTTGTAACACTCATGAATGCATCACATAAATGATATCTGGATCTAGTAGTAACTATCAATATATATTCAATCAATCCAATTTAACTAATAAACACTGGAAGAAATTTCTTGCGATCAGTAGTGCTGCTTGGCTCAGGACCCCCTTTCTGCATAGGGCAGAGGTTAGGTAAATGCAAAGATTTAGGTTTTTACTCAAAATATTATTTCTCCCATCTCATGGTGCTATCAATAAATTGAGACAGTACTCAGAACACTTGCAGGGTTTCTGGCTGGTCTGGCTGCTGCTGCAGCTGCTGAGACTTCCAATTCACCCCAGGCTCCACAGGCTGCTGGGTGAAGGAGAGAAGGGAAGATGGTTTCTGACCTGGTCCCTGGCTTTTCGACAATCTGTGTACCTTCAGGCTTGCTTGTCTTCAGGAATTGCAGGCAGATGTCTTGTGATATGTCTCAGATGTGTATCTCTCATGCTGGCTGTTGTACACAGCTAATTGCATGAAGGCAATTCAAATTGCTCCTGGAAAACTCAAAACGGTTCCAGACTGGAATATAGATTATACTGCTGTAAATAATAATAAGGCAATGCAGGCACGGATGCAGAACACAGAATAATGGCAAAAGCATGGCAGAAGCACATTGTGTTATCTGCTTATCTGTTTTTATATCAATGCCTGAGACTGATTAGACCTTTGGACAAAATTAGCTTATTCAATTAGAATGGCAGTAGGCTGAATTATGGCCATATTTGGATGGAGCCACAGGTTTGCTATTCCCATATAGGGAGAGACAATAGGCCCAGCACAGGCTTAGCACAAGGCAAGCGCGTGCATCTTGTTTACCATGGGATGTAAGACAAAAAACAAGTTGTGCAAGCCAGAGTGCTCAGACTCCATAGCACTAGGCCTTCTGTCCTTTTTCCCATGGTTGCTTCTTCCCCAAAACAGAAGGAAGTCAGAAAAACCTGTTGGGCAAGCTGGCACATGTACAGGCCTATTTCAACCCTTCAGGTCTACCACAACAGAGTCACCACCTTTAATTATTTTTCAGGGGCATGGATTTGTCTTTCCAACGAAAAGTATGAGCTCTCAATGATCAGTCTACAATTTGCATGCATTTAAATAATGCTTAACTTCTCTTGTTGCATTTCACTTATTTGTTTTGTCATCGTGTTCTCTTTGTTGGCAAGACTACAGCATTTAATTAGAATCATAGAATCAACCAGGTTGGAAGAGTCCTCCAAGATCATCCAGTCCAACCTATCACCCAGCCCTATCTAATGAATTAGACCATGGCACAAAGTGCCCCATCCAGTCTTTTCTTGAACACCTCCAGGGACAATGACTCCACCACCTCCCTGGGCAGCCCATTCCAATGCCAATCACTCTCTCTGTGAACAACTTCCTCCTAATATCTAGCCTATACCTCCCCTGGCACAACTTGAGACTGTGTTCCCTCATTCTGCTGCTGATTGCCTGGGAGAAGAGACTGACCCCCACATGGCTACAACCTCCTTTCAGGAAGTTGTAGAGAGCAATGAGGTCTGTCCTGAGCCTCCTCTTCTCCAGGCTGAACACCCTCAGCACCCCCAGCCTCTCCTCATAAGGCTGTGCTCCAGCCCCTCACCAGCTTTGTCACCCTCCTCTGGACATGTTCCAGGACCTCAACATCTCTCTTGAACTGAGGGGCCCAGAAGTGGAGACAGGCCTCCACTCCTGAGGTGTGGCCTGACCAGTGCTGAGTACAGGGCTTACTCTGTACTGCCTTGTTCTGCTGGCCACACTATTCCTGATACAAGCCAGGACGCCATTGGCTCTCCTGGGCACACTGCTGGCTCACGTTCAACCTACTATCTACCAGCACCCCCATGTCCCTTTCTGCCTGGCTGCTATATTAACAGCTTGAACGGGTTCTGTAGTTGTTTGGCTGATGCATATCAGTGGGTGAAAATGTGTCACCTTAACTTTTTGAACCGTCAAAAAAACACCTCCTGACAATCCAGAACACAGGCATTGTTGTTTGGGTTTGTCAAATCCCAGCTGAGTGGGTATTGTGTGAGAAAGCTGAAGTTCATTAGCACTTCTGAAGTAGAAAAAAGCCTACTTCAGTTGGTTCAAACTAGGCTGATGTGTGTTCATCACTAGTGCAGTATCTGAATGACAATTACAGTTGTAGCAAGAGTCTGGGCACCTCTTTGGTGCTAAAGCAACATATGCAATTTCAGCTTGAAAAATAGATGCCCAATATTTCAATTGCATGGTGTGCTTGGTCTAGATCACATGTATCTTATATTATTATTGCTCATTTACAGTTTGGTCAGCTTCATCTGTGCAAGTGTGCAGGCAAGCTGGGAGCCAGCACCTAGGCTCAAATGCCCACAGATGACTCCAATAAAATTTCTGCTAGTGCAAAGCAATGGAAGCTAGAAGGGAGCCAGATCTTAGTTTAGATGCTGAGCTGGAAAATTAAATTAAAAATGATCCTTTAGAAGTCAGGGCCATCACAGGAAAGCCAAAATGAGCATCCCCTGTCCCAGCTTTTGTTGCTGTGCAGGGAAGTGGAAGCTCATCCCTCCATGGAGGATTGTGTGTGCCCGTGAGATGGCTCTGCTTCATACTCTCATAAATTGTCACTTGCTAGTTTGGGCAAAGATCGTTTTTTTAATATTTATGCCTTGACTAACTGTCCTGGGTTAGCACAGCTGTTCTCACAAGCCCTCCTGTCACCCAACACAGACAGGAGAGAAAACGTCACAACCCCTCCCACCCCCCAAAATCCCCCCAAAACTCTGGGTTGAAATAACAACTTGAGATAAGAAATTTTACTAGATGTGATACAGTACACCATTAATTTAGCCTGTCTATATAGCAGAAAAGTGCAGCAGAATGAAGAAGCAGCAACAGCCAGTGATAGAACTCTTACCCATAGCCAAGTGTGCAGCAACCGGCCCAGCAGAAAAGACCAACATCTTGAAACCCAGGAAGCAGAATCAGCAGCTGAACATGTTGCTATCATAGAATGGTTTAAGTTGGAAGGGACCTCAAATATCATCCAGTTCCAACCCCTTGTCATAGGCAGGGACACTTCCCACTAGAACAGGTCACTCAAGGCCTCATCCAACCTGGCCTTGAACACCTCCAGGGAGGGAGCATCCACAACTTCCATCCCCAAGATAGTTTGCTCCAGCCAGCACTTTCATTTTGAAGCTGGCATGATAGCAGCCTGGTATTGAATATTCACATGAGCAGGTTCAAGTCAACACCTTATTCTATATGTCTCATGCCCAGCAGCAGTCAGCATCAAAGAACACAAATCATGTATCAGCCTCTGTCCATTCTCACTCAGCATGAGATTGCTTTGCAGTACACAAAGGTGTCCTCACTGCAGATGCTCTGTGGCTCAAACATTTTCCTGCACAGTCTGGATCAGTTTATGACTGACCTGAGTTGTAGGGTTGTGTTTCCACCCCTGGGGCAGTTGATTCCAGTGACTCCTTCCACTTCTCCAAGTGAAAGCAAACAGTGGCTTCACACTGGTGCTTCCAACACATCCTATTTTTGGGATCTCCTGTCCCAGAAGAAATACACATGGGTTTCACTCCTCATAATTTGATGGCATCAGGGCTCACTGTGTGCCTGTATCTACTAAAGCTTCATACTCTCGTGGATTCAGCTTGCCAAGCCATCAGATCTGTACAGCACTTCCTCTGCTCCATCTGGTTAGAAGGAGGGTCCACAGAAATTGTAGAAGCATTTGTGTTGCAAAAGACCCTTGGGATCACCAAATCCAACTGATAACCCTACTGTACAAGGTTCATCCCTAAACCATAGCCCCAAGCACCACACCCAAACTGCCGCTAATTCTTTGCAAAGATGCTTCAGGAGAATCAGAAGCAGCATCAGTTCTGCTGCTTCTTTTTTTTTTTTTTTTTTTGTGTATCNTTTTTTTTTTTTGTGACTATAATATATCGGTTGGTGCTGAAAAATAGAAGTGTTTGAGAAATCGATCAAGGTTCTGACAACGATTTTCTTACGCGTCTAAATGGTCTGTGTGGTGTCGTATTATTTTATAAGGCCAGACATATTGAATTTTGCTGTGCAACAAATACTACAAAAATGAGCCACGAACAGAGAAGTCTTACAGCTCCTGTCAAAATGAACTTTCACCTGGCTACACTTTTATTTGCTCCCATTTCTTTCAAACACGTAACTGATATCAAGTCCTGTAAACTAAGCTGCTGGAATAAACTAGGAAATGGCACACACCAGGCAGGAGAAATAGGGTGGGAAGGATCTGGCTGCAAGTTATAATCCATTAAGTATTCATTTTGTAAACAATGAAGGAGTCTAAAAGCAGCCAAGAGCAGGTAGGTAGAGGATTAGGTTGTAAGATAATAGAGATAGGGGAAAATAAGGAAAAAAACTTAGCAAACAAAACTGAATGCTACTCATAACTGCCACAAGCCTGCCTATATCATAATACACTGGTGAATTATTAATCACTTTCTGTACAGTTATGAACCAGTGCTTGACAACAGATTTGGCTGTGCAGCCATATATACAGTCATACAACCCAGAGTCTTACAAAACATCAGTGGGGAAACAGTTGCAACTCCTTTTTACTTCAGGTTTGAGTAAAACCATGTCACAAATCTCAGAGCAACTTAGGGCAAGAACTGCTTAGGATTTCAATTTTTTCCTCTCTTTTTTTCCCCTTCTCTTTCTTTTTAATTTTCTCTCTCTCTCTTTTATTATCTTTCTTTTTTTTTCTTTACTTGCTTTCTTTTTTTTTTTTAATTAATCTCCTTTCTATTGTTTTAAACATGAGTTTGTAAGAGGATAAAGTACTGAGTAGAAGGACAGATGTAGTCTAGTTTCTAGTCTGTGTCTTTGTCTCTAGTGGGTGTGAATCTCTATGTAGATGCTCTCAGTAGCTTGTGTACTCCTGTCAGTGAGTATCCATGCAGCAATAATTACATTGAAGTTTGGTCTGCAAGAAGGAATTGGAAGAGCAAGAAATGTGTAGCAATAACACTACATCTGTGCAAGCTGCTCTTCAGTCTGAAAACTCTTAGCTGAATTCTCCAAGGAAGCATGGAGTTATGCCTTCATCCAAATGTTGCTTAATAAAGGCCAAGGTCTGTTTTTCCAGGAGAAGCAGTTACTGTAAGTGACATGGAGTGACATTTGTTGCTGCATGGACAGAAAGTGAGATGCCTTCCAGGAATCTGTTTTCATATGCACAGTCTAACTGTTAAGGAGACTGTATCTTGGGTAGCTGTTAGGGCTGCCATTGTATGTGGGGTCCTGGCTTGGCCAAGGCAAGTTGGTCAACTGAAAGGCTGCTCAGCCTGGCTGTGCTGCTGCCTGCTCAGGAGTTCTTGCAGTGTGACCTGTTGCCCCGGACCTTGACTACTCAGCTGGCTGGGGAGCACAGTGCAGCCTTCTGACCTCCATGCTCATATTTTCTTCCCAATAAGAAAAGGTCAGAGCAAGGGAGGTGGATGCTGTTTATCCGGCTGTGGAGTTGGGGTATGCAGCACTCAGCATGTCAGCTCCTGTGTGTTCTGTGGAGCTAGTGAAAGCCTCTGTCCACTGTGTGCCTCTCTGTGTTTGCCCTCACTGTCCACTGTGTACCCCTTTATGCCTCTGTCCCTTCATTGCCCATGCCAATATGACAACTGCAAGTTGTGACTCAAGCTGCTGTATGTGGCTGCAGTGCACCACAAGCAATTTCTGTTTCCTCTCAGCTGCCCTTTTGTGGCAAATATCAAGATCTCTGCACAGATACTGTTATTGTAATTTATTATTATTACTATTTCTATCAATAGACTCTCTGAGATCACTAAAGTTGTTGCACAAATATTTATCCTGAATCTCCGTATTCATTGCTCTGGATAGGGAAGGCTTTTAATATTTCCCGAATGTTTAGAAATCCAAGTTATATCAGTTAGAAATCATTTGGTTACAATTTGTCTTTAGAAAAGGTCATTTTACTTCTCAGAACTGGAACTATTGAGGTAAATGCACTTCTAAATGAGGATGTGGGTGGAGGCTTGTATACTAAAAAGAACCGGAAGGAAAAAACAAACATTCAGGTGCATAGTGCCAAAGCTGTGGATGCAGTGATGCAGGAAGTTGTAGAGTGTGGTGGTTCGACAGTTACCTCCCCACACACACTCTGAAATAACCCAGGCTAGGACTCAGTCAGATGGAAGTTAATTAATGAAACTTTGTATTTACAGCTTTGCACAAAATACAAGCAGATATTTACAATATATAACAGATATTTACAGATATATACAGTTAAAAAGGTGATACAGAAACACCGCACCCCTCCCAGAGATCAAAGCCCCTAAGAGGGGGTTTTAACTACCCCTACCACCTTCCCCCCTTCTCCAATCTTATCTCACCATCTGTTTTATGCAGCAGATAGGTGAAGGTAAATTGGTCAGGGGGATTTGCGGCAGGAAAGAAGTTAGTGAAATTATTCAGATTCAGCTACGAAAGGCAGCAAGAAAGAGACATGCAAAAGCTGTCACAGCCCAAAGCAGTCTCACTTATCTATATTTGAGTTACAACTCTTAAAACCTTTTTTTTTTCTTTCTCAGTAAAGCTATGAGTGAAGTAGCATCATCAGTGGTTTCCTTTCTCAACTTGTAGTCTAATTTCTCATTCAAATCCTCCTAGTTCAAACCAGCACATAGAGTTTGTGTGTTGACACTAAATATTCTCTTATATCTCTGTCGTGCTTGAGTCAAGTCCTAGTCCAACATGAAAGGTTATTTTCCCTGCTGCAATATTATGACTTCTGTTTCAACAGTCTGTCACTACCTACTTTCTGAGAATCAGTTCTCAAATTAGATAATTGATTTAAGGTCATTTTTGGTAGCTTGATAATACTTCTGAAAGATGTTTGTTGTTGTTCCAAGGGCACTTGTGTGTGTCTGAGCCCCACAAATAGGTGTGTGACATAAAATTAATCATGCATTTTGGCACCAGGGCTGAAAGATGAACTGATTTTAGTCAAGTGTTTAGAAGGCCCTGGAGTTCTCTCTGCCTGCACTTCATTTGTGTGAGATTTTCACATGTGAAGGATGAATTACATCTTTGACCAACAGTCTTCCTCAGAAGACCAAAGTTGGGACTCTTGCTTTCTCCGTGATGAGTTCTGTGGGTATGTGCATAACATGGTGCTCTCCTGGCAGACAGAGTTGGATACGGCACATGAGGCACATCATATTTGGCCTTCTTCTTCACTCCATGATGGGCCACCTAGAAAAATGCTTTACACCATTTTATCTTGGGAAAAAATGTAACTGTGTCAAATGGATATGGGACAAAGTCTTGGAAGCTGGCACCTTACAAAGGAAAGCAGCAATGTGCTACACAGTCCTTAGAATCATAGAATCAGTCAGGTCTGGAAGGGACCAAAAGGATCATCAAGGGCACAAGGGCAGGGACACCTCACACTAGATTAGGCTGTCTAGAGCCTCATCCAGCCTGGCCTTAAACACCTCCAGGGATGGGGCATATATCCCTATGAAGACGTTCCCTGGTTTATCCACCACTCTTCCATATGCTCTTCCCTACAAATACTCAAATACACAGTATGTGGGCAAGACACAGACCCATCAGGGGTGACATAGCAGGCAGTCGACAGGAAGGGGAACACTGCAACCCACTGTCCTTAGCCCACAGTCTTCAGTGAACAGAGCCGCATGCTGTGTTTTATTGCTTCTATAATCCACCTCGAGAAATGGGATGGCAGGGACAAGATCACACTTGCCCACACCAAGCAGTGGAAGTGTGTCTGACCACCTGTATCTTCATTTAGAAGTGGGTTTACCTCAATAGTTTCAATTTTGAGAAGTAAAATAACCTTTTCTAAAGAAAAATTGTAACCAAATGATTTCTAACTGTGCATATAACTTGGATTTCTAAACGTTCAGGAACTATCAAAAGCCTTCCCTATCAAGAGCAACAAATATGGAGATTCAGGATAAATATTCGTGCAACAATGGGAAGATTAGGCCAAAGGACAAAATCGGTTTCCAGTGGGGCCGTTTTGCCCTCTGCTGTTTTGCCAGCAAATAGTGTCTTTAAAAAGCACTAGGGTTAGCATCTGAAGCAGTTTCAGAAATGTAAGTTGTGTTCTACCACTTATAAATTACATCTGTTACATGAGAAAAACAAGGGCTTAAGCCACCGAGGAAGTCACAAAATCAATCTAGCTGCTCAGCAGTTTTCAATATCCACTTCCCTTATGCCTCTCTATAAATCAATTTTCTGTGTTCCTTTATTGCTCTGTAGGTTTTTAACCTTAATTTTACTGCTAATATAAAAAGCTGGATAAAAGAATGAGGTTAACACTGATTTCTGCATCTATCTCCCCATACAAGTTTGCTACAGGCATGTTTTCTGCCTCTCAGTGATGGTACTTCAGTGCTAGCAGAAAAGGAGGGTGGATAATGTGACATGCATTTCACTTTCAGCAAGCTTGTTATACCAGCTCTGAATTTTTCATGAAGGCTTCAGTAACCTGTAGATGAAGCTCAGGGGGTTTCCACCACAAAGAGGTGGATCGGCTTAGCTCTCACTTCCCATCTGGCACAGGGTGACAGGGACAGTCGGGGGCTGAAGGAAACCTGAAGAAGAGAAAAGTTCATATGGGACATCCATTGTGATGCATGAAAAGCTGAACATGTGCCTCTTGTAGGGACATAGCTTTGAAACACTTACTTATCTCTGGCTTCAGATTATATTTAGCCAGGGTGTTTTACTTCAGGCACTGGCACAGCTGTCCTGTCTGTAAATAATACTGCAGATAGGCTCCTTCAAACCTTTATTTTGCCAAGGCTGCACTTTGAGTATTCCTTGACAGGTTGTACCACAAATTCTGCACCTGCTGCCTGGCCGAAGTGAGATTTAAATTAGAGGCCCTATCACAAAAGAATTGCTTGTCAGTTTATTGATTGTTGGGTTTTTGACCCCCCTAAAGAGTAAACCTCAAAACCTAGACCAAAGGAAATGATCCAATTAATTTTTTTTTTTCCATTTATACAATTAATTAAAATGACTCAAATATCTCTTTAGGAATAAATAGATGTCTTAAAAAAACATTCTGGAAACAAAACAGTGCCCTGTTTATAGCAGTTTGCTCCCATAAGCAATAGAAGCATCTGCATGTAGAGCTGAGCCGATGTTCCCCTCTGAAGTGTGCATTCTGCACACTCAGGCACCCAAAGTTACCATCCATGACACATTTTATAGGCAATGGCCAAGCTGGAAAGAAAAGTATTTCAGAAGTTACAGGGTGCCAGACTAATCTTAGTGATGCAAACTCATTTCCTAAGGTTGATTTCAGCATCTTTATATGCTCATGATTTTTTTCCCCATTGCTTTATTTTTTTCTAATTACGTGGTCGTGGAGACTTTATTCTCCTGCACAAGATGGTCATTTTGGTTAATTAGTTGATCTGCTGGGTAATTGCTGTTGTGAGAGTGTGTACTGACCTGCTGGCCCCTTACTTTACTGTAAGCAGTTGATATCCTACTCTGCACACAAAGCAGTTAGTTTAGCTGTAGTTTTTAGTTTTGCTTCCAAAAGGTTTTTGGGAGGTGGTTGGGCTTTGGTTTGGGCTTTTTAAATTGGATTTCGTTGTTGTTTTTTTTCAATATCTCAAGTGTTTCACAGATACCAGTTCATCTCTGAGACTGCTCTTTGGGATATAGTAGTAGGATGGGGTGTTTGCCTCTCCCCAAAAAATCCTCAGAGGCAGGAAAAGAAATAGTGAGATGATGCCTGAAGTCTAAATCAGCCCAAGCTCTGGCAATCAGTCCAATATGCTTATGGTTCCACAGCAACATCACAGCTACTGCTGATTCCACTCTAGCTGTTGCTACTCAGCTTTTTAGAAGCAGCATTTTTCAAGATGGAAAGAAATCATATTCGGCCATCAAAGAATTTGGCCATGTTTCTTGTCCACCACTGTTCAGCAGGTTTGTAGAAGAATATGCACCTACAGTCTAGGAAGGGCTCTCTCTGGTGCTTGCTGTAAATTCACTCTGCCACCCCTTGACTGCTTTCTGCAAGCCTTCAGCCAAGCAACAGCTTTTCTTGATAAATAACCCTGATTTGTTCCCCAAAGGCATTAAACAAAGCAGTTGTCCTATAGAAAACAGAAAATGGTCCGTGCTACCATACCTAAGGGAGTTACTGCAATATGTTTGTGATACCAACTTCAATTCCAGGACATTCTGAATTTTTGGGCTGTAGTGTTGCACTCTCAGATGCTTTAATTGTGATTTATAAGCTTAATATTTGTTTTTTAAAGTTGGTAGTAAATTGGAGTTTCTTTTGTGTCTTTGTATTAATAATTATGTGGGCATTAAACAGGATTAGATCTTTCTGCAGCTGGTACACCTAGAGGCTGTGCGGCAATTCGGTGAGGTTTGGACAGACTGAGAGGTGGGCAGCTCCCTGATGAGGTTCAACAGGGATCAGTGCAGAGTCCTGCACTTGGGAAGGAACAATAAACTGCACCAGTACAGGCTGAGAAGTGATCTGCTAGAGAGCAGCCCTGTGGAAATGGACCTGGGAGTGCTGGCAGACAACAAGTTCTGCATGTCACAGCAATGTGCCCTGCTGGCCAAGAAGGCTAATGGCATCCTGGGGGACATTAAGAAGAGTGTGTCCAGCAGATGGAAGGAGGTTGTCTTCCTGCTCTGCTCTGCCCTGGTGAGGCCCCACTGGGAATATTGCATCCTGTTCTGGGCTCCCCAGTTCAAGAGGGATAGGGATCTGCTGGAAAGAGTCCAAGGGAGGGCTACAAGGATGCTGAAGGGACTGGAGCACTGCCTGAATGAGGAGAGGCTGAGAGCCCTGGGGCTGCTTAGTCTGCAGACAAGAAGGCTGAGAGGGGATCTGATCAATGTCTATCAATATCTGAGGGCTGGAGGTATGGAAGGAAGGAACAGAGACAGCCTCTGCTCACTTGTGCCCTGGCATAAGACAAGGGACACTGGATAGAAACTGCAGCACTTCAACATGGGGAAGAACTTCCTGACTGTAATGGCAACAGAGCCCTGGCACAGACTGCCCAGAGAGGTTGTGGATTCTCCTTCCTGAAAGTTTTCCAGCCCTGTCTGGATGTGTTCCTATGTGACCTGTGCTGGATTCTCTCGTCCTGCTCTGGCAGGGAGGTCGGACTGGAAAAATCTCTGAAGGTCCCTTCCAACCCCTAACATCCTCTGATCCTGTGATCCTGATCCTGTACTTGAGGTAGCAGGTTACAGGTAACAATAGTTAGGTCTCAGGCTGGAAGGAAAAGGTTGTTACTGGTGGTTATTGGTGAATAGATTCAGCAACACAGCTCCAGTTGAGACCGATTGTTTATATTTTGGCTTTTTATCACTCTCAGCAAACCAATGAATGATACAGACTTCATATTTATTTTAACCAATGGTCTATTTTATCTTATTAGAATATTCCAATTAGCCTCAAACCAGCACAGGTGTGCACAGGGTTTCTGGGTGAGAGCAGAGCCACCCAGGTGAGCTCAGTATGCCCCTGTTAGTGTGGCAGTGCTTCAGGAAGGGAAAGGCTCCTCGTGTTCTTGGCATGTGTAGGGTGTCTGTGTGCCCATGGGGTACCACTGAGTATCGGGAGAACAGCCCACTGCCAGATAACAGGCTTCTTAAAGATGATCTTTCACTCTCAAGAGGTCAAGGCAGCCTCCTCCCAATAATCCTGCTCTGACAGAGAAATGTCTTTGTGCATTGATTGGAAGCTGCTTGCTGCTGAGGTAGCTGGTTTTAAATAGCTGCTGCATGTTGAACCCCGGATTTGCTGCAGGCAATGGGCCTCTTACCCTCAGTGGCTTTTCTACCTCCCTCATCTTGCCTGCTCTTTGTTTTCAACCTGCCAAAGTATACTCTTCAAGTCATTTCATCTGACAATGCATACTTTAGCCACTTTGTATTTGCGATAACATTTTTTTTCTTTTTTTATATTTTTTAGAAGATGTTCACATCTGTATCTGATCACAGGAAGTAGCAGGACAGGCACCACAAAAAATAAAAGAAACCAGAGAACCACTTGCAGTTTTAAACTCCAGCCCAAACCTGAAAGCTCAGACTTTTGAATGCCCAGAGTCAAATATACTTTTTTTTTTTTTGGTTGTTGTTTTTGTTCTGAGCTGCATTCATCATAAGATATTAAATAATCAGTGTCAGATTTGGCTTCTGTTTGTGGGGGTCAGCGGATGTAACCTGCTCCCTGTAAATTCCCGGTTTATGAAGCAGTGGTGATACCCACATAGGCAGGAGATGACTTTTGAACTCATGCAGCCTCAGACAACAGGAACATTATCACTTCATGAGCATGTTTAGAGGCTGTTAAGGCTGCTTGAAGGCTGAAAAGTATTCCCTCATAAATCATGCAACTGGCTTAGAAGAGAAAACTCAGTTTATCTTTGGACAAACAAACCCTCCTTACAAACACATGTCCTATATCTAAATAACCAGTGCTGTCACAATCTTAATTCTCTTTGCCTTTTTCCTCAGGGCATACCCCATCCCTGGAGGTGTTTAAGGCTAGGCTGGATGAGGCTCTAGACAGCCTGATCTAGTGTGAGATGTTCCTGCCCATGGCAGGGGGGCATTGGAACTGGATGATCCTAGTGGTCCCTCCCAACCCTGACTGATTCTATGATTCATGCATGCAGCTAAGTTTATGATTGAAAGTTAAGTTAAAACATAGCACTCTAAGGCTTTTCTCCGTTGCTGCATAGTCCTGGAGAGAAATAACCTGTGAAAGCCAAACAGAATGCAAAGTGTGCAAGTTCAAAGAGTTTACAGCTCACTAATCACAGAATGTTAGGGGTTGGAAGGGACCTTGAAAGCTCATCCAGTCCAGCCCCCCTGCCAGAGCAGGATCACCTAGAACAGATCACATAGGAAGACATCCAGGAAGGGTTTGAGTATGTCCTGAGAAGGAGACTCCACAAATCCCCCAGAGCAGCCTGTTCCAGTGTTCCGTCACACTCTGTAATGGATGGGCAATTAATTGATGTGAGAAGGTATTTTTTTTTCCAAATTGTTTATTAATTTTCAGTATTCAGAACTCTCACCACCCCGACCACTAATTTTAATAATAATCAGGTTCTCTTGCAACAGTTATGGAAAGCATTACATAAATGAATAACTAGATCTAGAACAAATAACAAGGAAAACTGTATAAACATTAATTGAACTGGAAGAGAAGGTTCTTGCGGTCAATATACCACTTGTCCACTAGATGGACTCAAGGAATCTCCTTTCTGCTTATGGCAGAAGGTAATTGGTGAATTACAAGAGGTTTTAATTATTTACTCACAAAATATTATTTCCTGACTCTTTGGGCTAGCTACAGCTTCAGACAGTACCCAAAGGTTTTTAGGGAATTCTGTCAATGTCTTGTCAATTTCAGGGAACAAAGCATAGTTCTTTTCCTGATCAGAGAGATCACCATAG
>VWZI01022486.1:9910-23363 GCA_013396835.1 Psilopogon haemacephalus | reverse complement strand
TTTTTTTTTTTTTTTTTTGGTGGCTGTTGCTGCTTTGGAGTTTTCCTTTCAGACCTTATTATTTTGTTTCCTGGATGTTTGGCTTGCTTTACAAAACCAAAGTTGGCTGAAATCTGTGTTTTGGTTTTGGGGTTTTTTTTGTGTGTTTTTTTTCCCAGCTGGATTCACTGAGAGCTTTCCCCTGCTCATGCATGGGTTTGGTTTTCAGGTTGGGTTTTGGTTTGAGAGTTTTATTTTTTCCTCCCTCCACACAAACCCATGTTGAAGTTAAGCCTCAGCCACTTGAGAGGACTGACACAGCTCTCATGCTTTATGCAGGAAGGGAGATTCCCTGTTTCGGGGATCAAAAGGACTAGGAGCAGCAGGCAGGATTGGGTTTGTTTTTTGTCCTCTGATCTGCAATCACCCAGTTAAGTGCTTCAGTCCTGCAGCACTCCATTTTTGTATAGAAATAATAGGAAGGAAAAAAAAACCCAACCCAAAAATAACAACCAAACCAAACCCACTCCCACGCCCCCCCCCCAAAAAAACCCAAAACCCAACAAACAAACAAAAAACCAAAAACAAAACCCCCAAACAAACCCAAACTGAAGGGTTGGGATTTTTTTTTCCCCCCTGCATAAATGAGCTGCTCCCAGCAATCAGATCGTTCACACCTGTACTGCAAACATAATCAGGCAATCACAACATGGTTTGGGTTAGAAAGGACCTCCAGAGCTCATCCAGTCCAACCCCTCCCTGCACTCAGCAGGGACATCCTCCCCTAGAGCAGGCTGCTCCCAGCCCTCTCCAGCCTCACCTTCAACATCTCCAGGCATGGACCCTCAAGAACCTCCCTGGGCAACCTGCTGCAGTGTCCCAGCAGCCTCCTGCTGCACAACTTGTTCCTCACAGCCAATCTCAAGCTGCTCTGCTCTGGTTTGCAGCCACTGCCCTGGGCCTGGCCCTGCAGCCCTTTGGGCACAGTCTCTTTGCAGCCTTCCTGCAGCCCCTTCAGGCACTGGCAGCAGCTCTGAGGTCTGCCTGGAGCCTTCTCCTCTGCAGGCTGCACACCCCCAGCTCCCTCAGCCTGTGCCCACAGCAGAGCTACTCCAACTCCCTGAGCATCTTGCTGGCTTCCTCTGTCCTCTCTCCAGCAGCTCTGTCTCCTTGAGCTTTGGAGGTCCCTTCCAACCCAATCCATTCTAAAGTTGATGCTAAGCTTCTAACAGGATGCAAATTCAGCAGCTTTGGGCTGTGATGCTGGAACTCTGCTGGGCTGTAATTCCATGCTGGGACACTGCAGCAGGTTGCCCAGGGAGGTGATTGAGGCTCCATGCCTGGAGATGCTCAAAGTGAGGCTGGAGAGGGCTGGGAGCAACCTGCTCTAGTGGAGGATGTCCCTGCTGAGTGCAGGGTGGAGGGGGTTGGGCTGGATAAGCCCAAACCATTCCATGACTCCACAATAAACCAGGAGACCATTTACTTCAACATCACCTTTCCAATTTCCAACCCAGGTTGGTTTGCTCAAACTGAAACCTTTGGGCCATGTGAAAGAAAGAAATTTGTGTGTGTCTGGGAAATGAAAGAAAAAAAGACTGAAAATTTATATGAAGAAATTTGGAAGTAAAAGTAAGAAATTGAAGTAAAAAGCTGAAAATTTAAATGGAAGAAAAAATAAATGCAAGAAATGGAAGAAAAATAAATGCAAGAAATGGAAGAAAAATAAATGCAAGAAATGGAAGAAAAAGTAAAAGGCTGAAAATTTAAATGTAAGAAATGGAAGTAAAAGTGAATGTAAGAAATGGAAGAAAAAGGCTGAAAATTTAAATGAAGACATTTGGAAGTAAATGTAGAAAATGCAAGTAAAACTAAATGAAGGCTGAAAATTTAAATGAAGACATTTGGAAGCAAAAGTAAATGTAGAAAATGGAAGTAAAAGTAAAAGGCTGAAAATTGAAATGAAGAAACTTGGAACTAAAGGTAAATTTAAAGAATGGAAGTAAAAGGGTGAAAATTTAATTGAAGAAATGGAAGTAAAAGTAAATGCAAGAAATGGAAGTAAAAGGCTGAAAATTGAAATGAAGAAAATTGGAAGTAAATGTAACAAGTGGAAGTAAAAGTAAATGTAAAAAATGGAAGTAGAAGTAAAAGGCTGAAAATTGAAATGTAAGAAATGGAAGTAAAAATAAATGTAAAGAATGGAAGTAAAAGTAAAGGCTGAAAATTTAAATTAAGAAATTTGGAAGTAAAAGTAAATGTAAGAAATGGAAACAAAAGTAAATGTAAAAAAAAATGGAAGTAAAAGTAAAAGGCTGAAAATTTAAGTGAAGAAATTTGAGATTAAAAGCAAATGTAAAGAATGGAAGTAAAAGTAGAAGGCTGAAAATTTGAGGCAGACTGAGCCATCCATTCCAGGAGTGCACAGGGATAAAGAATAACCTCCAGAGAGACACAGAGACACACTTGGAACATATTTTAACTCTTCAATTCAAGGCCAAACCCAGCATTAAGAGGAGACATTACGAAAGGCTCTAAAAAAGAAAGAAAGAAAAAAAAAAAGGGCAGCGAGCGAGGAGCAGCCCCCAGATAAAAGACAGTTAATTATTCTCCCAGATATTTATTACCTCCAAGTGTCCAAATAAAATGTAGCTTGGAAACTATTATCCAGGCTCAGCCCAATGATTTCCACTGGCCCCTTTTTATCCTGTATTGATATTCTGTAGAGACAAAAAAAAAAAAAAAAAAAAAAAAAATCAACCACCAACCACAACAACCAAAAAAAACCCCAAACCATCAGACACAAGCACAACTTCTCCAAATACACCCCCCAAAAAAAGCCTTGCTGGGTGAAAACTGGCAACAAAGCCTCTGCCTCTCCCTCCTTCTGTCCACCAGATTGACTTTTGGCAGAACACAGCCTCTGGGAATGGCCTCAAGCTGCCACTGGGCAGGTTTAGACTGGACAAGCAAAGCCTGGATGGGGCACTTAGTGCCATTGGATAGGGCTGGGTGAAGTTGGAAGTCTCTTCCAACCTGGCTTATTCTACTCTATTCTATTGCATTCCACTCTATTCTATTCCATTCTAGTCGATTCTATTAGACTCCATTCCATCCTATTCCATTCCATTCCACTCCACTCTATTCCATTCCATTGCATTCTACTCGATTATATTCCATTCCATTCTACTCTATTCCATTCCATTCCCTTCCATTCCATTCCATTCCACCCTATTCTATTCCATTCCACTCCATTCAACTTTATTCTATTCTATTCCATTCCATTCTATTCTATTCTATTCCATTCCATTCTTTTTTTCCCAGCCAAGAGTGGTCAGGCACTGGAATGTGCTGCCCCGGGAGGTGGTGGAGTCACCCAGCCTGGAGGGGTTTCAAGGTCCTTTGGACGTTGTGCTTGAGGTTATGGTTTAGGGTGAGCCTGATGGAGCAAGGACATGATAGAATCAGAGAATCACAGAATCAGAGCATGTCAGGGGCTGGAAGGGACCTCCAAAGCTCATCTGGTCCAGCCTTGCCTGCCAGAGCAGCATCACCCAGAGCAGATATGGGATGGGCTTGGTGATCCTGAAGGGATTTTCCAGCTGGAATGTTTCTGTCCATCTGCTTTGCCAGGAGACCTTCTGGTGGCCTTGCAGTGTCTGAAGGGGGCTGCAAGAAAGCTGGGGAGGGACTTTGGAGGGGGTTGGGGAGGAACAGGAAGAGGGGGAATGGATCCAAGCTAGAGGAGGGCAGAGTGAGATGAGACATGAGGGAGTTGTTGAGCATGAGGGCAGTGAGAGCCTGGCACAGATTACCCAGGGAGGTGCTGGAAGCCTCATCCCTGGGAGGTGTGAGGTGGATGTGGCTGTGGGCAACCTGCTCTGGTGTGAGGTGTCCCTGGGCATGGCAGGGAGGTCGGAGCTGGATGCTGCTTGAGCTCCCTTCCAGCCCTGCCCATTCTGTGATTCTAAGGCAGGAGGGTTTGAGCTGGTTGCAATTTGAGATCCCTTCTAACCTGACCAATTCTGTGATTCTCTGAAGGCACAGTGAGAATGGAAACAGGGAGAAGGATTTTCTCCAGGGTGCTCCTGCAGCCATGGGCTCAGAAATTCCTATTCTTCACGGGAGAGAGAGAGAGAGAACTAAAACCGCAGAGCATTATTTAGCCAGAGGAGAGCAAGAGCATTGTAAGAGCCTTGTTTACATCCAGCATTTTGCTTTGCTCTTTTCCCCTCTAAAGAAAATCCATAGAAATTTATATTGTTTGCTCTTTGCTTTCCCCTCTCTCTCTCTCTCTTTCTCTCTGATAGTCACCAAACAGCTGTTCTGCTGCAGTGGACTTTTGACTGGCTGCATCACAGGGCTCAATAATCTGTCTCGGCTCAGGGTTAAGTGATGGAATTCATTTAAATGCCCCAGAAGTAATCATCCACAAAGAGTACATTATTTCTCTTTTATGAATTTTCAAAGCTAATGCTGATGGGTGGCATGCAATTAAAGCTGATCAATATGTAATTTAGGTCGGGCTGACATGTTTTCAAATTCTCAGAATATAGATCCCTGCGATATTGCGGCGGCTTAGCCTAACGCGCACAGCCTGGCTGGGGCAGGCAGGGAGGGCTCTGGGTACTGTAAGGCAGCAACAACAATAACTCCCCCCTCCAGAAAAAAACACAAAACAGGCAAACTGGGGAGTGGTGAAAAATTCAACCTGCAGACAGCAACTTTTGGTAGATGGGCGATGAATCGAGGCCTTTCTCTGCGGGATCCAAGTGCTGCAATGGGGATTAGCAGGCAGTGGTGGAGCTGCAGGCAGTGCACTCCAAATGGTCTCAGTGGGTCAGGGTATTTCTCACCCTGCAAAACTGTGGATGAATTATTTCAGTGGGTTTGGGTACCCTGGTAACGTGTGGATTCACTATCTCAGTGGGTTTGGGTACCCTGGTAACGTGTGGATGAATTATTTCAGTGGGTTTGGGTACCCTGTTAATGTGTGGATGAATTATCTCAGTGGGTTTGGGTACCCTGGTAACGTGTGGATGAGTTATCTCAGTGGGTTTGGGTACCCTGGTAATGTGTGGATTCACTATCTCAGTGGGTTTGGGTACCCTGGTAATGTGTGGATGAATTATCTCAGTGGGTTTGGGTACCCTGTTAATGTGTGGATGAGTTATCTCAGTGGGTTTGGGTACCCTGGTAAAGTGTGGATGAATTATTTCAGTGGGTTTGGGTACCCTGTTAATGTGTGGATGAATTATTTCAGTGGGTTTGGGTACCCTGGGTAATGTGTGGATTTGTTATTTTGGTGGGTTTGGGTATCCTGTTAATGTGTGGATTCATTATTTCTGTGCATTTAGATATTTTTCTCTCTCTAAAAGTGTGAATAGAATAGGACAGAGCAGAACAAAGCATAACAGAACAGAACAAACCAAACCAGAACAGAACAAGAATAGAATTAGAATAGAATCAGCCAGGTTGGAAGAGACCTCCAAGCTCATCCAGCCCACCCTATCCCCCAGCCCTATCCAGTGGCACTCAGTGCCCATCCAGGCTTTAGCTGAATACCTCCAGGGATGGGGACTCCACCACCTCCCTGGGCAGCCAGGGGGGATTCATTCATTCAGCAGTGTGGATGAATTATTTCAGTGGGTTTGGGCATTTCTCTCTCTCTAAAAATGTGGATTCATTCCCTCAAGAGGGTTTGGGTATTTTTCTGTCTCTATAAAAGTGTGGGCAAATTATTTCAGTGGGTTTGGGTATCTTGTTCAAGTGTGGATTTATTATTTCAGTGGGTTTGGGTATTTCACTCCCTGCAAAAGTGTGTATTAATTATTTCAGCAGCTTTAGGTATCCTGTTAAAGTGTGGATTCATTATTTCAGTGGGTTTAGGCATTTCTTTCTCTCTAAAAGTGGGTTTGGGTATCCCACTAGAGTGTGGATTTATTATTTCAGTGGGTTTGGATATTTTTGTCTCTCTATAAAAGTGTGGGCAAATTATTTTAGTGGGTCTGGGTATCCTGTTACAGTGTGGGTGAATTACTTCAGTGGGTTTGGTTATTTCTCTCTCTCTCTCAAACTGTGTTCATTATCTCAGTGGGTTTAGGTATTTTTCTCTCCCTGCAAAAGTGTGGGTGAATTATTTAAGTGGGTTTGGGTATCCTCTTAAGGCGTGGATGAATTATCTCTGTGGGTTTGGGTATTTCTCTCCCTGCAAAAGTGTGGATGAATTATTTCAGTGGGTTTGAGTATTCCTCTCTCTGTAAAACTGTGGATTCATTATCCCCATGGGTTTGAGTGTTTCTCTCCCTGCAAAAGTGTGGATGAATTATTTCAGAGGGTTCAGGTAATTTCACTCCCTGTAAAAATGTGGATTCACTATTTCAGTGGCTTTAGGTATTCCACCCCCTAAAAGAAGCATGGATGAATTATTTCAGTGGGATGCTTAAAAGCTACCTCTGAGAGAATGGAGTTTGGTGGGGCAGCTCTGGAGCACAAATTCTTCTGAAATGTCCTGTTAGGCAAACAACAAAAACAAGACCAAAAAAAAAAAAAAAAGGAATAAATTAAAATAAATTTCAAGTTTGATTATCTTTTTAATGGGGATTATCATAAAGATCCTTTGTCTCCAGCTAATAAACAAGGAGAGCTACACTGGTTGGTGACCTTAAAGGTCAGCAGTGACAGGCTCTGGCATTGCTAATTGCCTTCCTGTCATTTACACAATAAAAATCACACTTGAGTTCTTCAGAACCTTGCCTGGCCCAAATGGAAAATTGATCACAGAATGTTAGAGCTCAGCCAGTCCAACCCCTCCCTGCCAGAGCAGGAGCACCTAGAGCAGGGCACACAGGAACACATCCAGGTGGGGTTGGAATATCTCCAGAGAGGGAGACTCCACAACCCCCCTGGGCAGCCTGTTTCAGGGCTCTGTCACCCTCACAGAGAAAAAAAAATCCTCCTCAGGTTCCCATGAAGCTTCCTCTGCCTCAGCTTCCACCATTGCCTCTTGTGCTGGCATTGGGCATCACCCAGCAGAGCCTGGCCCCAGCCTCCTGCCACTCACCTGCACATCTCCATCACCATGGCTGAGGTCACTCTCAGGCTCCTCTGCTCCCAGCAGCTCAGCCCCAGCTCCCTCATGCTCTTCTCCTAAGAAAGATCTTCCACTGCCTGCAGCATCTCTGTGGCTCTGTGCTGGACTCTCTCAAGTGTTTCCTTGAGGGCCAACCTGGTTAATTCTGTGATTCTGTGAGCCACTCCAAACAGTTTGGGATTGGTTGTTTGGGGTGTTTTGTTTTTTTTTTTTTCCTGGGCAAACCCCTGAAGGTCTCATGTGCCTAATTTTGCACCTGATGTTGAAGCTGGAAGAGCTCTACCCTGCTCCCACACCTCAAACTTGTGCTGCAAACATGTTTAGGAAGGACTTCACCACCCACCACAGGAAATTCACAGTGAGCAAAAGGCTTGGGCATGAATTCCACCTCAGCAGAGGAAGTTCAGCTCCATCAAACTTTCTCCCTGCCCAACTCTCCCCCTAAGCCTCACTGAAGGGCAGCAGTGGCAGCCACTCCACACAGTTTTGTGCCCTCAGCAAACCTGCTGGCAGTGCCCTCTGATGCCTGAGGTTAGAGCCTCCTTCCTTTGCTCTAACCAGCACCCCAAAAAACCCACCCCATAACTGCCAGAAAAGCAACATTTGGGCAAAGGAGGAATCTTGGCATTCTTACCTATTCACAGCTGAGTCAGCATCTTGAAGCTGGTTTTGCAGGACGGGAAAAAAGCAGAATTGTCTATCCCAGACAACACCCCAAAGTCTCTAATTATTCTCTAATATATATATATATATATATAAAATTAAATTATTTTATATACTTTTATTTATTATTATATATCTATATATTATTATATGTTTTTATACATTTATTTTTATATACTTACATGTATTTATACTTCTAAATGTATATATATATATAAATATCGATTTTTATACATATAAAGGTGCAACCTCCACCTAGAGCAGGCTGCCCAGGGCCACATCCAGTCTGGTCTTGAATGTCTGCAGGGATGGAGCTTCAGCCACTTTCCTGGGCAGCCTGTGCCAGTGTTTCACCACCTTCACTGTGCAGAACTTCCTCCTGATCTCCAACCAAATCCCCCAGAACCTCCATCTGATCTCCAACAGAAATCCCCCAGGACCTCCTACTGATCTCCATCCTGAATCCCCCTACCCTTGTTTCCAACCCCTTCTATCCCATACAGCTCTAACCACCCAGCAGAGACCCAGGGAAGAGCTTGGTGGGAAGAGCTTCAGGTGCAGCAGAGCCTGCATCTGGCACCCTGCCCCTCTGCTAAAGGTGCAGCCACTCCAATCTGCTAAAGGACCTGCCCAGCCCTAGCCACTAAAAGGAGCCCTCTGGAGTGTTTAAATTAGCAAAGTCCCTCACAAAAGCTACACGAAATTCATGAGTGACTCTCCTCAGGTCAGCTGAGGAGAAGGTTGGGGATTTTACTGCAGCCAAAGGGGTCTCCATCAGTCAGCAGGGATGAAGTAAGCCAGGTCAGCAAGCAGGAGCAACCTACTGCAAAGAGCAACTTAAACAGCACCCAAAATGGTTCTGTTGGGCTGGAGTTGCTAACAGTGCAATATTTGATGGTGATTGATGAACTGGGCTGTTGGATGTCTGAGATTTACATTCCAAACAGCACTCACTGGTCCTGGATGATTTTTGGGGCTGGATTTCAGAAGCAAAGAGCCAAAGCTCACCACCAATGTGTGGAATATTTCACAGAGTGGCTTTAGGAGCTACTCCAACTCCCCCTGCTCATGGCAGGGACACCTCTCAGCCAGACTCAGCTGCTCCAGGTCTCATCCAGCCTGGTCTGCAACACCCCCAGGCAGGAGGCAGCCACAGCCTCCCTGGGCAGCCTGTGGCAGGCTCTCAGCAGCCTCACACTGCACAACTTCTGCCTCAGCTCCACTCTCAGCCTGCTGAGCCTCAGCTCCAAACCATTGCCCTTGGCCTGGCTCAGAGCCCCTCAGCACAAGTCCCTCTGCTTAGTCTGGAGAAGAGAAGACTCAGAGAGGATTAAATCAATGTTTATACATCTCTGAGTGCTGGGGGTCAGGGACAGGCTCTGCTCACTGCTCCCTGGGATAAGCCAAGGAGCAATGGATGGAAGCTGCAGCACAGGAGGTTACAACTCAACGCAAGAGGCAACTTCTTGCCTGTGTGGGTCCCAGAGCAGTGGCACAGGCTGCCCAGAGAGGTTGTGGAGTCTCCTTGTGTGGAGCCTTTCCAGGTCTGTCTGGATGTGTTCCTGTGTGCCCTGAACTAGACTGGATGCTCCTGCTCTGGCAGGGAGGTTGGACTGGATGAGCTCTTTGGATCTTTTCCAACCCCTGACATCCTGGGATCTCTTTGGGTCCCTTCCAACCCCTGGGATCCTGGGATCTCTGAGTCCCTTCCATCTCCTGACATCCCAGGATCCTGTGATCTCTTTAGGTCCCTTCCAACTCCTGGGATCTCTTTGTGTTCCTTCCATCCCCTGACATCCTGGGATCCTGTGATACCTTTGAGTCCCTTCCATCCTAGGACCCTGTGATCTCTTTGGGTCCCTTCCAACTCCTGGGATCTCTTTGAGTCCCTTCCATCCCCTGACATCCTGGGATCCTGAGATCTCTTTTGAGTAGATCCCTGTCCCTCTCGATCTGGGGAGCCCCAAAACTACACCACAACGTTCCAGGTCCTGCTCCCCAGCACTCCTCTTCTGCCCCACTGCTGCTGTCCCAGGAGCCCAGCAGCCTCGCGCGCCGCCGGCGCCTGCCTTCAACCTGTCACGCCGCAACCGCCGCCGGTGATATGAAGGGGAAGAGACTTCCACTGAGCTATTTGCTGATCACTGGGACAGAAATGACAAAGGATTCTGTCCATTAGTTTTTTCAATACCGGTGTTCAATAGCAGGAGGAAATTGATGGTGGAGCAGTGGCATCACATTGGGAAAACTTATGATGCGGACAATAGCGCTTCCAATAAAAGGGCTTTTGATTTTCTGTGTGTCAAACTGTTTTAATATTAGGGCATTTCTAGGTCAATGAAGGGTTAATGTAGCACCATAAATCATATCCAAACAAGAGCTTCCAGCTGCCTGTGTCGGAGCAGGATTCCACTAAGGGCAAAATAAAAAGAGAAAATAAAGCAGCAGCAGCGTTAAGGAAGAAAGAAACAAACAAGCGAAGGCGCAGGCGAAAAGCAGGTTGTGAAGTGCAGTGCAGAGATCATTCCACTGCCCCAAAAAGTGCCACTGCCATGTGGCACCAGAAATCATATCCAAATAAGAGCTTCCAGCTGCCTGAGTTGGAGTAGGATTCCACTAAGGGCAGAACAGTAAAAGAATAAAGCGGCAGCATTAAAGAAGAAAAAAGAAACAACCAAAGGTTTAGGTGAGAAGTAGGTTGTGAAGTGCAGAGCAGAGATCATTCCACTGCCCCACAAGTGCCACTGCCGTGTAACCCTAACCCTAATCATACCCAAACAACAGCTTCCAACTGCCTGCATTGGAGCAGGATTCCACTAAGGGCAGAAAAAGAACAATGCAGCAGCATTAAGGAAGGAACAAACAACCAAGGAAGAAAGAAACAGCCAAAGGCGCAGGCAAAAAGTAGGTTGCGAAGCGCAGCCCAGAGATCATTCCACTGCCCCCAAAAGTGCCACGGCCACAGCACTAAAGAGACTGAAGAATGGGGGTTGGGGAGTAGAAATTAATGATTGCTCTGCTATGGAAATGGCAATTAAAGGACAGGATGTGCTGCAGGCTCTGCCCTAAAACTCTCCTCCATTTGTTTCGGATTGATAATTCATAGAGAAGGGAAACGCAGCCAGGAGCTTGGGCATGGAAGGGGAGGTGAAAGGGCTGAAAGCTGGAAACATGGACACAGCTCGCAGGGAGCTGAATGGTGGAATTTCTATTCACCAGTTCACCTCAAAAACAGAATTTCAGGGGAGCAAATAGGTGCAACAATTAATTAATTAATGCTGGGCAGCTGCTGGGACCTAGAAATCTGGACACAGCTTGGTGGAGACCTAAGTCATCGAGTTGCCGTTTGCAACCTCAACTTGAAAATGGAATTTCGGGAGGGTAAAGAGATAAATAAATAATTAAACAGAGAAATAAATAAACAGAAAAGAAGATAAATACATAGCTAAACAAATAGACAAATAGAATTGATAAATGTTGTACAGCATCTGAGACCTAGAAGTCTGGACATGACTTTGGTAGAGACCCAAATTATCCAGTTGCCATTTGCAAATTTACATTGAAAACAGAATTTCAAGGGAGTAAATTGATAAATAGATATGCAGGTAGGTAGGTAGATAGGTAGGAAGACAAATAAATTGATAAAGGTTATGTAGCTGCTGGGACCTAGAAGTCTGGAAACAATTTTGGTGGAGACCTCAATTAATGAGTTGCCATTTGCCAGTTCACATGGAAAATAGAATTTCAGGAGGGTAAATAGATAAATAAATAATTATATACAGAGAGAACTAAATAGGTAAATAAATAATTAGAGAAATACATAGAGGAATAAATAGACAAATAAATGGATGAATAAGTGGAGGAATAATTAGACAGATAAATAGACAAATAAATAGACAGATAAATAGACAAATGTTGTGCAGCTGCTGGGACCCAGAAGCCTTGACACAACTTTGGCAATGAAAATTCTTCTTGGAAAGAGAATTGAAAATTCTCTTGAAAATCCTTGAAAATTCTCGAAAATTCTCTTGAAAATTTGGCTTGAGAATTCTTCTTGAAAAGAAGAATTTCAGGAGAGTAAATAGATAGATAAATAATTAGATAGAGAAATAAATAGGTAAATAAATAGATAGATAAATAGACAAATAAATTTGTGCAGCTGCTGGGACCTAGAAGTCTGGACACGATTTTGGCAGAGACCTAAATCATCAAGTTGCTATTTACAAATTCAACTTGAAAAGAGAATTTCAGGAGAGTAAATACATAAACAGATAAATAAATAAACATCTTGATAGATAAACAGAGAGGCAAATAAATAGATAGATAAATAAATAGACAAATAAATGGATAAATGTTGTGCAGCAACTGCTGGGACCTAGAAGTCTGGACACGACTTTGGCAGAGACCTGAGTTATCCACTTGCCACTTGCAAATTCCCCTTGAAAAGAGAATTTCAGGAGAGTAAATAGATAAATAAATAAATAGGTAGATAGATAAATAAATAAACAGATAAATTGATACATGTTGTGCAGCTGCTGGGACCTAGGGATGTGGGCAGGACTTGTAGAGACCCAAAATTGTCAAATTCTTATTTGCAAATTCACCTTGGAAATAAAAATTCAGTGGAAAGGGGAGGGGGAAGGAAAAAAAATGGCAAGAAATGAATGTTAGGCAGCTGCTGAAATGCAGAGACCTGGACACAAGTGGCAGAGAATTGAATTCTTGAATTATTCAATATCTGTTTGCAAATTCTCCTTGAAAATAGAATTTAAGGGGGGGGGAAAAAAGCCACAATAAATAAATGTGATGAGCTGATGAAAGGTAGAAATCTCCACAAAACTGGCAGAGACTTTCATTATTCAATTCCTATTGCAAATTCGCCTGGAAAATAGAGTTTCAGGGAGAGGAAATGCACTAAAGAAATGTTCTGGAGCTGCTGAAATGCAGAAATCTGGACACAGCTTGCAGGGAATTTAAATTCTTTGATTTCTAATTGCAAATTCACCTTGAACACAGAATTTAAGGGAGGAAATATAATAGTATGCAGCTGCTGAGATCTAGAAATCTGGACACAATTTGCACAGGCCTTAATTATTCCATTTCTAATTGCAAATTCACCTTCAAAAATAAAGTTTTTTGGGGGAGGAAATTTCCTAAGTAAATGTCCTGGAGCTGCTGAAATGCAGAAATCTGGACACAGCTTGCAGAGAATTTGAATTTTTTTCAATTTCTACTTGCAAATTTATCTTGAAAATAGAATTTAAAGGGGGGGGGGGGGAAATCAAAGGTGAATGTGGTGCAGCTGCTGAGACCTAGAATCTGCAGAGACCTTAATGATTAAATTTCTATTTGCAAATTCACCTTGAAAAGAGACATTTTTTTAGGGAGGAGGGGGAGGAAAATATGAAAATAAATGTTATTATGCATCTGATTTCTTGGGGATGAATAAATAATGGCTGCTGAAAGTAACTACACCACATTATCCCTAGCAGCCAGCACAGTAGCAGAACTCAATAATTTACATTGATTATCATCCTCCCCATCAAAGTGTTAACTCTTCACAAAGCAAAAGCTGCCTGCTCTTTGTAAAGTGCCTCCTGGCCTCAAAAGGTGCTTTAGAAAGAGCCTTTCATGGTGTCAAATTGGGGGTTATCTCATAAAATGATATCAAGATATAGATATTATATAAAATAAAATATGCATATTTTATAGATATAT
>VWZI01022485.1:74512-85904 GCA_013396835.1 Psilopogon haemacephalus | reverse complement strand
GTGTTGCTGTGTGCCCTGAGCTAGATTGTCTGGTCCTGCTGTGGTGGTGGGGGTTGGACTGGATGAGCTATTTGGGTCCCTTCCAGCCCCTGACATCCTGTGAGCCTGGTACTGCTGTGCATTTAGTGCCACCATGTGCCCACAGCTGTAGTGAGCCATTGGCTTTTCCAGTTCCTGGTTCAGGGATTCATCCCTCTTCCTGAAGGGCCAGAAAGACAATTCCAGGAAGCAATCTCTGCAGCTTTTGGGGACATCACAGAACAGTTTCGGTTGGAAGGGAGCTCAAAGCTCAGCCAGTTCGAACCCCCCTGTGCCATAGGCAGGGACACCTCACACTAGAAGAGGTCGCTCAAGGCCTCATCTGACCTGACTTTGAACACCTCCAGGGAAGCTGTGGAGCACAGAATCACCTCAAGGGAGGTTGTGGAGCACAGAAGCACAGGGTATATCCACACTCTGCAGGGTATAGATAGTCCACACTAGGTTGCTCAACCACATTTGCCTTCCTTGTGATCTAAATAACCAAAGACAAGGGGATTTTTATTTCCCAAAAGGTCAGCTTCATAGACTCATAGAATGGTTTAGGTTTGAAGAGATCTCAAAGATCATCCAGTTCCAAGCCGCCTGTGCCATAGGCAGGGATACCTCCCACTAGATCAGGTCACTCAAGACCTCATCCAGCCTGGCCTTCAACATATCCAGGGAGGGAGCAGCCACAACCTCCCTGGGCAACCTGTGCCAGTGTCTCACCACCCTCACTGTGAAAAACTGCCTCCTAATATCCTGTTTGAATCTCCCCTCTGCCAGTTTGAACCCATTCCCCCTCGTCCTGTCATTACAAGACCTTGTGAACAGTCCCTCCCCAGCCCTCCTATAGCCCCCTTCAGATACTGGAAGGTTGCTCTAAGGTCTCCTGGCAGCCTTCTCTTCTCCAGGCTGAAAAGCCTCAACTCCTTCAGCCTGTCCTCAGAGCAGAGCTGCTGCAGCCCTCTGATCAGCTTCATGTTGTTAAGACAGCAGAAAACCCAAACCCACCTGTCCTACTGCCAGAGGCAGCCCCCACACAAAAGACCAGCTCCAGGCAAACGTTTCTTGAAACTGTTTAAACTTTATTATAAATTAAAATTTCTTTACAAAAAAAAAAAATTGCACATAATTAATTGACCACTCTTAGGTTCTGATGCACTGGCATTTGCAAATAGTTTCTTTTAAATCTTCAAGTTTTAGCAAGTCTCTGCCGTGAGTCCAATGCAGGAAAAAAAGGGCAGGCAGTAAGCAACCCCTCTTAAGAGCCTTTCAAGTGCAAGAAGCATACTTGTGGCCACGGCAGTTACACTTCCCTTAAGAGCAGCTGCTTTTTTTTTTTGTTTTGTTTTGTTTTTTGTTTTAAATCCTGTAATGAAAAAGTCTCAAAAAAAAAAAAAAAATTTAAAAAAAGGGAAGGGGAAAAAAAAAAACAACAAAACAAACCCATACACAAAATACCTCCCCCCAAAAAGTGGACTACTGTAAAAACAGCCCAGGCAAATGAATCCCAAACACAAAGAGCCTCTCCGGGCATCAGGGAGAGAGTCAAAGTGAATCAGGAAGGGGCAAAACAAATAGAAAAACAGGAAACAAACATAAAAAAAAAGAAAAATAAGGAAAAAAAGAAAAAGTAATAATTGTCTGTCATTTGGGTTAACCATACTTACGTAGGCGACGTTATCAGAATCATGGCAGGGCCCAGAAGCAAGGCCAGAACAGGGAGTTCATTTTTTCCCCCGAGGAGGGTCAGGTTTAATTGTTTCCAGGTTGAAGGAGAGCAGGCTCGGGAGGCTCAGCAATACTCATCTGCCTTACACAGATGTCAGGCCTGGAGCAGCCTGAGGGAACCATTCAACTGATTTTTGGCATTTATTTAGGGCCTTAGGGCTGGCCCTTGCCCAGCGTTCAGTGGTTCTTGCTCTCTGTTCTGTAAGTGTTTAAATTTAAAAGCTCATCTAGGCTGACTCCAACCTCTTGGCACTTGGAAACTAGTTTTCTCAGGTTATCAGTTTTACCTCCTCCTGATGCTTCAAACAAGAGTTGCTGCAAGAGATGGGGAAGCAGATATAAGATTTAGCCAGAGCTTGAGCATCACCACATCTATGGATATGGGATATGCGGAGCAAAATTTCAGAAGGAGGAAAAAAAAAAACCAAAACCACCAAACCAACAAAAATAAAACCTCAAAAACTGGAGGATAAAGAGAAAACGTATTACATCTTTCCACAGGCTGGCACACAGAGGTAACTTCTGGAGGGCTCTCTGATACAAATGGTGGACCTGTAAGAGAAGCAGAGGGATGGGGGAAGTCAGCACAACTCTCAAAGGCAGCGAGCTGAAGCACAGAAGGCTTCAAGCATCTTTTTTTTTTTTTTATTTTTTAAATGTTTAAAAAACAAATTTAAAAGAAAATTCCAAAGTCAAGCCTTGAACTGCTGCTAAAAGCAAAGGCAAGTTTAGGTCTGACCTTAATTCTGACCCTGGTGTGCACATGCTTAAGTGCATGTGGGCATTGCTTTTTCCTTGCCTCATTCATTGCACAGCTTACTGAATGTTTCTTTCACCACTCAATATGCACTCTCAAGGTCTTGCTTATTGTATGCATCAGCTCAAGCCTGCAATGAAAATAACTCTTTCATAGGCTTCTTTTTTTTTTTTTTACCTGCAACATCTACCTAGCTGTGCTTTAAGAGTCAGGGTGCATTCTCTGAAAAGAAAAAAAAAATAAATTGGGGTTTACCATTTTACGGTTGCAAACGAGAGGATCAAAATAGTTTAAAGCCCAGCAGTGTGCACTTGCAGGGCAGAAAGGCAAGCAGAGGCTGGGCTGCAGCAGGAGCAGTGTGGGCAGCAGGGCCAGGGAGGGGATTGTGCCCCTCTGCTGTGCTCTGCTGAGAGCCCACCTGGAGTAGTGCATCCAGTGCTGGAGCCCCTGGGACAAGAGGGATGTGGAGATGCTGGAGGTGTGCAGAGAAGGGCCCCGAGGATGCTCAGAGGGCTGCAGCAGCTCTGCTGTGAGCACAGCCTGAAAGAGTTGGGGCTGTGCAGGCTGCAGAAGAGGAGGCTCCCAGGGGACCTTCTGGTGGCCTTCCAGCATCTGAAGGGGGCTACAAAAAAGCTGGGGAGGGACTTTTGAGGGTGTCAGGGAGTGCCTGGACTGGGGGGAATGGAGCAAAGCTGGAGGTGGGGAGATTGAGGCTGGAGGTGAGGGGGAAGTTGTTGAGCATGAGAGTGGTGAGAGGCTGGAATGGGTTGCCCCTGCAGGGAGGTGTTTGGGGCCAGATCCCTGGAGGTGTTTTTGGCCAGGCTGGCAGAGGCTGTGGGCAGCCTGCTCTAGGGTAGGGTGTCCCTGGGCATGGCAGGGGGGTTGGAACTGGCTGATCCTTGTGATCCCTTCCAACCCTGACTGATTCTAGGATTCCAAAGGTAATTATTTACTTGAGTCTCCTTCAGCTGCTGGTATCTAAAGTACCAACTTCCATCAGAGTGATCAGGGGAGGTATTTAATGGTATTTCAAATTCCTGTACCATTTTTGCATAACCCCTCAGAGGAATGCTACGTTCTCCAGGGAACAGGAAATCCAGAACCTGAATCACAATTCAGGCTCAAAACGAAAAGTACTCAGTGATCTGGAAGAGTCACTGATTTGTGTGGCACAGTTTTAAGTGCTCCACTGCATCCCAGACTAAGCCCTCCCCCCACCAACCAAACAACTGCACTTTGGGTGCCAACTGAAGTGGCTTGAATCCACACCACACAGTTAGTCAGGAGGGTTGCAGAAGAAAAATCACAGGTTTTCTTCTGGGTGTAATCCAGCTTTGCTGTGTCCCATGTGCCTGCATGGTCACTAGTTCATTTTCTTTAAGGACCCTCTGGTTTTGGGTTTTTTTTTTTCACTCATCTGAAATGTGCTTGTCTTAACTTTCTAACCAAAGAAAGGAGAAAACTTACCACTAAGCCTCACTACAAGCACTGCCTTTAAAATGTAGTCTATCTAATACGAGGGCTGTAAAATGTAGCCCATCTAATACAGGGGCTGTAAAATGTAGCCCATCTGATACAGGGGCTGTAAAATGTAGCCCATCTGATACAGGGGCTGTAAAATGTAGCCCATCTGATACAGGGGCTGTAAAATGTAGCCCATCTGATACAGGGGCTGTAAAATGTAGCCCATCTGATACAGGGGCTGTAAAATGTAGCCCATCTGATACAGGGGCTGTAAAATGTAGCCCATCTGATACAGGGGCTGTAAAATGTAGCCCATCTGATACAGGGGCTGTAAAATGTAGCCCATCTGATACAGGGGCTGTAAAATGTAGCCCATCTGATACAGGGGCTGTAAAATGTAGCCCATCTGATACAGGGGCTGTAAAATGTAGCCCATCTGATACAGGGGCTGTAAAATGTAGCCCATCTGATACAGGGGCTGTAAAATGTAGCCCATCTGATACAGGGGCTGTAAAATGTAGCCCATCTGATACAGGGGCTGTAAAATGTAGCCCATCTGATACAGGGGCTGTAAAATGTAGCCCATCTGATACAGGGGCTGTAAAATGTAGCCCATCTGATACAGGGGCTGTAAAATGTAGCCCATCTGATACAGGGGCTGTAAAATGTAGCCCATCTGATACAGGGGCTGTAAAATGTAGCCCATCTGATACAGGGGCTGTAAAATGTAGCCCATCTGATACAGGGGCTGTAAAATGTAGCCCATCTGATACAGGGGCTGTAAAATGTAGCCCATCTGATACAGGGGCTGTAAAATGTAGCCCATCTGATACAGGGGCTGTAAAATGTAGCCCATCTGATACAGGGGCTGTAAAATGTAGCCCATCTGATACAGGGGCTGTAAAATGTAGCCCATCTGATACAGGGGCTGTAAAATGTAGCCCATCTGATACAGGGGCTGTAAAATGTAGCCCATCTGATACAGGGGCTGTAAAATGTAGCCCATCTGATACAGGGGCTGTAAAATGTAGCCCATCTGATACAGGGGCTGTAAAGTGTAGTCCATCTGATACAGTGGATGTAAAATGCAGTCCATCTGATACAGGGGCTGTAAAATGTAGCCCATCTGATACAGGGGCTGTAAAGTGTAGCCCATCTAATGCCATGGCTGTAAAATGTAGCCCATCTAACACAAGGGCTGTAAAATGTAGTCCATCTGATACAGGGGCTGTAAAATGTAGCCCATCTGATACAGGGGCTGTAAAATGTAGCCCATCTGATACAGGGGCTGTAAGATGTAGCCCATCTAATACAGTGGCTGTAAAGTGTAGTCCATCTATTACAGGGTCTATAAAGTGTAGTCCATCTAATACAGTGGCTGTAAAGTGTAGCCCATCTAATACAGTGGCTGTAAAGTGTAGCCCATCTGATACAATGAGTGAAGCAGGGATCTGTGACCAGTTACAGATTACACCAAACCATCAAGAGGGAGACAGAATTAAGGTTGAAGAGGCAACTATGTCTTTGAGATCTCCTGACTTTGAGCTATTTGATCTTACAAGCCAAATAACTCTCTGCTAGGGGTGGGGGGGAGTGTTCTTTTTAAACATTCTGTGAGACAATGAAAGAGAAGATTTGGAATGGGAGTCTGACAACAGCCAAGCTGCCCACTCGCAGATCGCTTAAAGGTTGAATTCTGTCTCAAAAGAAACAGGTTACTGGCAGCAAAAATGGATGCTGAGAATCAGGCACTAGAGGAATGACACAAAATACTTGCTCAGAACACCACAAACAAGTGACAAGTCACAGACTCAGGGCCTCATGATCCTCCCCCCTCAATGCAGAGCAGCTTTCCACAGGCACAAAAGCAGTTTGAAGGTGACAGCAGCAGCAGCAGGAAGATCCTTCCTGTTTGAGCTGCAAAAGTGACTCAACTGCTGTGCAAAATACCTCTTGTATTTGGATATAAAGTGATAAAAATGTTTTTCTCCCTCTAAAAATGTTTTTCTCCCTCTTCCTCTCCCTGCCTGTGGCACAGGGGGGGTTGGAACTGGACAATCTTTGAGGTCGCTCCCAACCTAAAGCATTCTATGATGCTATGAAGCACCAGAATAAACCTGTGACTTCTGGAGAGAAATAAAAATCTGCTGTCTTTGCTGAGGGCAGGAGTGACTCAGCAGATCACCTTCCAACCACTTACAAAGAGTCCTCAGCACCTTCCAGCACAAAAATCCTTCCTTCCACCCACTGCATTTTAGGTGCTAGGAGACCTTACAGTGTTTGAAGTGGGCTACAAGAAAGCTGGGGGGGTTGGGTAGTGATAGGAGTAGGGAGAATGGATCCAATCTGGAGGAGGGGAGATTTAGGTTATCTGTTAGGAAGAAGTTCTTCACCATAAGGGTGGTGGAGAGAATGGCACAGGTTGCCCAGGGAGGTGGTGGAAGCCTCATCCCTGGGTGCTTTTAAAGCCAGATTGGATGTGGGCTCTGAGCAACCTGATTCTTCCCATAGATGGTGAGACACTGGCACAGGCTGCCCAGGGAGGTGGTGGAAGCCTCATCCCTGGGTGTTTTTAAAGCCAGATTGATGTGGCTTGGGTAACCTGATTCTTTCCTTAGAGAATGGTGAGACACTGGAACAGGTTGCCCAGGGAGGCTGTGGATGTCTCCTCCCTGGAGGTGTTGAAGGTCAGGTTGGACAAGGCCTTGAGCAACCTGTTCTAGCAAGATTTGTCCCTGCCTATGGCAAGGGGGTTGGAACTGGATGAGCCTTGAGGTACCTTCCAGCCCTGACAATTCCATGAATCTCCTCCAGCTAAAACCAAACTAAAAAAAGGGAGAATGCAAACCTCTCCCCAGTTAAGGGGAAGACACAGACAGATATGGTGCACAAATACTCATGATACACACACAGAAACATCTGCTTCAAGTGTGAGAAACATCTTTGGCAACCAAGGTAGAATGGATTATACGCAGAGCACTCCAACCAGGTAGAAATTTGGGGGTTGAGGGGTGACCATTGCTTTGGCTAAAGCAGGGGGTGAAGGTTGTACAGACTGGTTACAATTACTCATTTTAGGAAGCTGTGTTGACTTACTTCTCTTTGTCCCATTAGAAAGCATTCGGCAGCAATGGCTCTGAGGAAGAGAAATATATACAAACATTTACTCTTGAATGGCTTTCAAATGCCATCAGTGGCAGATTACTCAACTGTGGGATGGAATTTGAGAACTCCTGGAGTGCAAACTGACTAACTTTCAAGTTAGCTTAGTCTACAGCAAGAAGGTAAAAGCAGCCATCATGTTTTTTTTTTTTCCTTTTTTAAAGACAACCTTACACGAGCAAGACATTTTCAGTGGTTTCCCCCTTATGAACAAACACTGAAGGAAAAGATCAGTTCAGCATCACTGGACAATCCTGAGTGACCTGATCTAGTGGGAGGTGTCCCTGCCTATGGCACAGGGAGGGTTGGAACTGGCTGAGCTTTGAGGTCTCTTCCAACCTAAACCGTTCTATGATTCTACGACAATGGAGATTACTGCTATTGGCATATATAAAGGGGAGGGTAGAGAAGGTGGGGAGGAGAGGGGGAGACAGAAGTCAAGAGCTGAATTGAAAAAGGCAACTGGTTAAACACATCACTCAGAACTCTCTGCCCAAGAGGGACATCCCCACCTCACTTTCAAGAAGTGAGAGCATCCCTGTCTGTGGTCCCAAACCCTTTGCTCGGAAGCTTGTGGAAGATTCCAGCACCAGCCCGACTGGAAAGGACACTTCATCATTTACCTTTGTGATGCCAACCTTACAAACAAAAGCACCTAGCTTATGAAAACAGATGTGTGACTGTTGCATTACATTTTCCAGATGGCCAGGCATGTTGGGATATTATATGTAAACATCTTGGCTTGCAGTTTCAGAATCTGAACATTGCTCTCCTCCCAGTATCGCAGCAGCAGTCTGTAAAAGGCAGTCGTGAGAAAGGATCACTGGGGACACACAACCAAGCCACAGATAATGGACACAGCACACAAAAGAACTTTTTACTCCATCTGAGGAAGGAGTTGCAAGCAGGGAAAACACCCCCAGGCTATTCTAACAGAGCACTGGACTGGACAGCTCACAACAAAACAAACGCAGCTAAGGTACACCCCCAGGCAACAGCTAAGAGAGAAGTGGCTCAACTTTCAGGTCCTTTTCCACCCTAAACCATTCTATGAGAGAAGACAGGACCTTGGCAGGCTGCAAGAAGCAGTTATGCAGTCACCTTGTGCCTGCTAGTGCACAAGGACTAGCAGGACAAGGAGCTGGGGGTGTGCAGCCTGGAGAGGAGGAAGCTCTGAGACCTCACAGCAGCCTGCCAGTGCCTGAAGGGGGCCACAAGAAGCTTGCACTGGCTCCACCACTTGCATGTGCTGCTTGTGCTGGGGGCTGCAGAGCTGCAGACAGTGCTGCAGGTGGGGTGTGAGGAGAGCAGAGCCAAGGGGCACAATCCCCTCCCTTGCCCTGCTGCCCACAGCTGCTCTCAATGCAGCCCAGCACACAGTTGCTATCTGGGCTGCACTCATGTGGAGCTTTTCATCAAAACTATTCCAACATTCCAGTTGAATACCCTAAAACGTGGAGTCTCTAATCCTGGAGGGGCACATTTTGCAATGCTCTTCACCCCAGAATCAGTGTGATTCTTACATCAACTACTTTTGTTTCCCTAAGACTGTTTTTTCCCCCCAAAAATAGTTTCTTTACTAAATAAAGGTCAAGTTGAGCACTGTTATATACTAATGAGTCCACTTTTATTTGTTCTGTGCTGGACCTGTATTTGAAAACATCATTAAACAATGAGGTTTTAAAACATATCTGCTATTTCTTCACACTTTGACCCTGGAGTGATGCATCCTGCTCTGGAGCCCTCAATATAGGAAGGACATGGACCTGATGGAGCAGGTCCAGAGGAGGCCACCAAAATGATCAGAAGGCTGAAGCAGCTCTGCCACAAAGCCAGGCTGAAGGAGCTGGGGGTGTGCAGCCTGGAGAAGAGAAGGCTCTGGAGAGACCTCAGAGCAGCCTGTCAATGCCGGAAGGGGGCTACAGGAAGGCTGCAGAGAGACTTTGCAAAGGGCTGCAGGGACAGGATGAGGGCAATGGCTGCAAACTAGAGCAGAGCAGATTGAGATTGGATGTTAGGAGTAGGTTCTGCACCAGGAGGGTGCTGGAACACTGCAACAGGTTGCCCAGGGAGGTGGTTGTGGCCCCATGCCTGGAGATATTCAAGGTGAAGCTGGAGAGGGCTGTGGGCAACTTGATCTAGCAGAGGCTGCCTCTGCTGACTGCAGAGAGGGTTGGGACTTTTCAGCCTGGAGAAGGCTTCAAGGAGACCTTATAGTAACCTTCCAGTATCTGAAGGGGGCTACAGGAGGGCTGGGGAGGGACTGTTCACAAGGTCTTGTAATGACAGGACGAGGGGGAATGGGTTCAAACTGGCAGAGGGGAGATTTAAACAGGATGTTAGGAGGAAGTTCTTTACAGTGAGAGTGGTGAGACACTGGAACAAGTTGCCCAGGGAGGTTGTGGCTGCTCCCTCCCTGGATGTGTTCAAGGCCAGGCTGGATGAGGTCTTGAGCAACTTGATCTAGTGTGAGGTGTCCCTGCCTATGGCATAGGGGGGTTGGAACTGGCTGAGCTTTGAGTTCCCTTCCAACCTAAACCATTCTATGATTCTCTGATTCTATGACTGGCTGAGCTTTGGAGATCCCTTCCAACCCAGGCCATTCTATGATTCTCTGATGACACTGTGACCATTTGTCTCAGGTACAAAGCAGAGTGCATGAGATAATCAAACCTCTCTGTAGCTAGAAAAGAACCTGTCAAAACCAAGATAAAACTGAGGCATATTTTGCCCCAAGCCACAAGCAATAATGCAGGAAGAGTTTTGCTTGGATGGTGGAAAGCAAACTATGGAGGTCTTGCAAACAAAAAAACCCCTCACACCCCAGTAGCTACGTCAATCAGCTGTCTGCCTTGATGACAAATACTTGTACATACCTGAGTGCAAGTCCAGGATTAGCAGGCATGGTAGAACAAAACCGTTCCAAGGTTTTGGAATGTTGAGATTTTGGAATGCAGCTCAAATAAAAAAGAATTACCTGTAAGGATTTGAATGGTAAACATTAATCCACCTTATAGCCCTCTCGGGCTGCCAAGAACAATGGAACAGCAAACTCTGACTGAAGTGAGCTACCACCTACCAGCTCTAGCAACTAAAAGCTGTCCCCTCAGGGGCACAAAAAGCAGTTTGCATAACAAAAAGTCAGGGCCAAGTTGCCACCACCACATTATTTTAGTCCTTCTAGCCTGTATTTAGAAACCCACTGATGTCAAAAAAGCAGGCCCAGGCTTTCTATAAGCTAAGTGCTCAACTTGGTTGTTTTTTTTGTTTTGTTTTGGTTTTTTTTAACTCCTACTTTATTTCTCCTGGTTTTTAACCACTGTAATTTCTACGATCAGAATTGGCATCTTCAATGCTGTTCCCACCTGCCAGTGTTAGCAATCTGCAGGCCCTTCTTGCTCAGCTATCTCTTCCCTCCAGTATGCACCAGTAAATAGTTTGTCATTAAGAGCTGTCTCCACAGCTATTACATTATGCCACCATCAATATTCCTCTTTGCCTTACACATCCTTTATTCCCAAGGTCACTGCTAGATTGCCTTCTGCTCTCCTCATCTTCCCAATTCCTCTTCCCATCCTCCCCACCTTCCCAATTCCTCTTCCCATCCTCCCCACCTTCCCAATTCCTATCCTCCTCATCTTCCCAATTCCTCTTCCCATCCTCCTCATTTTCCCAATTTCTATCCCTCATCTTCCCAATTCCTATCCTCCTCATCTTCCCAATTCCTCTTCCTATCATCCTCATTTTCTCAATTCCTCTTCCCATCCTCCTCATCTTCCCAATTCCTATTCTCATTTTCCCAATTCCTCTTCCTATCCTCCTCATTTTCCCAATTCCTATCCTCCTCATCTTCCCAATTCCTCTTCCCATCCTCCTCATCTTCCCAACTCCTCTTCCCATCCTCCTCATCTTCCCAACTCCTCATTCTCTGTTGATCCACTACTGCTGCTGTACTTGAACAAGAAAAAGAGAGGTACCTGCTGGCTGCATGCTCAGCCTGTTTCATTACAACTGTCCACAGAAACATTTTTTTTTTACCTTATTATGGAACTCATAATTGGTCCAATAATCAGCAGTGCTAAAAGTAGGGACTGTGACCAGACATCTGTTCACAGATAAAAGTGTCTCTTTGCCTTACACATCCTTTATTCCTAAGGTCACTGCTAGATTGCCTTCTGCTCTCCTTATTTTCTTCCTATTCTCCTCATCCCCCCAACCCTTCATTCTCCTCATCCCCCCCAAACCCCTCATTCT
>VWZI01022485.1:44424-64564 GCA_013396835.1 Psilopogon haemacephalus | reverse complement strand
TCTTCACAGTGAGGGTGGTGAGACACTGGCACAGGTTGCCCAGGGAGGTTGTGGAGCACAGAAGCACCGAATGTGATCAAAGATCACATTCGGTGCTCCTGTGCTTCACAACCTCCCTATAGGTGTTCAAGACCAGCTTGGATGAGGCCTTGAGCGACCTGTTCCAGTGGGAGGTGTCCCTGCCTATGGCACAGGGGGGTTGGAGCTGGCTGAGCTTTGAGCTCCCTTCCAACCTAAACCATTCTATGGTTCTAAAATTTCAGTCAGCTGCTTGTGGCTGGTTGCAAAAGGAATTAAAAGAGGAGTTCAAGGACTCGACTGCATTCCTTATTCAGTTATTATTGTCACAGAACCACAGAAGCTTAGAGGTTGGAAGGGACCTCCAGAGATCATCCAGTTCAACCCCCCCTGCCAAAGCAGCCTCACCCAGAGCAGTCCACACAGGAATGCATCCAGGTGGGGTTGGAAAGCCTCTAGAGAAGGAGACTCCACAACCTCTCTGGGCAGCCTGTTCCAGGGCTCTGCCAGCCTCACTCTAGAGAAGTTTCTCCTCCTGTGGAGTTGAAACCTTCTCTGTTCCAGTTTGCATCCATTGCTCCTTGGCTGATTGCTGTGCACCACCCAAAAGAGCTTGGCCCCCTCCACTTAACTCTCAGCTCTTGATAGACATTGCTCAGATCCCCTCTCAGCCTTCTCTGCTCCAGACTAACCAGCCCCAGGGTTCTCAGGCTCTCTCCACAGGGGAGATGCTCAGCTCCCCCACTCACTCTCATGGCTCTCACCCCTCAGATATTTCTACACACTGCTCAGATCCCCTCTCAGCCTTTTCTTCTCCAGACTAACCAGCCCCAGGGCTCTCTCCATAGGACAGCTGCTCATCTCCCCCACTCACCCTCGTGGCTCTCCATTGGACTTCTACTTGACCCCCACCCTTCAGCAATTGATAGACACTGCTCAGATCCCTTCTCAGCCTTCTCTGCTCCAGACTAACCAGCCCCAGGGCTCTCTCCATAGGACAGATGCTCATCTCCCCCACTCACCCTCGTGGCTCTCCATTGGACTTCTACTTGACCCCCACCCTTCAGCAATTGATAGACACTGCTCAGATCCCTTCTCAGCCTTCTCTGCTCCAGACTAACCAGCCCCAGGGCTCTCAGGCTCTATCCACAGGGGAGATGCTCAAGTCCCCCACTCATCCTGATAGCATTCTGTGAGGACATAACTGAATGGGTAGATGCAGGGAGAGCAGTGGATGGAGTCTACCTTGACCTTAGCAAGGCCTTTGGCACCATCTCCCATGGCATCCTGGTGAGCAAGCTCAGGCAGTGTGGGATGGCAGAGCAGGCAGGGAGGTGGATCAGGAACTGGTTACAAGAGAGATGCTCAAGTCCCCCACTCATCCCTGTGGCTCTCCAGAGGACTCCATCCAGTGGCTCAGGCTACAGCAAGCAGCAGGCGCCACCTGCTGGCAGGAGCGCAAACAACTTGCAGTTGAAACCAGCAGCAGCCAAGAGCTGATGTCAGCACTTCGTTTCTCACCTTCAGCCACCACCTCTGCTGTCCACAGAACAGTAATGGTGATGTAAATTCTTTCCACAGCCAGAGAGAACTCCCTGACTCCGGAGTTCGTGGGGTCAAAAGAAGCCTGATTTAAGAGTCTTGAAATTTTGGGAGCAGGGCAATACTGTTAGATTACATCATCCCATGTCCTTTCCCAAGAACTACTCCTGAGTTAATTACTGTAGCATTAAACACTTGACTACCCCAGGCAATGCATTTCTCACAGGCCCTTCACTGCACAGAAGTGTTCTACAGCTTACCAGAAGCCAAGCAGTCAAACCATCCCCCTGGGAGTTATTTTGAGATGTGTTACTCTAGGCTGCCAGCTACAGAAGCAAAGCAGAGTAGCTTCAAGAACCCCAAGGGTATATCTGAATTTTACAACAAGATCATGTATCAAAATTTGAGTCTCTAAGAGAATTTCTGCAGCAGATATAGGAAGGAGCAGTGCTTCTGAAGTTTACACTCTCAGAGTCATCTTCAGTACTGTGACCAGTTCTGGTCTCCTCAATTCAAGAGAGATGTTGAGGTGCTGGAAGGTGTTGAGAGAAGGGCAGCAAGGCTGGGGAGGGGCCTGGAGCACAGCCCCAAGAGGAGAGGCTGAGGGAGCTGGGGGTGTGCAGCTTGGAGAAGAGGAGGTTTAGGGGTGATCCCATTGCTGTCTACAACTACCTAAACAGAGGTTGTAGCCAGGTGAGGGTTGGACTTTTCTCCCAGGCAACAGAACAAGGGGACACAGCCTCAAGTTGTGTCAGTGCAGGTATAGGACGGATGCGAGGAGGAAGTTGTTGGCAGAGAGAGTGATTGGCATTGGAATGGGCTGCCCAGGGAGGTGGTGGTGGAGTCCCCATCCCTGGAGGTGTTCAAGAAAAGCCTGGATGGGCACTGAGAGCCATTGGCTAGGGCTGGGGGATAGGTTGGGCTGGATGAGCTCAGAAGTCTCTTCCAACCTGGCTGATTCTATTCTATTATTCTATTCAATTGTATTACGAAGGTGAAGAATCAATCAAGCACAGAAGGTTAGGGGCTGGAAGGGACCTCTAAAGCTCATCCAGTCCAACCCCCCTGCTGCCAGAGCAGGAGCACCTACAGCAGATCACACAGGAACACATCCAGGCAGGTTAGACTCATAGAATCACAGAATGTCAGGGGCTGGAAGGGACCTCCAAAGCTCAGCCAGTCCAACCCCCCCTGCCAGAGCAGCATCACCTACAGCAGATCACACAGGAACACATCCAGGCAGCTCTGGAGTAGCTCTAGAGAGGGAGACTCCACAACCAGACTGGGCAGCCTGTGCCAGGCTTATGCCACCCCCACAATGCAAACATTTTTCCTCCTGTTTCCATGGAGCTTCATGAATTTATGAAAAACAATTCCTGGAAGTTACCTGCAGCAGGAGAAGAGCATTCTGGTGTCTTCCTGTAAACAGGCTTAAGTGAACCCTGTACAGGAGAGTCTCCAACAGCTGAAAGGACACAAGATTTACATTTTCTTCTCCCCTTGTCACTTCCATGAGGAACTGCTGCATTCTTCCACAAACATAATCTTTCCCATCAAAGGAATTCTCCAAATTCAAAAACTAGAGAGAAAGGGGAAAAAAAAAATCACATTGATAATTGCAGAAGCTTAAAAATAAAATAAATCAGACAAATCACAAACTTCAGAGAATTTCCTTCACTGCTTCATGAGCCATTTCCCTCCCTCCCACCACATTTTCATGAACCAGGGCATTTAAACATTGGGAATTCAGAGAGACAACATCTCGATTTTGGACAGCTTTTATCAGCTGTAGAAAGTGATGACTGAGAGCTGCAAATTACTTCATTTGCTGAGCAACTTCTGAGCATTCAAACAGCTGTCAGGATTTTCATCTTCCCACTCCCTGTCACACCTACTGGCAGAAAACTTACATCAACAATCCACATGTGGTTTGGGTTTTTTTTTTACTCACTGTCCACCAGATTTGGTAAGAGGGAGCATATTCCACTGCTGTTTCACACATCTCCTGTATCTCCTCCTTGGTGCCTCTCTTTGAGAAGAGTCTGAGGTAATGGCACCAAATCTCAGGGTTTTCTTTGTTGTTCTCCAGGGCTCGAGCCAAAACGTTTAAGGTGGAGTCTAAACACTCAGACGATGAGCTGGAAAAACAAAAAAGTATGGTCACAACCACTGCATCAGTGAGTACAACTTGCACTGCTGTCAAATAGGAAAAATGGGGGTTTGTGATTAGAATGAAAGGGACACAGTCATGTTCGTGGGCAGAGGAATGGAGAGCAGCCTCAGCAAGTGTGCAGCTGGCACCAAGCTATGTGGCACAGGAGACTTGCCAGAGGGCAGGGATCCATCCAGAGGGAGCTGCACAGCCTGCAGAGCTGTGCCCAGGACAACCTCAGGACATTCAACAAGGCCAAGTGGAAGGTCCTGCACATGGGTGGCTGCAATCCCAAGCACAAATACAGGCTGGGTGGTGAGTGGCTGGAGAGCAGCTCTGAGGAAAAGGACCTGGGGGTCTGGGTAGATGAGAAGCTCAACATGAGCCTGCAGTGTGCACACACAGCCCAGACAGCAACTGTGTGCTGGGCTGCAAGAGCAGCTGTGGGCAGCAGGGCAAGGGAGGGGATTGTGCCCCTTGGCTCTGCTCTCCTCACACCCCACCTGCAGCACTGCCTGCAGCTCTGCAGCCCCCAGCACAAGCAGCACATGCAAGTGGTGGAGCCAGTGCAGAGGAGGCCACCAAGATGCAGCTGAGAGGGCTGCAGCAGCTCTGCTGTGAGCATAGGCTGAGAGAGGTGGGACTTTTCAGTCTGCAGAAGAGAAGGCTGCCAGGAGACCTTATAGCAACCTTCCAGGATCTGAAGGGGGCTACAAGAAAGCTGGGGAGGGACTTCTTAGGCTATCAGGGAGTGCCAGGACTAGGGGGAATGGAGCAAAGCTGGAGGTAGGGAGATTCAGATTGGATGTGAGGAGGAAGTTGTTGAGCATGAGAGTGGTGAGACACTGGCAAAGGTTACCCAGGGAGATGTTTGAGGCCAGATCCCTGGAGGTATTTTTGGCCAGGCTGGCAGAGGCTGTGGGCAGCCTGATCTAGGGTAGGGTGTCCTGGGCATTGCAGGAGGGTTGGAACTAAATGAAACTTGTGGTCCCTTCCAACCCTGACTGATTCTATGATTTGAGCCAGCAGCCCATGGCAGGGGAGTTGGAACTGGATATTTCTTGTAGTCCCTTCCAACCTTGACTGATTCTATGATTCTGTATCAGTCCTTGACCTTGGCCCAGCCACCAGGTAATTCTCTCTCAAATCTGCCACCTTCTGCTGATCATTTCAAACACAAAGGTTCACAGATGCACTCTGTTGCTGTTAAAAAGAGCTCCCTGAGGAGTATAATATTGAATAGCTCAGTAATCACTGCTCACTTAGCCTGGAGAAGAGGAGGCTCAGGGCAGCCCTCATTGCTCTCTACAAGTACTTAAAGGGAGGCTGTAGCCAGGTGGGGTTGGGCTCTTCTTCCAGGCACCCAGGGACAGAACAAGAGGACACAGCCTCAAGTTGTGCTGGGGGAGGCCTAGGCTGGATGTTAGGAGGAAGTCCTTTACAGAGAGAATGACTAGCATTGGAATGGGCTGCCCAGGGAGGTGTTTGGGGCCAGATCCCTGGAGGTGTTTTTGGCCAGGCTGACAGAGGCTGTGGGCAGCCTGATCTGGGGTAGGGTGTCCCTGGGCATGGCAGGGGGGTTGGGACTGGCTGATCCTTGTGCTCCCTTCCAACCCTGATTGATTCTATTCTATGACCTGTTCTAGTGGGAGGTGTCTCTGCCTATGGCACAGGAGGGCTGGAACTGGCTGAGCTTTGAGCTCCCTTCCAAGCGAAACCATTCTGTGATTCTCAGTTATTTAGCTACCAGAACAGGAAACAATCCTAGCAGCACAGGCGAAACACTAAAGTGAAAAATCTCCTATCTGGCAGACTTACCCTTCATTTTGATTCAAGTATTTGTAGGCAAGCTTAATCCACAGCTGTACATCACAGGGGTTTTCCTGGACGCTTGCTTCCAAGTTGGAAATGTCATCAGTGTCACTTGTAAAATAGCGAACATCGTCTGGAGTCACCACAGCATCCAGGGCTGGAACTCGTTTTTTATGTTCTGTGGGGTGAGCTGCAAAGAAGAAGGAAAAAAAAAAAAGCCAAACATTTATTTTCAAGACAAAAGTGACCTGCGTGGAATTTACCTAAGGAGTGGCATTTGGATGTTTCAAATATATTCTTATTTTCGGAATCAGAATTAAGCAGGTTGGAAAAGACCTTTGAGATCATTGAGTCCAACCTAACTCCTTCTAATTAACTCACCCATGGCACTAAGTGCCTTATGCAGCCTCCTCTTAAACATCTCCAGGGATGGGGACTCCACCACCTCCCTGGGCAGCCCACTCCAATGCCAATCACTCTCTCTGCCAACAACTTCTTCCTAACATCCAGCCTCAGCCTGCCCTGGCACAACTTGCTCTGGCAGGGACATCGGATTAGCTTAGCTTTGGAGGTCTCTTCCAGCCCTTGACATTCTGTGCTTCATTGATTCTTCACCTTCATAATACAAGAGAATCAGCCAAGTTGGAAGAGACCTCCAAGTTCAACCTAGCACCCAGCCCTAGCCAATCAACTAACCCAGGGCACTCAGTGCTCCATACAATTCTTTCTTGACCACCTTCAGGGATGGGGACTCCACCACCTCCCCCGCAGCCCATTCCAATGCCAATCACTCTCTCTGCCAACAACTTCCTCCTCACATCCAGCCTCAACCTGCCCTGCCACAGCTTCGGCCTCTGTCTCCTCCTTCTGGCCCTGGCTGCCTGGCAGCAGAGCCCAAGCCCAGCTGGCCATAACCTCCCTGCAGGAAGCAATGAGCTCTGCCCTGAGGCTCCTCTTCTGCAGGCTGCACACCCCCAGCTCCCTCAGCCTCTCCTCTTGGGCTGTGCTCCAGGCCCCTCCCCAGCCTTGCTGCCCTTCTCTCAACACCTTCCAGCACCTCAACCTTCATCTCTCTGCAATGGAGGCAACCAGAGCTGGACACAGCACTCAAGGTGTGTGCTGAGCAGTGCTGAGCACAGGGGCACAAGCACTGCCCTGCTCCTGCTGCCCACACTGCTCCTCAGCCAGCCCACCATGCCCTTGGCCTTCTTGCCCACCTGGGCACACTGCTGGCTCCTGTTCAGCTGCCACCCAGCACCCCCAGCTCCCTCTCTGCCTGCCTGCTCTCCAGCCACTCTGTTCCCAGCCTGTAGCACTGCCCTCTCCAGCCTTGCTGCCCTTCTCTGGACACCTTCCAGCACCCTAACATCTTTCTTAAACCGAGGGGCCCAGAACTGGACACAGCACTCAAGGTGTGGCCTAACCAGTGCTGAGTGCATGGGCAGGAGGAGTGCCCTGGTCCATGCCTTTGCTGTGGTCCATGGCTGTTTCAAGTGCCCTCTAGAACTCTCTGCTGTTTAGCCTGTAGAAAGCTGGTGAGAAAGAAGCAAAATGCTGCTTTGCTCAACTGAAGCAGTTCATTGGGCAGCATTAAGAAACACACAGAGGTGACAAAGGGGAAATTCCCTCAGTTCTTTAAAAGTGTCTTTAAAAATCCTTTCTACAGGATTTGCTAAGAAATCTTAAGGCCTCCACTTGCAGGAGGCACTTGTGAAACTCTGTTAGGTTACAACTCTCAAATGGCATTTGACAGAAGCTTTTATTGCCTCCTGACATCAACACCAGCTACTAACTCTGGAGATAACTGAACACATCAAGTTTTGCTAATTACAGTTCTGGAAGGGAAAAAACAATTTACTTATTTTTTAATGCTAATAATCTCTGGGTAAAGCTGAAAGAAACATCCTTGGGAGATAATTCTCTGTGTTCTTTCCAAAAGCAGACAAGTAGGAACTCCACCTTAACTTCCTGGCACACATTACACCAGATGATTTTTGGGTTTTTTTCCTTCACTACAACCAAATTCAGGTCAAGCTATACCCAGAAACTTTTGTTTTGCAGAAATCTGCATGCAGGAAATATGAATTCAAGAGAGCTGTGAAGGGCATGGATTTTAATTTACTAAAACCCCTTTAAAAGCCAGATGCTGGCAAGAGGTTGGTTGGTTTGGTGGCTTTCTATGAGGAAGTCACAGCAGCAGTGGACAAGGGAAGGGCAACTGATGTCATCTACCTGGATCTAAGACAGGCCTTTGACTCTGTCCCACATGACACCCTGGTCACTAAACTGCAAAAACAGAGACATGATGGGTGGACAACTCACTGAATAAGAAATTGGCTGGATGGTGGCAGGCAGAAATCAGTGATCAAGGGTACAATGTCTACCCGCAGACCAGTGCCAAGTGGCATCCCTCAGGGGTCAGTGCTGGCACCAGTGCTGTGGAACAGCTTTGGCAGTGCCATGGGCAGAGGAATGAGTGCAGCCTCAGCAAGTCTGCAGCTGGCACCAAGCTGTGTGGCACAGGAGACTTGCCAGAGGGCAGGGATCCATCCAGAGGGAGCTGCACAGGCTGCAGAGCTGTGCCCAGGCCAACCTCAGGACATTCAACAAGGCCAAGTGGAAGGTCCTGCACCTGGGTGGCTGCAATCCCAAGACAGCTCCAGGCTGGGTGGGGAATGGCTGAGAGCAGCCCTGAGGAACAGGACCTGGGGGTGTGGGGTGGTGCAAAGCTGAAGATGAGGCTGCAGTGTGAGTGCAGCCCAGACAGCAACTGTGTGCTGGGCTGCATCAAGAGCAGCTGTGGGCAGCAGGGCAAGGGAGGGGATTGTGCCCCTTGGCTCTGCTCTCCTCACACCCCACCTGCAGCACTGTCTGCAGCTCTGCAGCCCCCAGCACAAGCAGCACATGCAAGTGGTGGAGCCAGTGCAGAGGAGGCCACCAAGATGCAGCTGAGAGGGCTGCAGCAGCTCTGCTATGAGGACAGGCTGAGAGAGTTGGGGCTCTGCAGCCTGCAGAGGAGAAGGCTGCCAGGAGACCTTATAGCAACCTTCCAGTATCTGAAGGGGGCTACAGGAGGGCTGGGGAGGGACTGTTCACAAGGTCTTGTAATGACAGGACGAGGGGGAATGGGTTCAAACTGGCAGAGGGCAGATTTAAACAGGATATTAGGAGGAAGTTCTTCACAGTGAGGGTGGTGAGACACTGGCACAGGTTGCCCAGGGAGGTTGTGGCTTCTCCCTCCCTGGAGGTGTTCAAGGGCAGGCTGGATGAGGTCTTGAGCATCCTGCTCTAGTGGGAGGTGTCCCTGCCTATGGCACAGGGGGGTTGGAACTGGATGATCTTTGAGGTCTCTTCCAACCTAACCATTCTACGATTCTATGGTGTTTTCCCCTCAGCACCCTTCTGCAATGGATGCCACCCATGCAGGTTACCATATTTAATAGGTCCAACAAACTGTTCCTCTTCACTGCTGCTGCTGTCTAGCAGAGGTTTTCTCCAGTATTTTGGTCTCCATTTCCTTTTATCCTTCCATGTCGTGAATGGAGGTGCTAGAAAGAAGCAAAGCAGGAGAGATTCTTTTACTTACTGCATTCAAGATGAAAACATCATTGCTAATGAAGATTTCAGATAAAAAAAAACATCCTGTGAGTACAATGTCAATGTGTAAGTTCCAACACTACTTAAGTATCTGAGCACCACAGATATTAAGTAAAAATTATTGTATTATTGCATTAAAACAAACTCTGCTGCCTTTTATTTCACAAAAATCAAAGAATGGTAGGGCCTGGAAGGGACCTCCAAAGCTCAGCCAGTCCAACCCACCCTGCCAGAGCAGCATCACCTACAGCAGATCACACAGGAACACATCCAGGCAGCTCTGCAATAGCTCCAGAGAGGGAGACTCCATAACTCCCCTGGGCAGCCTGGGCAAGGCTTCTGCCACCCTCACAGGGAAAAAAATCCTCCTCATGTTTAAATGAAACTTCCTCTGCCTCAGCTGCCACCCATTGGCCCTTGTGCTGTCCCTGGGCATCACCCAGCAGAGCCTGGCTCCAGCCTCCTGCCACTCCCCTGCACATCTTTAGAAGCATTGCTGAGGTCCCCCCTCAGGCTCCTCCTCTCCCAGCAGCTCAGGCCCAGCTCCCTCAGGCTCTCCTCCTGAGGAAGATCTTCCACTGCCCTCAGCATTGCTGTGGCTCTCTGGACTCTCTCAAGCAGCTCCCTGATGTCCTTCTTGAGCTGGGGTGCCCAGAACTGGACAAAGTCCTCCAGCTGCAGCCTCAGCAGGGCAGAGCAGAGGGGCAGGAGAATCTCTCTGGACCTCCTACCCACAGCCCTTTCAATCCACCCCAGGATGCCCTTGGCCCTCTTGGCCACCAGTACACATTGCTGGCTCATGCTCAGCCTCTGTGCTGGTTTGAGGCTAATTGGAGGATTTTACTGAGAAATTAGACTATAGGCTGAGAAAGGAAAACATTGGGGGTGTCTCCTTCACTCATCTGTTTACTGAGACGTACAAAAGTAAGAACCCAAACACAGGTAAGGCAGAACCGCTCAGGTCACTCTGGCTGCTGATCTCTCTCTGGCTTCCAGCTGGATCTGTGTAACCCAACTAATCAATTCCTGATTCTAAACCCCCTTGGCTGATCTTCCCTGTTTACCTGGCACAGAAGACAAACACTGGGATAAGATTGGGTAGGGGGGAGAAAGTGGGAGGGTGGTTGGGAACCCCTCTTGGGGATTCTGATTTCTGGGAGTGCTGTGGTGTTTCTGTATTGCTTTTCTACTGCATGTATCTGTAATCCACTGTAAATATCTGCTTGTATCTGGTGCAAAGCTGTAAATATAACGCTTCATTACATGGCAGGGGGGTTGGAACTAGATGATCCTTGTGGTCCCTTCCAACCCTGACTGATTCTATGATTTCAGCCAGCAGCCCATAGCAGGGGGGTTGGAACTGGATATTCCTTGTGGTCCCTTCCAACCTTGACTCTACTTCCAGCCAGCCGAGTCTAGTCTGGGTGATTTCAAAAGTGAGGTGAGGAGGGCTGATAACTTCCTGAACTACCAAAACCTCTCATCCACCAGGATCCCCAGGGCCTTTCTCCCTTCAATGCTTTCCAACAGCTCAGTTGGAAAGCATTGAAGCCCAACCAATCCTGACCCCTGGGGTTGTTCTCTCCAGGAGCCAGAATCTCCCCTTGCCCTTTTTGAGTTTCATTCCACTTCTCCCTGCCCGGGTATGGCTGACTGGCAGCACAAGCCTGTGGTGTGTCTCAGCCAATCCACCCAGTGCTGTGCCATCAGCAATCTCGCTGGCAGTGCCCTCTGTGCCTTCATCCAGGTCATTATTTACCATAAATCAGATGTGTAACAGTGAGATAAACAAACTGAACAACCACAACAACTCTTCTTGGTCTAAAAAATCATCGCTGAATGATGGGAAAAGGACCAGGGGGTCTGGGTGGATAAGAAGCTCAAAATGAGCCCACAGTGTGCACACACAGCCCAGACAGCAACTGTGTGCTGGGCTGCAGCAAGAGCAGCTGTGGGCAGCAGGGCAAGGGAGGGGATTGTGCCCCTTGGCTCTGCTCTCCTCACCCCCCACCTGCAGCACTGTCTGCAGCCCTGCAGCCCCCAGCACAAGAAGCACATGAAACTGCTGGAGAGAGTCCAGAGGAGGGCCACAAAGATGCTCAGAGGGCTGAAGCAGCTCTGCTATGAGGACAGGCTGAGAGAGTTGGGACTTTTCAGCCTGGAGAAGAGAAGGCTGCCAGGAGACCTTATAGCAACCTTCCAATATCTGAAGGGGGCTACAGGAGGGCTGGGGAGGGACTGTTCACAAGGTCATATAATGACAGGACGAGGGGGAATGGGTTCAAACTGGCAGAGGGGAGATTTGAATGGGATGTTAGGAAGAAATTCTTCACAGTGAGGGTGGTGAGACACTGGCACAGGTTGCCCAGGGAGGTTGTGGCTGCCCCCTCCCTGGAGGTGTTTAAGGCCAGGCTGGATGAGGTCTTGTGCGACCTGTTCTAGTGGGAGGTGTCCCTGCCTGTGGCACAGTGGGGTTGGAAGTGGATGATCTTTGATGTCTTTTCCAACCCAAACCATTCTATGATTCTATGAAAAAAAGTTTCTGTATTTAATCTAGGAAGTTACTCACTGTGGCTTTTGCTCTCGTTGACATTGCTGGCCAGAAGCACTGCCATCTGATCCACTGACATACGGTCTCTGTTTATACCAAACAGCTTCTCAACATATTTTTCTGAAATGAGAATATTTATATCTCAGGCAAACATATAAATGGAAATGGGTTAAGTCCTCCCTATCAGCCTGCACAGGTGGGCACAAGGCAACCTCAGGAGCTTCAACAAGGCCAAGGGCAAGGTCCTGCAGCTGGGTGGAGGCAATGGCAAGCAGCAATGCAGGCTGGGCAGTGACTGGCTGGAGAGCAGCCCTGAGGAGAGGGACTTGGGGGTGCTGGGGGAGGAGAAGCTGAAGATGAGGCAGCAGTGTGCACTTGCAGGGCAGAAAAGCAAGCAGAGGCTGGGCTGCAGCAGGAGCAGTGTGGGCAGTAGGGCCAGGGAGGTGATTGTGCCCCTCTGCTGTGCTCTGCTGAGAGCCCACCTGGAGTAGTGCATCCAGTGCTGGAGCCCCTGGGACAAGAGGGATGTGGAGATGCTGGAGGTGTGCAGAGAAGGGCCCCGAGGATGCTGAGAGGGCTGCAGCAGCTCTGCTGTGAGCACAGCCTGAAAGAGTTGGGGCTGTGCAGGCTGCAGAAGAGGAGGCTCCCAGGTGTAGTTTGTATACAGCTCTATCTTACACATTGCTTTACATCAAAGGCCTTGCAGCACCTAAAACTTGCACTGAAAGCCACTCAGAAATAATTTTTTGTATGCAAAAGTGAACAAAAGACTTAAAAACCTGTGGCAGTGCTGATTTCCTCCTCGGTGCTTTTCTCTGAACAGCCAATCAGCTCTAAATTGTAAGAGAGAATATCCTGAAACAGCTGCTTACGGCTGAGAGTGCAATCTTTCATGTGCTGCCTGGAAGGAACAAAAGCAATTCATGGATTGATCACAGCAACAAGTTAAGAAGGCTTCAAATAAGAGAGGTCATTATAGTACACACCAAGGTAAGGCAGAAAGAAAATGATGCCCTACAATATAGAGTATCACACAGCAGCATGGGCGGAGGCATGGAGAGCAGCCTCAGCAAGTGTGCAGCTGGCACCAAGCTGTGTGGCACAGGAGACTTGCCAGAGGGCAGGGATCCATCCAGAGGGAGCTGCACAGGCTGCAGAGCTGTGCCCAGGCCAACCTCAGGACATTCAACAAGGCCAAGTGGAAGGTCCTGCACCTGGGTGGCTGCAATCCCAAGCACAGCTCCAGGCTGGGTGGGGAATGGCTGAGAGCAGCCCTGAGGAACAGGACCTGGGGGTGTGGGGTGGTGCAAAGCTGAAGATAAGGCTGCAGTGTGAGTGCAGCCCAGACAGCAACTGTGTGCTGGGCTGCAGCAAGAGCAGCTGTGGGCAGCAGGGCAAGGGAGGGGATTGTGCCCCTTGGCTCTGCTCTCCTCACACCCCACCTGCAGCACTGCCTGCAGCTCTGCAGCCCNTTTGCAGCCTGCAGAAGAGAAGGCTGCCAGGAGACCTTGGAGTGGCCTTCTAGGATCTGACAGGGGCCTACAGGAAGGCTGGGGAGGGACTATTGACAAGAGCCCTGGCACAGGGTGCCCAGAGAGGTTGTGGAATCTCCTTCTCTGGACACTTTCCAAACCCACATGGATGCATTCCTGTGTGGACTAACCTGAGTGATGCTGCTCTTGGCAGGGGGGTTGGATTCAATGTTCTCTGGAGGCCCCTTCCAACCTCTAAAGTTCTGTGATTCTGTGACTGTCCTGTCCAGTCCAGTGATGCTGCTTTGGCAGGGTGGTTGGACTGGATGACCTCTGGAGGTCCCTTCCATCCTCTATAATTCTGTGACTGTCCAGATGCATTCCTGTTCAGACTACTCTGAGTGATGCTGCTTTTGGCAAGGGGTTGGACTCGAGCTCTGGAGGTCCCTTCCAACCTATGTGATTCTGTGACTGTCCAAGGGGGTTTGGATGCATTCCTGTGTGGACTGCTCTGAGTGATCCTGCTTTTGGCAAGGGTTTGGACTCGAGCTCTGCAGGTCCCTTCGACTGTCCAGGGGGGTTTGGATGCCTTTCTATGTGCAGTACCCTGGGTGATGCTGTTTTTGGCAGGGGGTTGGACTCAATCTCTGGAGGTCCCTTCCATCCTCTATGATTCTGTGACTGTCCAGGGCGGGTTTGGATGCATTCCTGTGTGGAGTACCCTGCGTGGAGTGATGCTGCTTTTGGCATGGGGGCTGGACTCTATCTCTGGAGGTCCCTTTCAACCTCTAACATTCTGTGATTCTGCTTTTCTAAACTAAACATCTAAAAGGTCTCTTCTTCACAGCTTAGATTAAAGTTTGGTTGTTTTTTTTTTCCTGGCAATGAAGGGTATTAAACTACTTTGGTTTCAAGAACATGGGCTTGAACCTGTAAAACTCAGACCCCTTCAGCAAAGTCAAAACATGCTTATTTTGGTGTTTGGAGAGAGGTTTAGAGCTCAAAGAAAGAAAGTGCCAAAGAACTCACCACTGGCAGTCATCATCATTGCATGTGCCTGTTAAATCAAAGCGGCAGAAACACTGTTTTGGCTCAATCATGTTGCTATAGGTTAGGGAACTGAGGTACAGCTTTTCCTTCGTCCTAAAATATGGACTGAACCTGAAAGGAAACAGGGAATTAGGCTCACAGAGAGTACAAGGTGAGGCATCAGTTTCACCACACAAAACATTTTAAGAAGAACCACTTTTTTTTCCTCTATTAAAATTTCATTATTTCTAAAACCCTGCTACTAACCAAAAGTGCTGCTGGCCTGTGACTTGGAAGCAAGGTGAAAAGAGCGAGACAGGGAGGAACCAAAACATAGAACTGCAGAATCAAAGAATGGTTTAGGTTGGAAGAGACCTTAAAAATCATCTAGTTCCAACTCCCCTGTGCCATAGGCAGGGACACCTCCCACTAGATCAGGTCAGTCAAGACCTCATCCAGCCTGGCCTTGAACAGATCCAGGGAGGGAGCACCTAAACATGTTCTGGATTCTATTCTAGCAGACTCCACCAAGAAATAGCATCTCAGATACCTGAAAGGAGGTTGTACTTCATAGAATGGTTTAGGTTGGAAGGGAGCTCAAAGCTCACCCAGTTCCAACACCCCTGTGCCATAGGCAGGGACACCTCCCACTAGAACAGGTCGCTCAAGGCCTCATCCAACCTGGCCTTCAACACCTCCAAGGAGGTTGTGGAGCACAGAAGCACCCAATGTGATCTTTGATCACATTCTGTGCTCCACAACCTCGCTGGACAACTTGTGCCAGTGTCTCACCACCATCACTGTAAAGAAATTCCTCCTAACATCCAGTTCTAATCTCCCTTCTGCCACTTTATACCTATTTCCCCTCATCCTGTCATTACAAGACCTTGTGAATAGTCCTGCCCCAACCTTCCTGTAGGTCCCTTTCAAATATTGGAAGGTTACTGTAAGGTCTCCTCAAAGCCTTCTCTTCTCCAGGCTGAAAAGCCCCAACTCTATCAGCCTATCCTCAGAGCAGAGCTGCTGCAGCCCTCTACAGTTAGGAGAGGCTTCGTCTCTTCAGCCACCCTCACTGTGAAGAACTTCCTCCTAAGATCCTGTTTAAATCTCCCCTCTGTCAGCTTAGGAGGAATGTTAGGAGAAAGTTCTTCACAGTGAGGCTGTTGAGACACTGGAACAGGTTGCCCAGGGAGGTTGTGGCTGCTTCCTCCCTGGAGGTGTTCAAGGCCAGGCTGGATGAGGTCTTGAGTGTCCTGATCTAGTGGGAGGTGTTCCTGCCTGTGGCACAGGGAGGTTGGAACTGGATGAGCTTTGAAGTCTCTTCCAACCTAACCCATTCTATGATTCCATTTCCATCTCCCCTCTGCCAGTTCAAACCCATTCCCCCTCGTCCTGTCATTACAAGACCTTGTCACTAGTCCCTCCCCATCCCTACTGTAGGCCCCCTTCAGATATTGGAAGGCTACTATAAGGTCTCCTGGCAGCCTTCTCTTCTGCAGGCTGCAGAGCCCCAACTCTCTCAGCCTGTCCTCATAGCAGAGCTGCTGCAGCCCTCTGTAGTTAAGAGGGGCTTGGTCTCTTCAGCCTAGTATTTAGGGGATAGAACAACTGGCCTGAAGTTGTGCCAAGGGAGACTGGGTATTAGGAAAAAATTCTTTAGGGAAAGAGAGGTCAGGCTACAAGAGTTGGGGCTCTTCAACCTGGAGACCCCAACACAGGACAGACATAGAAGTGTTGGAGCTAGTCCAGAAGAAGCCACCAAGATGCTGAGAGGGCTGCAGCAGCTCTGCTGTGAGGACAGGCTGAGAGAGTTGGGGCTCTGCAGCCTGCAGAAGAGAAGGCTGCCAGGTGACCTTGGAGTGGCCTTCCAGTGGCTGAAGGGGGCTACAGGAAAGCTGCGGAGGGAATATTTCCAAAGCCTTGTAGTAACAGGATGAGGAGGAATGGGTTTAAATGTTTGGAGGAGACCTTGGACTAGCTTTCCAGTACCTGAAATGGGCTTATAGGAGGGCTGGGAACTATTGACAAGCTCTTGTAATGACAGGACAAGGGGTAAAGGGTTTAAACTGGGAGAGAGTAGATTGAAAGTGGACATTAGGAGGAAGTTGTTTGCAGTGAGGGTGGTGAGACACTGGCACAGGTTGCTCAGGGAGGTTATGGAGCACAGTAGGACAGAATGTGATTAAAGGCAGAGGGGAGATTGAAACTGATGCTAGAAGGAAGTTCTTTGCAGTGAGGGTGGTGAGACACTGACACAGGTTGCCCAGGGAGGTTGTGGAGCACAGAAGCACAGAATGGGATCCTCGCTCACATTCTGTGCTTCTGTGGTCCACAACCTCCCTGGAGGTCATTCTGTGCTCCACAGTCTCCCTGGAGGTGCTGAAGGCCAGGTTGGATGAGGTCTTGAGTGACCTGTTCTAGTGGGAGGTGTCCCTGCCTATGGCACAGCGGGGTTGGAAGTGGCTTAGATTTGAGCTCCCTTCCAACCTAAACCATTCTACGTTTGGAAAAGGCTGCCCAGGGAGGTGGTGGAGTCAGTGTCCATGGAGGTGCTCAAGAAATGTGTGGACATGGCACTTCAGGACATAGTTTAGCAGTTGTGTTAGGCTGCTGGTTGGACTGGATGATCTTCAGAGGTTTTTTTCCCAACCAAAACAATTCAATTATTTCATTCTATGATTCTCCTTCAAGTGAAATCAAGTTTTTTTTTTTCACTTATCTTCCTATAGGAAATAGCAGTGAAGGATTCTTACACAAGAACAAACAGAAGTCCAAAAAGCTACTACAGCCTTCATACCTGTAGGATTTAAACACGAGAAGGGGACTGTGGTAGGGTCCAAAGGGAAACGGTTTTGCTTCAGTCTGTTTGTTCTGTGAAGTGATGAGATCCATGTCCACTGAAATCTCCTGGGAAAAGAGAGAAGAAACAGATGTACAACAACTGCAATACCAGCCCTAAGATAAGCTTCATAGTCAGTTTGGAGAGCAGCCCTGAGGAAAAGGACCTGGGGATCAGGGTAGATGAGAAGCTCAACATGAGCCAACAGTGTGCACACACAGCCCAGACAGCAACTGTGTGCTGGGCTGCAGCAAGAGCAGCTGTGGGCAGCAGGGCAAGGGAGGGGATTGTGCCCCTTGGCTCTGCTCTCCTCACACCCCACCTGCAGCACTGTCTGCAGCTCTGCAGCCCCCAGCACAAGAAGGACATGGAACTGCTGGAGAGAGTCCAGAGGAGGGCCATGAAGATGATCAGAGGGCTGCAGCAGCTCTGCTATGAGGACAGGCTGAAAGAGTTGGGGCTTTTCAGCCTGGAGAAGAGAAGGCTGCCAGGAGACCTTAGAGCAACCTTCCAGTATCTGAAGGGGGCTACAGGAGGGCTGGGGAGGGACTATTGACAATGTCTTGTAATGACAGGATGAGGAGGAATGGGCTTAAACTGGTGGAGGCGAGATTTAGATGGGATGTTAGGAGGAAGTTCTTCACAGTGAGGGTGGTGAGACACCAGCACAGGTTGCCCAGGGAGGCTGTGGCTGCTCCCTCCCTGGAGGTGTTCAAGGCCAGGCTGGATGAGGTCTTGAGCATCCTGATCTAGTGGGAGGTATCCCTGCCTATGGCACAGGGGGGCTGGAACTGGATGATCTTTGAGGTCTCTTCTAACCTAAACCATTCTGTGATTCTAGAAACAGCTCATTAATAATCAGACATCAGAGTTGGTGGCCAGAAAGAGATTGCTCCATGGAATTGCAACTCAGTAAGGCCAACCTGATCTAGGGGTAGGTGTCCCTGCCTATGGCAGGGTTTTGGAACTGGATGATCTTTGAGGTCTCTTCCAACCTGAACCATTCTATGACTTACCTGACCACACAAGAGCTCTTCCTTGGGCATTATATTGGCAGTACTTCTCACTAGCAGCTCTTTCAAGCTATCAGCTTTAGCGTGCAGCTTTTTCAGTTCCTCAATATTCAACCCCAGGAAGAGCTCAGGCTCTTCTGATGCCTTCTTAGAGAGCTTATTTATGGTTTCTTGTTTTGGAGTGTCCATGTGCTTCAGATTTGGTTTAGTGAAGGAATTGGATTCTCTGAAGGATCTCCTGCGCTCTCGGTTGGAGTCAGACAGAACTTCCTCGTCGAAGTAGTTTTCTTCACTGTCCAGAGACAATTTGTCCTGTGTGAGATCATGAAGTGATGGCTGAGGTAAGGCAAACTCAGATTCCTCTTCTGCAGGAGGTGCAACGTTGGACTGTTCCTTGGTCTGAAGGGCACGGGCCTCCTTCAGCTTCTGGATCTTCAGAGCATATTCATACTCCAGCTGCTGCAGTCGTTTCTTCTCCAGCGCAATCAGTTCTGCTGAGGGCTTCTTTGGACTCGATGCAGGGGAGCTCTCCAATTTCAACATTTTGCTTGGCTGAAAGAAGAAAAGAAAACAAGAAAAAAAAAAAACAAAAACCTGCCCTTTAATGCATTTTTCACAGTTAGTGATCTATTGACAGTAGGTCAAATGTGAGAGGAGCAAGATATTTAATTCAGAGTGTAGAACAGCCTGTTCCCAACTCCTGCCAGAAAACTTCTACAAACAACAGGAAAATCACAACAGAGTTTGCCACAAAGCCTTTGACACTGGCCCACACCACGGATGTGGAACTGTTGGAGAGAGTCCAGAGGAGGGCCACAAAGACGATCACAACGCTGCAGCAGCTCTGCTATGAGGACAGGCTGAGGGAGTTGGGGCTTTTCAGCCTGGAGAAGAGAAGGCTGCCAGGAGACCTTACAGCAACCTTCCAGTAGCTGAAGGGGGCCTAGATGAGGGCTGAGGAGGGACTCTTGACAAGATCTTGTAATGACAGGACGAGGAGGAATGGGTTTAAACTGGTGGAAGGGAGATTTAAACAGGATGTTAGGAAGAAGTTCTTTACAGTGAGGGTGGTGAGAGGCTGGCGAGAGGCTGGCACAGGTTGTCCAGGAAGGTTGTGGATCCACAACAGTGAGGGTGGTGAGACACTGGCACAGGTTACCCAGGGAGGTTGTGGAGCAGAGAAGCACAGAATGAGATCCAAGATCCCATTCTGTGCTTCTCTGCTCCACAATCTCCCTGGAGGTGTTCAGGAGCAGCTTGGATGAGACCTTCGTCGACCTGTTCTGGTGGGAGGTGTCCCTGCCTATGGCACAGGGGGGTTGGAACTGGCTGAGCTTTGAGCTCCCTTCCAACCTAAACCATCCTATGATAACCTGTTCTAGTGGGAGGTGTCCCTGCCTATTGGCACAGGGGGCGTTGGAACTGGCTGAGCTTTGAGCTCCCTTCCAACCTAAATCATTCTATGATTCCCCTTTAAATGATTCACGTTTTGTCTGTGGGATTCTAAAACCAAAAAAAAATACCAAGATTGCTACAAGGCTTTTCAACTGATTCTCCTCTTTTCCTCAAACCTCCCCTGAGCTCATTTTCTCATCAAAACTGGACCAAGTGCTTTTTTTAACTACAGCAGAGCTGAAAAAGATGCAGACTTACTCCAAGGTGATCTTGCTCCCGTTTCCTTTTTCCAATTTCCTTACTTGCTACTGCTTTTGCTCGAGCAAGTTCTTCCCCATATTTTAATGCCAGAGCTTTTTTCACTGTAACTCGTTGCTGAACCTTATGAATCTGAAAATATACATATACATATATATATAAAAAATAAAAGCTAAAGTAAGATAGAGAGTTTCAGATATGACCACATAAAACATAGTCAGAAAGGATATGTAAATTAATAACAATTAATTCAAAGAAAGCCAAAGAAAGCTTCTCCTAACAAGGACAAGTGCAGAGTCCTGCAGCTGGGGAGGAAGAATAAAGTGCAGCAGGACAGGCTGGGAGGGGACTGCTGGAGAGCAGCCCCAAGGAGAGGGAGCTGAGAGTGCTGGGGGAGAACATCCATGGCACAGCAATGTGCCCTGGGGGACAAGAGGGACAAGGGGGTCCTGGGGGGCATTA
>VWZI01022485.1:10566-35788 GCA_013396835.1 Psilopogon haemacephalus | reverse complement strand
GGACTGTTCACAAGGTCTTGTAATGACAGCACGAGGGGGAATGGGTTCAAACTGGCAGAGGGGAGATTGAAACAGGATGTTAGGAGGAAGTTCTTCAGAGTGAGGGTGGTGAGACACTGGCACAGGTTGCCCAGGGAGGTTGTGGCTGCTCCCTCCCTGGATGTGTTCAAGGCCAGGCCGGATGAGGCCTTGAGTGACCTGTTCTAGTGGGAGGTGTCCCTGCCTGTGGCACAGAAGGGCTGGAACTGGCTGAGCTTTGATGTCTCTTCCAACCTAAACCATTCTATGATTCTATGAATACAGTCTGAGCTCAGGTAACTAAGTCTGCTGCCTGAACAGAATACCCCCTCCTGTCTTCCACCTGCACTCACAGATATGCCATCTGCCACCACTTCTGTTCTACCTCTGATGCTCACACATTGTTCCATGAAAAGAAAAAAAAAAAAAATCCAACTCCCAGTAGAGGGAAAAGTTCTTCTTTTTTTCCACCCAAGTGTATTTTTCTAAACAATTCAGCATTTTAAATAAGTTAAGCAACCAGACTGATGCTTGAAAATGGAATCTGAACAGAGAGAGACCACTTGGGCAGAAGCAGGAGAAAGAGCAAGATCACCTCTTTGTTTTTTGGCAGCAAGCAGTGATCAGATTGGCCTAGCTACCACCAAACAGCAGGCTTTAGTCTGTGCTAATCTGGGTAATAAATTAATTCAGCTGTGTTTACAGATGAATTCTGCTGTATTTGATGCTCTCAAGCTGTCAATTCCTACTTCAGTGTCAATTTTTTTCTTCTTCTAGAAGAGCATCTGGATTATCAAAGGTACTAATAATTCAAATGTTGAACTGAAGCTCCACCATTCTGTCACTCAGTTCTCAACTCTGCTGTTCACTTCACAGGATGGCAGAGGTTGGAAGGGACCTCTGGAGATCATCCAGTCCAACCCCCGCTGCCAGAGTACCATCACCTAAGGTAGGTGACACAGGAACACATCCAGGTGGGTTCTCAATGTCTCCAGAGAAGGAGACTCCACAACTTCTCTAGGCAGTGAAAAAGTTTCTTCCTTATGTTCACATGGAACCTCCTCTGCTGCAGCTTGCAACCACTGCTCCTTGCATCCTTCTGATACTTTAGAGTGGCAATCATCCACTGCCACTTATAGAATCATAGAATGGTTTAGGCTGGAAAAGACCTCAAAGCTCAGCCAGTTCCAACCCCTCTGTGCCATAGGCAGGGACACCTCCCACTAGACCATGACACTCAAGACCTCATCCAGCTTGGCCTTGAACACATCCAGGGAGGGAGCATCCACAACCTCCCTGGGCAACCTGTGCCAGTTTCTCACCACCCTCACTGTGAAGAACTTTCTCCTAACATCCTGTTTAAATCTCCCCTCTGCCAGTTTGAACCCATTCCCCCTCGTCCTGTCATTACAAGACCTTGTGAACAGTCCCTCCCCAGCCCTCCTGTAGCCCCCTTCAGATACTGATAGGCTGCTCTAAGGTCTCCTGGCAGCCTTCTCTTCTCCAGGCTGAAAAGCCCCAACTCCCTCAGCCTGTCCTCACAGCAGAGCTGCTGCAGCCCTCTGATCATCTTTGTGGCCCTCCTCTGGACTCTCTCCAGCAGTTCCATGTCCTTCCTTTGCTGGGGGCTGCAGAGCTGCAGACAGTGCTGCAGGTGGGGTGTGAGGAGAGCAGAGCCAAGGGGCACAATCCCCTCCCTTGCCCTGCTGCCCACAGCTGCTCTTGCTGCAGCCCAGCACACAGTTGCTGTCTGGGCTGTGTGTGCACACTGCAGGCTCATGTTGAGCTTCTCATCCACCCAGACCCCCAGGTCCTTTTCCTCAGAGCTGCTCTCCAGCCACTCACCACCCAGCCTGGAGTTGTGCTTGGGATTGCAGCAACCCAGGTGCAGCACCTTACACTTGGCCTTGTTAAATTTCATGAGGTTAGCCTGGGCACAGCTGTCCAGCCTGTCCAGGTCCCTCTGGATGGCATCCCTGCCCTCCAGCAAGTCCACTGTGCCACACACTTGTTTCAGGATTAGCTTGTGAAGCCAGTCTGAGTATTTTATTAGGCTGTATTTCTGCCTCTGTGTGTTTTGTTCAGTTTTCCTGAGCACTCAAGAGAATCTGCCCACATTTTCCCACCAGCAGCTCTAACTGTAGCAGTCTCCTTCCTGAGCTAGCCTAGACTACCTTTGCAAAGTTGCTTTTGCTTACTTAAGTGATTGTTGTTGTACATGGAGATGCAGCACATTCACTGTCACACTCTGTATGCTGAGTTACTTTTGCAGTACTTGAACCTTCAGATACACAGAATTGTCAGGGCTGGAAGGGACCTCAAGGATCAGCCAGTTCCAACTCCCCTGACATGGGCAACTAAAACTCAAACTAGATCAGACTGCTCAGGGCCACATCCAGCCTGGCCTTAAAAACTTCCACCACCTGCCTGGGGAACCTGTGCCAGCGTCTCACCACCCTCATGCTTAAGAACTTCTTCTAACATCCACTCTGAATCCACCTGCTTCTAGTTTCACTCCATTCCCCTCAGTCCTGTCACTCCCTGACACCCTCAAAAGTCCCTTCCTAGCTTTTCTGTAGCCCCCTTCAGATGCTGGAAGGCCACAGGAAGGTGGTCCCCTGGGAGCCTCCTCTTCTCCAGCCTGCACAGCCCCAACTCTTTCAGGCTGTGCTCACAGCAGAGCTGCTGCAGCCCTCTCAGCATCCTCGGGGCCCTTCTCTGCACACCTCCAGCATCTCCACATCCCTCTTGTCCCAGGGGCTCCAGCACTGGATGCACTACTCCAGGTGGGCTCTCAGCAGAGCACAGCCGAGGGGCACAATCACCTCCCTGGCCCTGCTGCCCACACTGCTCCTGCTGCAGCCCAGCCTCTGCTTGCCTTTCTGCCCTGCATATGCACACTGCTGCCTCATCTTCAGCTTCTCCTCCTCCAGCACCCCCAAGTCCTTCTCAGGGCTGCTCTCCAGCCATTCCCTGCCCAGCCTATATCAGCGCTTGGGATTGTCCCAACCCAGGTGCAGGACCTTGCACTTGGTGGTGTTACCTTGAGAGTACTGAAAAAAAGTGGCACTTAGCATGCTCTGCATGTATGGGGTGGCAAGAACCATCAAAACAATTATCACCCTCTCATTTAAAGAAAACTGGCAAAAATACTGCCTGTTCTTCTTAATAATGAAGGTCTGAACTGATCACTCTCTGTACAGCCACCCTACAAAACAGGTTAACTCTCAGAATCATAGAATGGTTTAGGTTGGAAGAGACCTCAAAGATCATCCAGTTCCAAGCCCCCTGTGTCATAGGCAGGGACACCTCCCACTAGAACAGGATGCTCAAGACCTCATCCAGCCTGGCCTTGAACACATCCAGGGAGGGAGCAGACACAACCTCCCTGGGCAACCTGTGCTAGTGTCTCACCACCCTCACTGTCAAGAACTTCCTCCTAACATCTCGTTTAAATCTCCCCTCTGCCAGTTTGAACCCATTCCTCCTCGTCCTGTTGTTACAAGACCTTGTGAATAGTCCCTCCCCAACTCTTGTCTTGATGCTGATGAAAATGCCACAATGAAGTTTCTCCTACCTCATCAGAGAAAAAAGAGAAAAAAAGCCTCATCAAATTAAAGTGAGGTTTTGGGTTTGTTTTTTTTTTTAAGTGAGGTTTATTTTCTCACTTTTTTCTCTGGCCAACATTCTGCGTGCAACCCAAGCCCAATCCTGGTGCAGGAGCTTGCACTTCAGAGCAGGTGTTAGGGTTAGAGCTCATCATGGCACCCCCCCACTAAGGGCAACTTCAAGCCACAGCCTTATTAACAGAAAGCACCAACTTACTGTGATCACTGCTCGAGGAGCCCTGGGTCCCCTCACAAACTTGGTGTTTTGCACCCGTGGCTGAGACACTGTGTTAATACTGACAGCAGTCAGATTGCTTCTTGGCATGGACTGCAAATTGTCTGGAACTGGAGGGGAAGGTGGACCACTGTTGCTTGAAGTTTCCTGTAAAACAAAGTAAAAAGACCATCGAGAAACTACACACCAAAGGCAGCTGTGGTAGAAGGCACAAGCAGGAATTCCACTGTTCCATCCATGCTGGAATCTGGCACATGGCAGAACACCCAAACCCTCTCAACTCCTTCTACAAGGAGCATCAGAAAGGCACACAAAAATAGACCAATTAACCACAGGCCAGCCAAAGAAGGTCCATCATAGAATCATAGAATGGTTAGGTTGAAAAGAGACCTCAAAGATCATCCAGTTCCAACCCTCCTGTGCCATAGGCAGGGACACCTCCCACTAGAGCAGGTCACTCAAGGCCTTATCCAGCCTGGCCTTGAACACCTCCAGGGACGGAGCAGCCACAACCTCCCTGGGCAACCTGTGCCAGTGTCTCACCACGCTCACTGTGAAGAGCGTCCTCCTAACATCCCATTCCGATCTCCTCTCTCACACTTTAAACCCATTCCTCCTCATTCTGTCATTACAAGACCTTGTGAACAGTCCCTCCCCAGCCCTCCTGTAGGCCTGCTTCAGATACTGGAAGGTTGCTGTAAGGTCTCCTCGAAGCCTACTCTCTCAGCCTGTCCTCAGAGCAGAGCTGCTCCAGCCCTCTGATTATCTCTGTGGCCCTTCTCTGGACTCTCTTCAGCAGTTCCATGTGCTGCTTGTGCTGGGGGCTACAGAGCTGCAGACAGTGCTGCAGGTGGGGTGTGAGGAGAGCAGAGCAAGGGAGGGGGCAGAATCCCCTCCCTTGCAGGACCTGGGGGTGTGGGGTGGTGCAAAGCTGAAGATGAGGCTGCAGTGTGAGTGCAGCCCAGACAGCAACTGTGTGCTGGGCTGCAGCAAGAGCAGCTGTGGGCAGCAGGGCAAGGGAGGGGATTGTGCCCCTTGGCTCTGCTCTCCTCACACCCCACCTGCAGCACTGTCTGCAGCTCTGCAGCCCCCAGCACAAGCAGCACATGCAAGTGGTGGAGCCAGTGCAGAGGAGGCCACCAAGATGCAGCTGAGAGGGCTGCAGCAGCTCTGCTCTGAGCACAGGCACAGAGAGTTGGGGCTCTGCAGCCTGGAGAGGAGATTGCTGCCAGGAGACCTTGGAGTGGCCTTGCAGGATCTGAAGGGGGCTTGAGGAGGGCTGGGGAGGGACTACTGACAAGGACTGGTAATGCCAGGACTAGGAGGAATGCGTATGAAGTTTGAGAGGGGAAACTGAAACTGGATGCTAGGAAGAAATTGTGTACAGTGAGGGTGGTGAGACACTGGCACAGATTGCCCAGGGAGGTTGTGGCTGCTCCCTTCCTGGAGGTGTTCAAGGCCAGTTTGGAGGAGGCCTTGAGCAACCTGTTCTAGTGGGAGGTGTCCCTGCCTATGGCACAGCAGGGTTGGAACTGGATGAGCTTTTGAGGTCCCTTCCAACCTAAACCATTGATCTTCACAAAAATGCTCAAGTGGCTGAAGCACTTTTACTATGAGGATAAACTGTGTTGGGGAGAAGACGAGGCTCTAGGGAGACCTTATTGTCACCTTTCAATACTTAAATGGAGGCCTGTCAAACACATGAGGACCATCTTTTTAGCAGGGCTTTCTGCAATAGTAGAAGGCACAACAGTTTTGATTTAAATGAGGGTAGATTTCGATTTGATATAAAGTAGAATTTCTTTGTTGAGGGTGGTGAAACAATGGAATGGGCTGCCCAGAAGGGTGGTGGATGCCCCACCCCTGAAAACATTCAAGGCTCTAAGCATTGTTCTCTCTGCTTATTGCAAGGGGATTGGACTGGATAACCTCTGAAGGACTTCTGAAGGTCCCCTCCAAGCCAAACTGTTCTATGATTCTACTCTATTCATTATCTAGAAATTTACAGTCAAAAAACCAATCGAGTACCTCAGATCTGAAAGCTCTTTTGTTGGCTAAAGACTTGAGTAATTCTTCTCTTAAGAGCATCTCCTCTTCCTCTTCCTCATCAGCAAACGGAGGTTTTGGTGGCTGTTCAGGTTCCTCAGGAGGGAGAGGTGGAAGGGGTGGAGGGGGCTCAAGAGATACACAAGAAATGCCCTCCATATAAAGCTGGCTCAAAGATGGTACAGGCTGAGACAAAAAAAAAAACAACAAAGAGTTTGAAACATGAAAATTACTACCACCTTATGACTTAGCAGACATTGAGATCTAAATTATTTCATGGTTTTAAAACTAATTCAAACTGGAGTAGATTTAGATCACTGTTAAAGGCTGCTGCTAAACAGGAATTGCTCAAAGGTGTGAATGGAAACAAGGTTACATTTGGACAGTGATATAGTGCAGACACAAAAACTGAAGTCAATGAGAACCCACAACCAGGGGTGGTACAGCCACATGGCTGACCAGAGAGCTTCCCACTACTTCTCAAATGGTGACACATGGGTTTGATGGGTGGAGCACCAGATGGATACAGAACTGGCTTGATGGCTGCACCCAAAGAGTGGCTGCCACTGGCTCCATGGCCCAGTGGAGGCAGTGACAAGCAGAGTCCCTCAGGGATCACTCCTGGGCCCAGTCTTGTTCAACATCTCTGTAGGCAATATGGACAGAGGCACTGAGTGCAGCCTCAGCAAGTTTGCTGAGCACCCCAAGCTGTGTGGTGCAGCAGCCAGGCTGGAGGGCAGGGATGGCATCCAGAGGGAACTGCACAGGCTGCAGAGGTGGGCACAAGACAACCTCAGGAGCTTCAACAAGGCCAAGGGCAAGGTCCTGCAGCTGGGTGGAGGCAATGGCAAGCACCAATGCAGGCTGGGCAGTGCCTGGCTGGAGAGCAGCCCTGAGGAGAGGGACTTGGGGGTGCTGGTGGAGGAGAAGCTGAAGCTGAGGCAGCAGTGTGCACTTGCAGGGCAGAAAGGCAAGCAGAGGCTGGGCTGCAGCAGGAGCAGTGTGGGCAGCAGGGCCAGGGAGGGGATTCTGCCCCTCTGCTGTGCTCTGCTGAGAGCCCACCTGGAGTAGTGCATCCAGTGCTGGAGCCCCTGGGACAAGAGGGATGTGGAGATGCTGGAGGTGTGCAGAGAAGGGCCCCGAGGATGCTGAGAGGGCTGCAGCAGCTCTGCTGTGAGCACAGCCTGAAAGAGTTGGGGCTGTGCAGGCTGCAGAAGAGGAGGCTCCCAGGGGACCTTCTGGTGGCCTTCCAACATCTGAAGGGGGCTACAAGAAAGCTGGGGAGGGACTTTTGAGGGTGTCAGGGAGTGAGAGGACAATGGGGAATGGAGCAAAGCTGGAGGTGGGGAGATTCAGCCTGGAGGTGAGTAAAGAGTTCTTCACCATGAGAGTGGTGAGAGGCTGGAATGGGTTGCCCCTGCAGGGAGGTGTTTGGGGCCAGATCCCTGGAGGTGTTTTTGTCCAGGCTGGCAGAGGCTGTGGGCAGCCTGCTCTAGGGTAGGGTGTCCCTGGGTATGGCAGGGGGGTTGGAACTGGCTGTTCCTTGTGGTCCCTTCCAACCCTGACTGATTCCATGGTTCTATAAATAGTCCCTAAGCAGTTTTATGAATTTGTCTCAGCTAACAAAAGAACAATTTCTCAGTCAAAAACTCAGAAGCTGTGGTGGCAGGGAATGGCTACCCTTCTGCTGCTGTAAAAAGGGTGAGGAAAAGTGGTGGGGGGAAAAAACAAAAACCCACACTAATTCAATTTCCATGTGGACTCCTAATCAGACAACATATATTCAAAATGCACAATGTCTGAAGGGCTCTGATGTAGATTTGCTTACTCTCTGACTTGTTTAGCCGGGATGAGGGGGAAGCAAATCTACATCCACAGCCTACATACAAAAGGGAAAGTTGCCTTGCACTAACAATTCCAATTTATTGCTGTCCCTTATATGCTTCAGACAGCTTTTTGCTTCATGTAATGAAAGAGCACAACTCAAATAACTAGAAGAAAAATTCAGTGCAGCAGGGAAACAGCACAGCTCAAATAAGAGAAAAAATTAATTCACTAGGGAAAGCTTCCATTTGATCAGCCAAAAAAAAAAATAGTTGAAATAAAGTTTTAAATAAGCAGCCACAAGTCTTATCAGATCAAGAAAATCAGCAGCCAAAAAAGACAATCTAAATTCAATCCTAACTTTAGCATTACAAACAGGACACAAAGTGAGATTTAGCAACAGTTTCAAAACCACAATCCTTACGAGGTTACTTACTGGAATTGGAGGTGGCAGTGGCAAGGAAATTGGTGGTACTGCAGGTGAAAAATATGGCACTGAACTGTCAAAGAAAGGAGGTTGCATTGGAGAAGCAGCTGTAAGGACCAAAAAAAGAACTGGGTGTTAAGAAACCTGACAGATAATTGCTAAACATCAACTCATGCTTAGACCTCAACCAATTTAATGAAGCAGAAGGAAGAGAGAAATGGGAGACCATGCCCCAGTTGGAAAGGTAACATCAGACAGCACAGTGCATTTATTTCTTACAGATGTAGCTGTAGCAGGAGTAGCTTCTTCTCCTTTTTCTGTTTCACACACAAAATGCACAGCCAAGCAGTGCTAGTTAGTAAAGTAATGATTTGAAATGATTGAGCCCTCATATTTCTTTGGCAAGAATCTACCTCCTTAATCTGCATATCTGACTCTCAATTAGTGGCTATCAAAAAAAAAACACAAGTTAGGACAGGAGCAGACCACATGCAGAGCTGGTGCTGAGTTCTGAAACATAAAACTGCAGTTTGAGATGCTGTGATGTTGAGAACAGCCAAGTGCAGTATTGTAGCAAACTGATGGATAAGGAAGGATATGAAGAAAAGAGAGGAGAGGAAAAACAAAAAGGAAGGTGAAAAGCAAGAGGAATAAAAATGGCCAATAGAGTACTGAAGTTCGCAACACACCACATGTTGAGATGGAAAAAGGAAATCTGAATACCTTAAATTCACTTCATACTCAGAGTTAATAACTACTTTGGGCTGGATGCAACCTCTTGAACACATACTTAGAGCCCAAAGAAAGCACATGCCCCAGCACAGGCACTCAAAGTGCCAGTGTCTCACCACCCTCACTGCAAAAAACTTCCTCCTAACATCCACTTTCAAGGTCCCCTCTCACACTTCAAACCCATTCCTCCCCATCCTGCCACAACAAGACCTTGTCAATAGTCCCTCCCCAGCCCTCCTGCAGCCCACTTCACATCTTGCAAGGCCACTTCAAGGTCTCCTGGCAGCCTTCTCTTCTGCAGGCTGCAGAGCTCAAACTCTCTCAGCCTGTGCTCACAGCAGAGCTGCTGCAGCCCTCTCAGCTGCATCTTGGTGGCCTCCTCTGCACTGGCTCCACCATTTGCATGTGCTGCTTGTGCTGGGGGCTCCAGAACTGTACACAGTGCTTCCTGTTTTAAAAAGTACTTTTTTATCCATCACCATAAGAAAACTGCAATCAGGTCTTACCTGGAGAGTTAGTTTCACTATCTGTATCCATAGCAACTTCATCATAATTATCATACTGATATATGCCTCCTGCACTGTCTGTGGAAGGCTTATCCAGAGACCATCTCAAGTCTGTATCTGAGGACTAAACACACAAAAAGAAAATGTTTTGTTTAGCTGCCCTTAATGTTATTCTTTTTAGAGCAAACCAGCTCGATCTGGAATTTTCCAAACAGGCCCTTACAATGCTGTCTTCTAATTGCTTTATAAATATGATTCACTTAATTTGTATAAAAAAGCAAACTGGAAAATACTTTTAAATCAAATCCACTGCAGGCAGTGACTTGACAAATTATCTCTTGCAGCGGGGGTGGAGGGAGAGGGAAAGTGTCATGATACATAGAAGCAATTTTATATATCTAATAGGCCATTGTAAATCTGGTAAATTGCCATGGTTATGTATTTTTCAACCACTGAAAGAATTAAGTGCTTTTGTTATTTCTCTTTAATTTGCCATGGCAATTAGCAAGGGCACCTGAGCCACTCCTGTTAGAAGCAACACAGATTTACACAAGGATCAACCACACTTTGTCAAAGGCCTGGTGTTCAGCTTAAAAATATTCAGGTTGCTCTGAGACTGATGTGGCAGATGGACAATCCTCTTACTGTCCCAGGAGCCACCATACCACACTGGAAGACACCCAGAGACTATGAACTAATAAATCAGATTGTTTAAAGAACGTCTAATGCTACACAGATGCCTGTAGATGCTCAGTGAATGGGAAAAAATAGGAAGAATCATAGAATCCATCATAGAATCCATCATGGTTGGAAGAGACAACAAGGATCAGCCAGTTCCAACCCCCCTGCCATGCCCAGGGACACCCTACCCTAGATCATAGAATCACAGAATCAGTCAGGGTTGGAAGGGACCACAAGGATCAGCCAGTCCCAACCTCCCTGCCATGCCCAGGGACACCCTACCCTAGAGCAGGCTGCCCACAGCCTCTGCCAGCCTTGTGAGTCTCAAACCTGAGAATAGGTCAATATAACTTCTTGGACTCTTCAGTCTGTGCACAAAGGAGATATTTTGGCAGCTTTTAGAATTTGTATTGCTTCCATTTCCGCCTTTAGCCTCATTTTTACTTAGTATTATGAGTAAGACTCTCCTACAACACAACCTCAACAGTTCCTTTAGTTGCAGTTTCATTTCTCCTAAAATGAAAGCACATAGCTGCAGCAGTTCTACTGCTTCCACAACAACAGAGTTAATCATAGAATCCTGGAATGGTTTAGGTAGGAAGGGAGCTCAAAGCTCAGCCAGTTCCAACCCCCCTGTGCCACAGGCAGGGAAATCTCCCACTAGAACAGGTTGCCCAAGGCCTCAGTTTTACTTCTTATTATGAGTAAGACTCTCTTATTACATGACCTCAACAGCTCCTTTAGTTGCAGTTTCATTTCTCCTAAAATGAAAGCACATAGCTGCAGCAGCTCTACTGCTTCCACGACGACAGAGTTAATCATAGAATCCTGGAATGGTTTAGGTTGGAAGGGAGCTCAAAGCTCAGCCAGTTCCAACCCCCTTGTGCCATAGGCAAAGACACTACCTACTAGGACAGGTCACACAAGGCCTTAGTTTCACTTATTATTATGAATAAGACTCTCTTATTACATGACCTCAACAGCTCCTTTAGTTGCAGTTTCATTTCTCCTAAAATGAAAGCACATAGCTGCAGCAGCTCTACTGCTTCCACGACGACAGAGTTAATCATAGAATCCTGGAATGGTTTAGGTTGGGAGGGAGCTCAAAGCTCAGCCAGTTCCAACCCATCTGTGTCATAGGCAGGGACATGTTCCACTAGAACAGGTCGCTCAAGGCCTCATCCAAGCTGGTCCTGAACACCTCCAGGGAGGTTTTGGAGCACAGAAGCACTTCTGTGCTCCACAAGCTCCCTGGGCAACCTGGGCCAGTGTCTCACCACCCTCACTGCAAACAACTTCCTCCTAACATCCACTTTCGGTCTCCCCTCTGTCAGTTTAAACCCATTCCTCCTCATCCTTTCATTACCAGACCTTGTCAGTAGTCCCTCCATAGCCTTCCTGTAGGCCCCTTTCAGATACTGGAAGGCTACTATCAGGTCTCCTGGAAGCCTTCTCTTCTCCATGCTGATAGAGAGTCTTTTTTTTTCTATAATGCACTGTTTTAGAGACAGAACATTGCTGCTTCAAGAACATTGGAGACTTCTGCTCATCTCAAGATGAGCGAATGAAGACAGCACAATGACCACTGAAGGAACTCTATCTCTTCACAAAGTTGATAAAACTGTCACCCTGTAATGAGGCTCAAGTACTTATCTGGTGAGCCTGAGCATATTTTGTAGGCTAACAAATTAGAAAATACTACAAAGGAGCCAAAGCTCAGGTGACACTTTGAAAGAAGCAGGCCCCTGAAGTTGTTTAGACACAAGGACATGGAAGTGTTGGAGCCATTTCAGAGGAGGCCACCAAGAGGGCTGCAGCAGCTCTGCTCTGAGGAAAGGGTGGGGGCTCTGCAGCCTGGAAAAGAGAAGGCTGCCAGGAGACCTTAGAGTGGCCCTCCAGTATCTGAAGGGGGCTACAGGAGACCTGGGGAGTGACTATTGACAAGGTCTTGTGATTCCAGGATGAGGAGGAATGGGTTTAAGCTTACAGAAGGGAGATTGAAAGTAGATGTTAGGAGGAAGTTGTTTGCAGTGAGGATGGTCAGACTGGCACAGGTTGCCCAGGGGGGTTATGGATCACATTCTTTGCTTCTGTGCTCTACAACCTTCCTAGAGGTGTTGAAGGCCAGATTGGATGAGGCCTTGAAAACATGAAGACAAAACTGCAATCTAAGAATCATAGAATGGGTTAGGTTGGAAGGGACCTCAAAACTCATCCAGTTCCATTGTGGATTTGTGACATTGGCAGGGACACCTCCCACTACAACAGGTCGCTCAAGGACTCATCCAACCTGGCCTTCAACATCTCCAGGAAGGTTGTAAAGCACAGAAGCACAGAAAGTGATCAAAGACTACATTCTGTGCTTCTGTGCTCCACAACCTCCCTGGGCAACCAAGAGGAAAGCCAAGTTTATTGGTTAGTGTTAGACTGCTTTTTGATCACCATATCCCAAACATCTTTAGGAAGGAAATGCTTTACAACTGACTTGCAAACATACAACTCATACAAAAGTGATCTAAACAAACCCAAAGGGATTGTCTGTGTAGCAAGGAATTAAAACACTGAAATACTTCTGAGCTTTTGTTTGTTTTTTTTCTCTTAAGGGAGAGGTGGGGAAAAGAGAGATATTTGGGATCAAGAGAGACAAAACAGAACTCACTGGAAGATCCCCCATATAAACCATGGACACCATATCAAAATTTCTTACCCTGCTTCTTGATCTCCTCTTTCCTCCCACCAGCTTCATAAATCGATTGTACTGCTCTTCTTGATTCGAGAGGTCTCTAATTTTCCTGATTTCTTCTTCCCTCTTTCTTCTCTCCTCTTCCTCTTCCTGTTTCCTCAGGTCTTCCTCTTTCTGGCGCCTGTCTTGTTCCTTCTGCTGCTGCATCTTCTTGGATGTCTTTGTCTGCTGCTTTCTCAAATTTTGCTTGGCTTGAAAATAAAAAAAACAAAACAAAACAAGCAATAGACTGTTAACTCCACCTTCCCTAAATGCTTCCTCCTAATCCTAGATTCTTCAAGAGATGGGTGGGGTTTTAAAAGGATTAAAGGCTCACTGCCCAATGTTTCATACAACATAGAATGGTTTAGGTTGGAAGAGACCTCAAAGCTCAGCCACTTCCAACCCCCCTGTGCCATAGACAGGGACACCTCCCACTAGAACAGGTCGCTCAAGGCCCCATCCACCCTGCCCTTGAACCCCTCCAGGGAGAGAGCAGCCACAACCTCCCTGGGCAACCTGTGCCAGTGTCTCACCACCCTCACTGTGAAGAACTTTCTCCCAACATCCACTTTCAGTCTCCCCTCTGCCACTTTAAACCCATTCCCCCCTGTCCTGGCATTACCAGACCTTATCAATAGTCCCTCCCCAGCCCTCCTGCAGCCCCCTGCAGACCCTGCAAGGCCACTCCAAGGCCTCCTGGCAGCCTTCTCTTCTGCAGGCTGCAGAGCTCAAACTCTCTCAGCCTGTCCTCACAGCAGAGCTGCTGCAGCCCTCTCAGCTGCATCTTGGTGGTCTCCTCTGCACTGGCTCCACCACTTGCATGTGCTGCTTGTGCTGGGGGCTGCAGAGCTGCAGGTGGGGTGTGAGGAGAGCAGAGCCAAGGGGCACAATCCCCTCCCTTGCCTTGCTGCCCACAGCTGCTCTTGCTGCAGCCCAGCACACAGTTGCTGTCTGGGCTGCACTCACACTGCAGCCTCATGTTGAGCTTTTCATTCACCCAGACCGCCAGGTCTCCTCAGGACTGCTCTCCAGCCACTTGCCACCCAGCCTAGAGTTGTGCTTGGGATTGCACCGACCCAGCTGCAGGACCTATGCTGGAGTTTATTTTTTGTTTATTTTTTTTTTTGAGGTCATGTCACTGATTCAGTAGTATGAAACTCATTACCTGTAGCACTGTTTTTTTTAGTTGAATGTGCTTTTGTACTGGCTTTGACTTTCTGTGTAACACTTTTTGTTTTTGTCAACTTCTCCTTGCTCTCCTTCATCACCTGCTGCTCTTTTTGCTGCCATTTTTTACTGGCTGACTGCAGGGCGAGAAGCCTGAGCTGCAATTCAGACATCTCCTCCTCATCATCAAGCAGCTTCTTTAAAAGAAGAGAAGAAAGCATAAGACACACACACACACACACCAAAAAAAAAAAAGAAAAACCCAAGAAGTGTTCGATAACTAAATTGCTTCTGAAAGTTTTTTAAGTCTGTCCCAAAGTTATTTAGAATCACAAAATCAGTCAGGGTTGGAAGGGACCACAAGGATCAGCCAGTCCCAAACCCCCTGCCATGCCCAGGGACACCCTACCCTAAATCAGGTTGCCCACAGCCTCTGCCAGCCTGGCCTGGATGCTTTTTCATGCTTTCCATCAAAGAATCATAGAGTCACAGAATCATAGAATCACAGAGTCAGTCAGTGTTGGAAGGCACCACAAGGATCAGCCAGTCCCAACTCCCTGCCATGCCCAGGGACACCCTACCCTAGAGCAGGCTGCCCACAGCTTCTGCCAGCCTGGCCAAAAACACCTCCAGGGATCTGGCCCCAAACACCTCCCTGCAGGGGCAACCCATCTCAGGGCCTCACCACTCTCATAGTGAAGAACTTCCTCCTCACATCCAATCTGAATCTCTCCTGATGCAACCTGAGGCCATTTCCTCTTGTCCTGTCATTGGTAATCTGGGAGATGAGACCAGCACCAGACTCACCACAACCTCCTTTTATGTAGCTGTAGAGGGCAATAAGGTCCCCCCTCAGCCTTCTCTTCTCCAGACTAAACAACCCCAGTCCCCTCAGCTGCTCCTCATAGGTCATGTTCTCCAGACCTCTCACCAGCCTCATTGCCCTTCTCTGCACCTGCTCCAGCACCTCAATGTCCCTCCTAAACTGTGGTGACCAAAACTGGACACAGTACTCAAGGTGTGGTCTCACGAGTGCTGAGTACAGGGGCACGATCACCTCCCCACTCCTTCCAGTCACACTATTTCCAATCCAGGCCAGGATGCTGCTGGCCTTCTTGGCCACCTGGGCACACTGCTGGCTTATGTTCAGGTCTTTTCCCAGGTCTTTTTCCACCAGGCAGCTCTCCAGCTACTCCTTTCCGAGCCTGTAGGGCTGCAGGGGGTTGTTGTGGCCAAGGTGCATGACTGAAACACTACCTGGTATTACTGAGACACTTCTGGACTGCAATTAAGAAAAATCCACGAGAGCATCATAAGGCAATTATGTCCCATCTACAGAGGAGTACTTTCTTACCTTTTCAGATGTCGCCTCTGAACTGCTAAGTTTTCGTGCTGAACTTTGCCCTTTGTCTTCTGTACCTTCCAAAACAAGGCCATATTGAGTAAGTTGTTTCTCACAGACAGAGATACATTGCAGCAATGTGCAGAATTCAATCCACACAAACATTATTTTATCTATCAGTCTCACAGAATCGTAGAATGGTTTAGGTTGGAAGGGAGCTCAAAGCTCAGCCAGCTCCAATATCCCTGTGCCATAGGCAGGGACACCTCCCACTAGAACAGGTCACTCAAGGCCTTATCCAGCCTGGCCTTGAACACATCCAGGGAGGGAGCAGCCACAACCTCCCTGGGTAACCTGTGACAGTATCTCACCACCCTCACTGTAAAGAGCTTCCTCCTAACATCCCATTTAAATCTCCCTTCTGCCAGCTTAAACCCATTATCCCTCACTGGTGCACAGTGTAAAACAAAAGAGCTGGGGTTGTCTAGCCTGGAGCAGAGCTGGGGTTGTCTAGCCTTCTCCCAGGGCACCAGCAACAGAACAAGGGGACAGAGGCTGAAGCTGTGGCAGGGCAGGCTCAGGCTGGATGTTAGGAGGAAGTTGTTGGCAGAGAGTGATTGGCATTGGAATGGGCTGCCCAGGGAGGTGGTGGAGTCCCCATCCCTGGAGGTGTTCAAGAAACAGTTGAATGGGGCACTTAGTGCCATGGCCTAGTTGATTGGCTAGGGCTGGGTGCTAGGTTGGACTGGATGAGCTTGGAGTTCTCTTCCAACCTGTCTGATTCTATTCTATTATATTCTATCTGCAAAGTGAATTGAAAGACATCAACCAACAGGAATACAAATCTGGCAGCTCTGATGAAATGCACACCACCAGAAGCCTAAGGCAAGATTTGATGTTCTTCAGTGATGTCTTGAGGTTGGGAAATCCCCCAGAAGCAGAAAACCAGATTTGCAGACAAGGGGAAAAAGAAGGCTTCTTGCCACCTGTTTCATGCTACCACCTCGTATCAGTTGCCATTGTGAGCATCTCAGATTCCACTGGCAGCTATTTTGAGCAACTGCTGAGTCTCATGCAGAATTAAATCTGAAGTTTCAAAGCTTCATTTTCCCATGGAAATGAGTAGTAAACAGTAATGCTTTCCCCCCAAATAGTGAGATGTTGACATATTAATTTCCTGGACTGTCCAAAAGCCAAATATCCACCTGATAATATAATACATATATAGAGATTAACACATATTTTATATATAATTTCATTGTACTTTGAGGTCCATCCATGGGCCTCTGTCCCTATGGTTGTGTTTAAGAGGGACCTAGGATCCTTCAAACTACCACAAATATACCTAAGGCATATTATGTTATTGCATAATTTAATTAGAGCTATCCACTATTAACATGACTGACAGCTAAAACAGAATTAAATCATTTTTATAAAACCCTACATAGACATATACTGGAAGAGAGGTGACTGAAACTGGATGTTAGGAGGAAGTTCTTTACACCAAGGGTGGTGAGATACTGGCACAGGTTGCCCAGGGAGGTTGTGGATCCACAACAGTGAGGATGATGAGACACTGGTACAGGTTGCCCAGGGAGGTTGTGGAGCACAGAAGCACAGAATGTGATCTGTGATCACATTCTGTGCTTCTGTGCTCCACAACCTCCCTGGAGGTGTTCAAAACCAGGCTGGATGAGACCTTGAGCAACCTGTTCTAGTAGGAGGTATCCTTGCCTATGGCACGGAGGGGCTGGAACTGGCTGAGCTTTGAGCTCCCTTCCAACCTAAACCATTCTATGATTCTATGTTTATCAGAGGAAGGAAATAAACATTTAGGGAGGAGCACGGGGAGACTACTCCCCACAATCCAAACTGGTAGAAAGACTGTTTGGCTTCTAAAGCAGTCCTCTTTCTCCTGCCTTGCTATGTTCTCTTCCTGAAGGCTACTGATTATTCCTCTGTGATTCAGATCTGTTGTTTTTCCCTCCTAACTCCCATTAAAAATAATACACATTACCTATTCAAAGAATACCAGCACTCAGAACATTTACAGTGAAAGCAAACCATTTCTGCTGTGAATAGCAATTAAAGCCTTCAAGCCTTGCCCTCATGCTTTCTGCCAAGCTACCAGTTAGGCCAAGAAAAGAGTTTTGCTTTGTTATTCAAAATTAAATAACAAAGACAAACCAAAAATATCCTTCCAGGTAAGCTTAAAGAATTCATGTAATTACCTAAACCAAGAGATAAGCACATTAAATCTACAGGTTCATAGAATCATAGAATGATTTAGGTTGGAAAAGACCTCAAAGATCATCCAGTTCCAACCCCCCTGTGCCATAGGCAGAGGACACCTCCCACTAGAACAGGTTGCTCAAGGCCTCATCCAACCTGGCCTTGAACACCTCCAGGGAGGTTGGGGAGCACAGAAGCACAGAGATGCCATTCTGTGCTACTGTGCTCCACAACCTCCCTGGGCAACCTGTGCCAGTGCCTCACCACCCTCGCTGCAAACAACTTCCTCCTAACATCCAGTTTCAATCTCCCCTCTGCCAGTTTGAAACTATTCCCTTTCATCCTGTCATTACAAGACCTTGTGAACAGTCCCTCCCCAGCCCTCCTGTAGGCCCCCTTCAGATACTGGAAAGCTACTATAAGGTCTCCTCAAAGCCTTCTCTTCTCCAGGCTGCAAAGCCCCAACTCCCTCAGCCTGTCCTCATAGCAGAGCTGCTCCATCACCTTTATGGCCCTCCTCTGGACTCTCTCCAACAGTTCCACATCCTTCTTGTGCTGGGGGCTCCAGAACTGGTTGCCCTGAGGATCTTAAATTCAACTGTTTCACGGTCAGTTTATAAACAGTTCACATTTTCATTACTATCAGTATTTTATTGGAAGCAGGATCTCATCTCCCCTGGTACCTAATAAATATGACAGGCAACAGTGAGCGAAAAGAACTTTCCGAGCTAAAAAGCAACTCCACAGGTTATTTACCTTGGCCGGATTCTGTGCCATCAGCCTTTTGTGATGACTGTTTCGTTCCTTCTTTGCCTTTCTTCAATCTGCTCCTCTCAGCTGGAGTAGGCAGTTTTTGTCTGAGAGGTTTCAATTCAAATGCCTGAAAGGCCATAACCGGATTTTTCTCCTCAGGAGGTACTTCTTTTGTAGCATCCGTTTTAATACTGTCATTCTCTGCAGTTACTCGGTTCTCAGTGTCCCCTGCTTTATCATCACTCTGTTGTTCATCTTCTTCCTTGTTGCTCAAAGCCAGTCTTTCATCTTTGTTGATGTATTCAAGCTCTAACTGGATCTGCTTATACTTCAAGAGCAAATCCTCAAAGCTTTCCTCCACTGAGCTTTCGTTTTTAGAGGAGTAGTTCTGCTTTCTAGACGGGGACCTTCCAAAAGCTTTGGCTGAATTACTTGTCAAGAAAACCAAGAGAAGAACAGGTAGACACCTTAAAACAGTGGCAAAGGCTTAATTATGCCAAACAGGACATAAGATCGTTCCCATATAGTTTAATTTTACCTTAAGGCTAGCTTGAAAAATATCCCCTATAAACAGAACCAAGTATGAAAAAGAGGTACCCATTATTATATAGATGTTTTCTCAAATCAATTTAAAATGTCCTATTTATGACGAGAACTTCACTAACTACTGAGAAGTTTTGTCTCTTGCTCACACCATGCTCCCAGAAACAACTGCAGTAACATTAAGAACAACAGAGCTATTTAGGCTGGAAAAGATCTTCTTAAGATCAGAGTTCAACCATTAACCTATCAGTACCAAATCCATCGCTACACCACGTCCCTAATTCAGTCATTTCCCCGGGTAGCCTTTTCCAGTGCTTGACAACTCTGTCAACGAAGAAATTTCTCCTAAGCCTCCCTTGGTACAACTTGTGGCTACTTCCTCTTGCCCTGACACTTGCTGCTTGTGAGAACAGACCAACAACCGCCTCGCTACGACTCCAACCAATCACCTGCCTCACTACGAGACCCAACAACTGCCTCGCTATGAGACCCACAAACTGATTCACTACAACGCCAAGCAGCTGACTGGTTATGACACCCAACCATCACCTCACTACAACAACAACCACCTCACTATGACACCAACCAGCCAACCAACTGCCTCGCTATGACACCAATCAGCTGCCTGGTAATGACACCCAACCATCGCCTCACTACAACAACAACAACCAACCACCTTGCTATGACGCCAACCAGCTGCCCGGCTATGACACCAACCAGCCAGCCAACCACCCAACCGCCCCGCTACGACACCAACTACCTGCCTGGCTACAACACCCAGCAAACCATCTTGCTACAAGACCCAACAACCACTCCGTTACGAGACCAACCAGCCACCTGGCTATGACACCCAACCAACTGCCTCGCTACGAGACCCAACAACCACCCCACTACAACACCAACCATCTTGCTATGACACCAACCAGCCAACCACCCTGCTACAACACCAACTACCTGCCTAGCTACAACACTCAACCCCCATCTAACTACAAGACCCAACAACCACCCTGCTACAACACAAACCAGCCGCCTGCCTACGACACCCAACCATCACCTTGCTACAACACCAACTGCCTTACTATGAGACCCAACAACCACCCTGCTACAACACCAACCAGCCGCCTGGCTATGACACCCAACCACCCACTCTGCTATGACACCAACCAACCAACCACCTCGCTACGACACCAACCAGCTGCCTGGCTACAACACCCAACCATCACCTTGCTACAATGCCAACCAGCCACCTCGCTACAACACCAACCAACCGCCTGCCTCGCTATGAGACCCAACAACTGCCTTGCTATTAGACCAAACAATCACCTCACTATGAGACCAACCAGCCACCTGGCTATGGCACCCAATCACTGTCTCACTATGACACCAACCAACCACCTGCCTCGCTATGAGACCCAACAACTGCCTCGCTATGAGACCCAACCACCGCCTTGTTACAACACCAACCAACCACCTCGCTATGAGACCAAACAACCACCCCACTACGAGACCAACCAGCCACCTGGCTATGACACCCAACCACCACCCCACTATGACACCAACCAACCACCTGCCTCGCTATGAGACCCAACAACTGCCTCGCTATGAGACCAACAAGCTGCCTGGCTATGACACCCAACCACCACCCTGTTACAACACCAACCAACCACCTCGCTATGAAACCAAACCACCCCACTACAACACCAACCAGCCACCTGGCTATGACACCCAACCACCACCCCACTATGTGCTCAAGGCCTCATCCAACCTGCTATGAGACCCAACAACTGCCTCGCTATGAGACCAATAAGCTGCCTGGCTATGACACCCAACCACCGCCTTGTTACAACACCAACCAACCACCTCGCTATGAGACCAAACAACCACCCCACTACGACACCCAACCACTGCCTCACCATAAGACCCAACAACCGCCTCGTCACAACACCAACCAACCACTCGCCTCGCCGTGACACCCAACCTACTACCTGCCTCACTATGAGACCCAACCATCAGCTCCGATATGACACCAACCACCACCTTGTTACGATACCAACCACGGCCTTGCTATGACACCAGCCAACCAACTGCCTCGCTACGACACCAACCAGCTGCCACGCAGTGGCACCCAACCACCCACCTCGACAGGATCTCCCTTCAGGTAGTTGTAGAGCAGCAAGCTCTCTCTCCCCTCAACCTCCTTTTCATCAGGCTAAACCACCCCAGTTGCCTCAGTCCCTCCTCAAAGGACTTGTTCTCCAGATTCTTCATGAGCATTCATCCCTTCTCTGGACCTGCTCAAACACTTCCATGTGCCTCCTGAAGCGAGGGGCCTGAAACTGAACGCAGCAGTCTCCCTGTCACAAAGGGTCAGTCAGACTTGCTCAGTTTGTAACTCACACATTTACTTCCCATCTAATATAAAAAAAAAGACCAAATTTATCCTCAGTGATTTCATCCTTCCATAAAATGTTAAGTCTAACCACAGCGCAATTACACACTGAAGTAACTGTAGCTAAGCAAATAAGGTAAAGCACAGAAAGAACTAAAGAGACTGAAGAATTGCAATTAAAGCATACCAAAAACGTTCAGAGGAACGGAAATAACTAATTACAGAGAAAAGGCTGCTTATGCATGCCCAGGGGATAGATTTTCTTCACATGCTGTCCAGGGCAAGCAATGAATATATTCTTAGGCAACTGCAGAGAGAATAAAAGAGCTCACTACTAGAGGTTCACTTGCTCCAGGGGAAGTCTTTTAGGCTACCAAGTCGGGTTTGGCTCATTTGACTTCCAGTATTAACCCTGCTGTGATAGCAGCTGACTCACGCCCAGTTCTGTGAAATGCTTTTTCATCAACGTCATCTCTTAAAACAATAAATGCAGTAAACTAAAAGCAAAAGCAGGCATCTTCTGAATCCACAAGAAGATAAGTAGAAGCTTCATAAAACCCAGAAGACAACTGGTCTATGAATATGCTGAAAATACTAAGATCTGCGTGCAGCATATTGGCCAAATTTAATTCCACCATGTCTTGACTTCCTGAACTGAGTCACAGGAATGCTTCAAGCTAATTAAGTGACCTAGGATAATTTGTAAAATTTATTTGATATCAAAATACTAGAATAGCTTCTGGAGTCATCTAGAATTGGACTTTGAGCTTGGAGACTATTTTTCTGTGCTCAGAGAGAGATAACTGCTAGAGCTCCCACAACGCTCTTGATCAGAAATTGTTTCACATATATTAGGGTTTTTTTAATATGTGATTGTACACACAGAATGCAAGATTCCATGGAGTGCTAAGAAAGGCAGACAGGCACACACACATTTAAAAAAACAAGTTATTCTTCAATCAACTCAAGAGAAACTTCATCTCCTACAACCAAAAAAAAAAAGAGACTAGCTGAAAAAACTGAGGGAGTTGGTGAAGAAAAATGTACAAAGTTAAGAGTCTGGAATTCAACAGAAATAGGGAGCAACATTTTGGTCCCCCTATGTTAGGCTTAAAATTCCACAGTCCTCTATGCAAAATTTTCTGCTGAACAGCTGTCCACCAACTTCATGTTAAAGCTGACAGGAATTCAAAGACAAAAGCCTATTAAAAGGCAATACCCAAAGAAAAGCAGTAAGAATTTTTTTATGTTCCACCACGTCATTTACTCCACTTACATCTATATTGCTCCTCCAAAGCACTGTGCAAAGTACTAGTTCCACGGATGAAGACAAAACTCCATCTCTTTCTTTGGAGACGATTACTTCACTTCCCTGGAGGAATTCCAAAGACCACTCTTGGCCACAAGCCTCCCTGCAGCCGTTAATGTCTCCTCTCAAATCACACACCCAAGAATTTCCTCCCTACTCCATTAATGATCAGCAACATGAGGGTACTTTAATATTTAGGAAAACTGTAACATCTACTCTTTCAGGTGGCAAGGACAGATTAAAAAACACAGAAAAAAAAAGCCCGAGAGAAAAATCACAAAGCCTCGCTCGACTACATGATCCACAAAACAACCGAACGTCACTTTTAAANAGGGGGGGGGGGGAAATAAAAAACAATTCTCCTTTTCTGAATGCTCTTTCAATGAAAAGTATCAGAATTAACGAGCATTGAAAGGTCTGTTTAGGATGATCTGTTTGTGTCCTGCCAATTAGACGTTACGCAGAAAGCAACCATTTTCTAGCACTCAGAGCAGCACTGCAAATTAAAGAGACTTAAAACCTATTTTCAGCACCAGCAGAGTCTTACTGCTGGGCAAGTGACGTCTTCACTCACTGCCTCTCGAGGCAAGATCCCTGCACGACAAATTCTAACGAAGATTTCAGTAATGCTGTAGCTTTACCAGATGAGACTACATAAAAACGTCACTTCATCATTCCTTTACACGCCCCATCCGCATTCAAAAACCAAAATGATGATGTGGCTAAGCAACCTCGCATGCAAAACATCACAAGGACTCAACAAGTAGCTTTCAAACCCTTAAGTGCTGGAACAAGCAGGGGAAAAAAAAAATTTAAATCCTGTTCCTGTGAATAGCCAGCACGTTCAAGCAAACACCACACATCCTGTCCTGTTTCTACAGAAGACAATAAAAAACACTGCCAGGCTTCGGGAGAACAGATTTTAACCACTTGTTCTCTCATTCTGGGGTTGCCTTTTGTCGTTGTTCTTTTTTTAACCCCCTCCATTTGTCCCCATTTTCAGTCGCAAAGCCACAATGCAGTCGCATCAAGTTTTGGTAGGAGACTGTCCCCCAAGTTATACTTCGCACTCATTCTTTTAAGTGTTTTTTGTTGGTTGGTTTTTTTTTGCCATAAAGAATCTGGAGAACGGGAAGAACTTTAACGCTCAGTTTTGCAGTTCCTAGAGCTCGAAAGGAAAAAAAAAAAAAATAATAACTCCTAAAAGTCATCTGAACAATCTGCAAGGAATGCTGAATACGGCTTTGTAGAGGCAGGGAGCCTTGCTATTACCCAAACTCCCACATCAACCACATTCTGTGCACACACTCCCAAGTTCAACTTAGGTTTGTCTCTAAGGCTAGTTTCGACTACGTGAAAAAAGCCTCTTAAGGGCAAAAATGAAGGGGAAAAAAAAAAAAAAAGCCTATCTTATATTGCCCAATAAGGGAACTTAACAAGCTTAGGGGCTTAGCTTTACGACTATGACACTTTAATTATAAGCTTTTTTAAAAAACTGCCGCACAAAAGGCTGACCTCCGCTTGCCAAGATTTGCACTTGGGGGCTAGAAATCAGCCAGCCGGGGCACCAAATCAATTAAAAGTCTTTGTTTCGGGCTATATATTTTTTTTTAGGTTCTTCCCTACGTGAGGCCAATCGGCCGTGTTGCAAGCGGGTCACGGCACTAATCCGCCTTCCACGCAGCCTCTCCTGGCAAAGCAGGGATTGCCTGCTGGGGCTGGAAGGGGAACCTCCCTCTCCCGTTACCCCTAGAGGAGTCTTAACGGCAAAGCAGGAGAGAAAGGCAGCCCCTGCCCAGGGCTCGCAGCGTGGCACCGACACAGCCAGGCCCGCTCCGGCGGCAGGGCCTTCCCATCCCCGCTCCTCCTCACGTCTCAAGGATACACTTCCGAGGCGAAGGCTCCCTCCAGCCCTGACCGCTACCGAATCCGGCACCGCCTCCCCCTCCGGGTGGCCTCCCGGGAGGGTTGCCACCCCGATCGCCGCCGCCTCGGCTCCTACCCCAGCGCCCTCCGCCCCGGTAGGGCCGGCCGCGGAAGCGGAATTGGTCCAGGGCGTTGTGGCTTCGCTCCCAAAAGGAGAGCCGGGGCCCCGCGTCCGAGTGCGAACCCGGCGGCATCCGCGGCGCCGGCATGGGCGGCGGATGGGAGCGGAACGAGTCCTTGGATCGGTATCCGCCGTGGCCGTGCATGTGGCCCATGTCCGAGGGAGGCTGATGCCGCGAACGGGAGAAGGGTCGCCCGGATGACGAGAAGGAGATGTCCCCGCGCAGGCCAGGGGGAGGCCTGCGTCTCGAGTAGGGCCTGCTGCCGACGAGGCCGCCGCCGGGCTCGGAACCGCCACTGGCGCCACAGGGCCCGAAGCCGCTGTTGTCATCGTCGCTGATTTCGCCGTCTTCCAGCTCCCCTTCTTCCTTCGGGGAGAGCCTGCTAGGATCCGGCGCCGACGCCGCCGCCTCCGCGGGCGCGGCCGCAGCCGCCGCCGCCGCCTCCGCGGCCGCCATGGAGAACGCGGAGCAACGATCCGAGCGAAGCAGAGCAGAGCAGGGTAAAGCAGAGCGGAGCGGAGCGCAGCCGAGCCGCACGGACCGTTCGGTCTGCGGTGCACGGAGCAGCCCCCGAGCCTCGCCGCTCGCCACCCTCCGCCTGGGCTGCGGCCCAGCCCCACCACACTCTCGCGAGACC
>VWZI01022484.1:501043-533629 GCA_013396835.1 Psilopogon haemacephalus | reverse complement strand
TTTTTTGCTTAAAATGAAAATAAATAATATTTTTTTAATTAAATTAAAATAAGTAATTTTTTTTATTAGTTAAAATTAAAATAACTAATATTTTTTAAATAATTAAAGTAATTTGTTCAACATTAAAATAAATGTGCGGGGGGGGGGTGTTAATTAATTAAAATGAAAGTATTTTGGTCAGAATGAAAATAAAATAATGTAACAAAAATTAAAATAAAGAATTAAGTTTCACTATAGCACCTTGAGAGCTTCACAGGAGTTTGGGGGTTGTCCCATTTCTCTTCATTCCACTTAACCAGAAGCAATTCTTTTCAAACCCAGCAGCCAAGAAATGTGCTTCAGAGCTCTGCAGAGAGTTTGCTGCTAGGTACAGGACTGCCGCAGCCCAAACGCCTGCCGCAAGCCTTTCACGCTCATGAGGTTTGCACCACTGAGCCAAAGGAAGGGAGAATCTGACAGGCAACAAGTATTAGAGTGACACCACTCAAGCCAGTCACTGATTTAAGAACACAGCTGTGATGCTGCCCACACCACATCTAACTGCTGCCTGCAAATCTCAGGTTGGCGCTTCAAATCTTCCTTTAGGTAGATGTGGTGGCTCTGGTGAGAACTCACTGCCGCCAGCTCTGGAGCCCTCAACACAGGAAGGACACAGGTCTGATAGAGCTGGTCCAAAGGAGGCCATGAAAATGATCAAAAGGGTTGGAGCAGCTCTGCTACGAGGACAGGCTGAAGGAGCTGGGGGTGTTCAGCCTGGAGAAGAGAAGGCTTCAGGGAGACCTAATAGCAGCCTGCCAGTGCCTGAAGGGGAGTGCAAGAAGGCTGCAGAGAGAGTATTTGCAAAGGCCTGCAGGGACAGGGTGAGGGCAATGGCTTCAGACTAGAGCAGAGCAGATTGAGATTGGATGTTAGGAACAAGTTCTGCACCACGAGGGTGGTGGAACACTGCAACAGGCTGAGACCCTATGCCAGGAGATACTGACAGTGAGGCTGGACAGGGCTATGGGCAACCTGATCTAGTGGAGGATGTCCCTGCTGAGTGCAGAGGGGTTTGGACTGGCTGAGCTTTGGAGGTCCCTTCCAGCCCAGACCACTCTATGATTTCGTACAATCCACTCCTACCTATTGCTCCTGAACAGAGTCATCCAAAAGTTCCATTTGAACTACAATCACTTTCAATGTCCGCTCTAAAGTGAAAAGGAAATTACACCTAAAAACGTTCTGCACATCTATAAAATGTATAAATCAACAGTAATAGGTAATTTAAGTATCTGTACAGGTTTAAGACAGTCTGCTCTCCCACGCAAACCCCCCACAGGCAGAAGGAACACAAACCCTTGGGTTGAGATAAGGAATTTAATGATGTGATGCAGTGTGCAATTACCTTAAGCTACTTTGCAGAAGAGCATTGCAAAAGCAGAAGCGGCAGCAGCAGCAGCCAGTAATAAAATGACCTCCCTATTCCCCAAGCCTGCAACTTGCCCAGCAGAAAAAAAAGGTCAACACCCAAAACCAGAAGCAGCAGCTGCAAACAGGAAGCCTCTCATGTTACAAAGTGAACTTTAAACCCTGTGATACTCTGCTGCAGCCAGCACTTTCATTTTGAAGTTGGCATGACATCAGCACGGTATTGAACACTCACCAGCAGATTCAACTGCCTAAGCCCGTGACACTCTCCACCCTTTACTCTGCACCATCTGCGTCATGCCCAGCAGCAATTAACATCAAGCAACTCACATTGTACACCAGTCCCTGTCCATTCTCACTCAGAATGGGAGCAGCTTGTGCTCTACAGCAGACTTTTCACTGCAGATGCTCTGGAGCTCCACTCTGGTCCAGTACAGTCTGCATCAGCCTGAAGGGTGGGGCTGTGTTTCCACCCCTGGGGCAGTTGATCTGGTGATTCCTTCCACCCCTCCAAGTGAAAGCAAACTGTGGCCTCCATCCCAGTGCTCAGCTTCCAGCATACTCAGCCCTTGGGACCTCCCTGTCACACTGGAAATCTGAATGGGTTCCACCCCCTTACAGTTTGATGGCATTAGAGCCACGTACTCTGAGCCTTAGGCTCTGATGGCTTTGACATACCAGGCCATCTGATCCACACAGTCCAACAAACCCAGCTGTCCCTCTCCTCCACCTGCTTGGAGGTAGGTCCCCTCTAACTCCCACTGGAATCACTTGCATCTTCTGAAGATGCTTTGGCAGTCCCTTGAGGAGGAGCAGAAGTAGTATCAGTTTGTCTGCTCTTTTTGGGTGATTTTCCCCCAGAAAGTTCGTGGAGTGTGTGGAAGATAAAATCCTGACACGGCTGGTAAACGAGCCTGGCAGGGGAGGTGCCTCACCGGAGATACTGTTTGCAAACATGGAAGGACTGGCTGGGGAGGTGGTGGTCAGAGGCCATCTTGGGCTTAGTGCTCATGAAATGATAGAATTCTTGCTGAAGTAAGGAGGCAGTCAGTAAAGCTGCCAGCATGGACTTCCAGAAGGCAGACTTCAGGCTGTCCAGGACACTGTTAACTGTTGGTTGTGAGACAGTTCTGAACGGCAAAAGGCTCCATAGATGCTGGGCGATCTTCTGCCTCTTCTAGAGACACAGGGGCAGGTTGTCCCCATGCACTGCACAATGAACCATCAGGAATGCTGCCTGGCCTGGCTGAACAGGTTGCTCTTGCAGGGGCTCATGTGAAAAAGGAGACTTGACCAACTTGAGAAAGAGGGGCAGACAACTCCAGAAGAGTACAGGGATTTAGTTAGGGTCAGGCAGAGAGAACATCAGAAAGGCAAGAGCCCAGCTAGAACTCAACCTGACCACTGCNCTATATACTTCAGTGAAAAAAAAAAAAAAAAAAAAAAAAAAACCAGGAAAATGTCCACCCTTTACTGGATACAGGGGGCACATTGCTGCCAAGGATGAGGAAAAGGCTGAGGTACTGGGTGCCTTTTTTCACCTCATTATCCTCAGGTTATTCAGCCTCCTGACAGGGATGGAGAGCAGCATCAACTCCTCATAGTCCAGGAGGAAACAGTGAAGGACTTGTTATGCCACCTGGACACTCACAAGTCCATGGGGCTGGATAGGATTCACCCAAGAGTGCTGAGACAGCTGGCAGAGAAGCTTGCCAAGCCACTCTCCATCACCTATCAGCAATCCTGGTTAACAGGGGAGGTACCAGATGATTGGAGGTTTGCCAACACGACACCCATCTGTCAGCCTGACCTCAGTACTGGGGAGGATTATGGAGGGGTTCAGCTTGAGTGTGTTCATGCAGCAAGTGCAGGATCATGGTGGGATCAGGCCCAGCCAGTGAGAGTTCACAGGAGCTAGGTCCTGCTTGACCAGCCTCATCTCCTTCTGTGACCTGCCTAATGGATGAGGGAAAGGTTGGGGATGTTGCCTACCTGGACTTTGGTAAAGCCTTTGGCACCATCTCCCACAGCATTCTCCTGGAGCACCTCACAGCCCAGGGCAGAGCCAGGTGGACTCTTTGCTGGCTTTGAGACTGGCTGGATGGGCCCAGGGAGTTCTGACACACAGTGATAAGTCCAGCAGGTGGCTGGTCACAAGCAGTGTTCCCCAGGGCTTGGTACTGAGGCCCCATCTATTTAATGCCTTTACTGATGATCTGATGAGGGGGTTGAGGGCACCAGCAGCAAGCTTGCAGATGACACTAAACTGAATGGCAGTGTGGATCTGCCCAAAGGGAGGAAGGCTCTGCAGAGAGGCCTGGACAGGTTAGATTGATGGGCTGGAGTCAGCAGAATAAGGTTTAACAAGACCAAGTGCTGGGTCCTGCACTTTGGCCACAACAACCACAAGCAATGCTACAGACTTGGGGAAGAGTGGCTGAAAAGCAGCCCAGTGGAAAAGGATCTGGGCATGCTGGCAGACAGCTGGATGAATGTGAGCCAACAGTGTGCCCAGGTGGTCAAGAACATCTGGGCCTGGATCAAAACCAGTGCGTCCAGCAGCAGAAGGGAAGTGATGGTGCCCCTGTACTCAGCCATGGTGAGGCCACAGCTTGTGCTCAGTTCTGGGTGTCACTGTATAGGAAAGACATTGAGGGCCTGGAGCACGTCCAGAGAAGAGCAACGAAGCTGATGAGGAGTTTGGAGGGCATCATACAAGGCATGGATGAGGAAGCTGAAGTTGTTTAGGCTGCAGAAGAGAAGGCTGAAGGGAGACGTAATTGCTCTCTACAACTCCTTGATAGGAGATTGTAGTGAGGTTGCTACTGGTCTCTTATCCCAAGCAACCAGAGATAGGACAAGAGGAAATGGGCTTAAGTTGTGCCAAGGGAAGTTTAGATAAAACATGAGGAAAAAAAAATCTTTACTGAGAGAATGGTGAGGCTCTGGAACAGGCTGCACTGGGAGGTGATGGAGTTTCCATCTCTAGAGGTGTTCAAGAAGCTGCAGATGTGGTGCTGGAGGCTATAACTTAGTGGCAATGGTAGCTGGGTTACAGCTGGACTTAATGATCTTAAAGGTCTTTTCCAACTTTAATGATTCTATGAAAGCAATACCAAAAAAAACCCTGGGCTGAGATAAGAACTTCAATGAAGTGATCTGATGCACAGTTTCCTCAGCCTATTTTGCAGAAAAGCACAGGAGAAATAAAAAAAAAGGCAGCAGAAAAGCAAGAGCAGGACTATCCAGTGCCAGAATGACCCTCACATCATCTCAAACCCACAACCAGCCCAGCAGAAAAAAGACCAACACCCAAAACTGGAAACCAGAACCTGCAACCAGAAAGAGGAAGCCTCATGTTGCAACCTGAACTTCAAGCTCCATCATACTTTGCTCCAGCCAGCACTTTCACTTGGAAGTTGAATGCAGCATGGTTTTGAATATCAACCAACTGTACCCTGGGCTGCATCAAGAGAAGTGTGGCTAGCAGGGCAAGGGAGGCAATTTTCTCCTTTACTCTGCTCTCCTCTCCTCAGACCACACCTGGAGTACTGTGTGCAGTTCTGGAGCCCCCAACACAAGGACATGGAAATGCTGGAGCCAGTCCAAAGGAGGCCACGAAGATGATCAGAGGGCTGGAACACCTCTGCTATGAGGACAGGCTGAGAGAGTTGGGGCTTCTGCAGCCTGGAGAAGAGAAGGCTTCAAGGAGACCTTATAATAGCCTTCCAGTATCTGAAGGGGTCCTACAGGAGGGCTGGGGAGGGACTATTCACAAGGTCTTGTAATGACAGGACAAGGAGTAATGGGTTTAAGTGGGCAGAGGGGAGATTGAAACAGGCTGTTAGGAGGAAGTTCTTTGCAGTGAGGGTGGTGAGACACTGGTACAGGTTGCCCAAGGAGGTTGTGGCTGCTCCCTCCCTGGAGGTGTTCAAGGCCAGGCTGGATGAGGCCTTGAGCGACCTGTTCTAGTGGGAGGTGTCCCTGCCTATGGCACAGGGGGGTTGGAACTGGATGATCTTTGGGGTACTCTCCAACCTAAACCATTCTATGATTCTATGATCAGCAACAGATCCAACTGGCTGAACCCACAACAATACCACAGAGGAAACTCAGCACAGAGGTGAAGCTTTCCTTCCTATGCAGAAGTCTGTTTACAACTCAAGAAAGTAACGAAAATACTACAGATTCCCTCTGATTTCCTAATGCTACTTGACTCTTCTCTGACCTAATGTGCTACCTTTGCTGTCAGTACGTCAAATGTATCCCCGAAAAAAATCAGACCCCTCATATGTAACTAAATCCAAATTTCTAATATTTACTAATGGGATCTGCATGGAAAACATTACTTTGTGAACTGTATGAAAGCTAGGAGAAGACACAGCAGTTTGCTGTTGTGTACCAGCCTGAATTTTCAGCTTCCAGATATTAGTCAATCTGTACCTGACTTAAAAGTTCACCATAAATACACTAGGCCAGGTATTTAAGTGGAATAATCAATTTTTGTCCTCCATCTTCAGACATCGGTTTTAATCCCTGAATTCCCCTGCTCACAGTCCATTGTAGTGCTTCTGCATCTAAAATTCATGAACCCTGCTCCTAACAGCTATATCATACCAGATTCCATTTCAGAATTATTATTTTCGTCAATAGTGCATGAAGCTGAATACAGCTTGTACCTGTACCTAACAGAGCTGGACTGATTTGCAAGCAACAAGACACAGGCACACACACAGGCACTCTTTTTTGTGTATTTAAGAGGCTATTTCATCTGACAAAAACTGTTAAAGGAAGATCTGATGCATAGGAAACACATAATGCATGTCAAAACCTCAAGAATCTCAAGAAAACAGAATCGCAGCAAACAACCTGTTGGAAGAGACCTCCAAGCTCATCCAGCCCTACTCATCACTGCAGGGCCAACACTAAACCATGTCCCTAAGCACTAGCTTCACAGGCTGCTTAAACACCTCCAGGGATGGGGATCCCAGCACTGCCCCGGGCAGACCATTCTGAGGTCTGAGAACCCTCTCTGGCAAGAAATTTTCCCTAGCATCCAGCCTCAACCTGCCCTGCTACAGCTTGGAAACATTTCCCCTGCTCCTGCCACTTGGGACCAATGAACAGAGGCTGCCCCCTCCTCGCTCCACCCTCCCTTCAGGGAGCTGTAGAGAGCAATGAGGTCTGCCCTCAGCCTCCTCTTCTCCAGCCTCAACACCCCCAGCTCCCTCAGCCCCTCCTCACAGCCCAGGTGCTCCAGGCCCTTCTCCAGTCTCCTTGCCCTTCTCTGGACATGCTCCAACCCCTCAATATCCTTTCTGGAGTGAGTGGCCCAGAACTGAACAGAGCACTGGAAGTACTGGAGAAGTCTCCCATCCATCCAGCCATACTGAACAGCAGAAGTCCTTTTTTTTTTTTTTTTTTCTTCCCCCCACCTCTTTTGGACTAAAGAATCTGAAATCTGATCAGCGACATGAATTTGTGCCTCCAATGCCTTTAGGAAGAAATGCTGAGTTAATTACTCAATTAGAGCATATTTACTTTGTAATTATAATGTCATGTTCAGTCATATTTAATTGTTTTTTCCAAAATACCCGAAGGCAACCATCCACATCATGTGCTGAAAACCTGAAAAATGTAAGATAAATAACAGTCCCATTTACAGAAGCATATTTTAGACGCATAATAAAGCATCCTTTAAGGTTAGACAGATCTCAGAGCATGTTTTCCTTAAAACTCTTAAAAGTTTATGTGCAGGCTGCAGAGAGGGTTCCCACAGGCACAGCCAGATTCTTTTGGTCTCATTTCCATGTCTGGTTTGACGTCTCCAGTTACCCATAAAAAATAATTTCATTTTCATTTTCTGTCTTTCATCAAAGAAGCAACCTTTCCTTCCCTCTTAACTGTGCTAGGTTTGTTGTTGCCCAGCTCAGGAAACTGATGAGGCTTGTGGATTTACTTCCAGGTTAAATCAAAGAATCATAGAATCAGTCAGGGTCGGAAGGAACCACAAGGATCATCTAGTTCCAACCCCCCTGTCATGGGCAGAAACACCCTACCCTAGACCAGGCTTGTTACATAACCTCCCCTCCCTCCACTTCTTCCCCACAGACTGGGACTCTGCTAACTCCTCCCAGCTGCTGAAGTATGTTCAACTGTCTGGTCTCTTCTCGTGGATTTCAAATATTTTGCCTGCTGAGACAATCACTTAAATTTAAAATGCAGGGCTGAAAAAAGCCACTCACACACAGAGAAAAAGAACACAATTACAGGAAGCCTCTACAAACACAGAGCCTTAGCATTTCTACACAACCTTCTAACATCCATCTACACTTCCCTCCATTTCTTTTTTTCAGTCAACAAGGAAAAGGGAATCTAAACCTTCTAATATCCCACAGAACATCCATCTCCACTTCCCTCCATTTCTTTTTTTCAGTCAACAAGAAGAAGGGAGTCTAAACCTTCTAACATCCATCTACACTTACCACCATTTTTTTTTTCAGTCAAAAAAGAAAAGGGAATCTAAATCCAAATTATGACCCAAATCCAGTTTGGATTCAAGCCCTGTAATCATGGTGAGTTTATGTGTGGGTATGTATATCACAACAGTAAGTGAGTGAGATAAATATTGGTAAATCACAGCAAGATTTACCTCTTGAACAGGTATGTTAAGACAGGTTGAAAAGTTCAAGCAAAGTACTCACAGATTCCTACTGCCTCACCATTGCTATGCTCTAGCCAGAGCTCTGCATGAAAAGTTTTTCTGGCACAGGGCTGGATAGTACTCTCTGACATACTCTCTGTGTCTGTCAGAGAAGCTGAGACTTCAGGCTTGACTCACCTCACCTAGAAGCTATGGTAAGCTCTCCACAAAACCATTCAAACTCCTCTGAAACTCACCTGATGCACTGAGGCAAAAGCCCCTGGAGTCCTCAAAGTTTCAGCTACTGGGCACTATGTTTGATTCACTGCAGAACCACAGAATCAGTCAGGGGTGGAAGGGACCACAAGAATCATCTAGTTCCAAAACCCCTGCCATAGGCAGGGACACCTCACACTGGATCAGGCTGTCTACAGCCTCATCCAGCCTGGCCTTAAAAACCTCCACCTGTTGGCTGACATAATTAGCTCTCCATCTTCAACTAGAGAGATTTAACTATCCAGAATAGACAGTTGGGAAAATGTGCTATTTGTTTTGTTTTCACCATGAAGGCAGTTAAATACTGCAACAGGCTGGCTGGACAGTTTGTGAGGGTTCTGTCCTCAGAGACATCCAAGATGTGACTGGCCATAGACCCAAGTAACTTCATCAAATCATAGTCATAGAATTGTGTAGTTTGGAAAGGACCTAAAAGATGATCCAGCTCCAACCCCCTGCCATAGGCAGGGAACACCTCCGACTAAAACAGGTCACTTATCCAATGTGGTCTTGAACCTCCAGGGAGGCTGTGTATCACACAAGCACAGAATGTGATCTTCAGTCACATTCTGTGCTTGTGTGATCCACAACCTCCCTGGGCAGCCTGTGCCAGTGTCTCACTATCCTCACTGCAAAGAACTTCTTCCTGACATCCCATTTCAATCTCCCCTCTGCCAGTCTAAACCCATTACTCCTCATCCTGTCATTACAAGACCTTGTCAATAGTTCTTCCCCAGCCCTCCTGTAGCCCCCTTCAGATACTTGAAGGCCACTCCAAGGTCTCCTGGAAGCCTTTTCTTCTCCAGGCTGAAGAACCCCAACTCTTGTAGCTTGTCCTCATAGCAGAGGTACTCCAGCCCTCTAAGCATCTTGGTGGCCTCCTCTGGACTGGCTCCAACTGTTCCATGTCCTTGTGATGGGGACTTCAGAAATGTACAGAGTCTTCCAGGTGAGGTTTCAGGAGAGCAGAGTATCACAGCTATCTTGAGCAGGGTATTGAACAACCTAGCCCCAGCAGGTCCCTTCCACTTATGTTTTAGTTTAATCCCTGCTCCTTAGAAACACAAACATGTGCAGTTAAACACACAGCAGTGAGGTATCAGTGTCTCTGGGAGCTACCTTTTCTGGGAAAGGTACCTGGGAAGGTGGCCTTCAGAGAAGACCAGCTACAAAGCCAGCATCTAAGATTCTCTTGAGGATGAACCACACTTAATAATCTCTCAGTCATCAACGGCCAGAATTCAACCTTGATATCTGGACAGCTGCCAATAGGACAAGATAAAGGCAAAATATGATTCCACCAAAGCAGCCACCTTCCACCATACACACACTAATTTTCCCTCCTCCTTCCTCCACCCTAGATTGGGCTGTCAGATTCCACAATCCAAACCATACAACTGTCCTGGAGCTTACCAAATTCCTTCCTTCGCCCTCCCCACCCTGCGGGTTTGAATGGGGTGAAGAAGGAGGCGCAAAAACTGCTTTCCCCCGCCCTGTGGGCTCAAAGGGGACAGCAAAAGGATCCTTTCCCCACACATGTACTGACCCAGGTGGAAGCCCGCGCTTGGCTGGGTCCTTCGTACCCAGTATAAATTGGCAGACGGACACTTTGTCTGAAAGAAAGGGCATAAATAGAGCAAGGGAAATGGCACAAGAGTTCCAGCTTTCTAAGAGTCTGGAGAGGTTCCCTGCTTTGACAGAGCCCTGCCTTGAAGACCTCCCATTTGGACCACCCCACCTTTCGGATGGCTTCTACCTTTCTGCACAGCTCTTGGTTTTGCACTGTCCCTGCCTTTGGACGGTTCCCCATTTTTGCATCATTCTGTGGGGGCTTGCAAGTGTGGCAAATCCTGGGCCCATCTGAGAGAGCTGCCGGCGGCACCTGGACCTGGCTGCTCTGGGACCTTACTGCAGCTGACTTCCTGGCTGTTAATTCTAGCTGGGGAGACCCTAGCAGCTTGGCTCTCCCCATTGCTGCGGAGACATGATGGCTTCCACAGATCTCTGTCTTGTGGAAACTATTCTTGAGACACCACTAAGTTTGGTGGTCTTTGCCACTGGCCTTGGACTTTGCTGGTTTGGATTTTGTGACTGGATATTGCTTGCAGTCAGAATCAGCTGAGCCACAGAGAGTCCAGCAAAGGACATCACCAAATACCTATGGCACCTTTGTGAGTAAAGCCTGCTGTTCCCTTAATTCTCTGCTCAGCCAACTGATAGTGGGGTAAAAGCTGCGTTTATAGCTTAGCCTCTTCTATTTTCTGACTCCCTAAATTTGTCCGTAGCATCCTTTGAAGATCTTCCCAATCAAACTCAGCCTGTAAATAACCCTAAAACTAGTTCTGTATATAGTCTGGGGGCAGGGTTTCAGGGAAATAAAAACAATTCCATTTTCATGATTCCTGACTCAGACACATTAATTCCCTGCCTCCACGACAACAACCTCTAATGTCATGTTTTGGTTTCTGGGAGAAATCCAGCGAGGCCCTTTCTAGCTGAAATCTCTACACAGGGTATAGAAGCATCTGTGACTCTGACAGCTGAAAGAGTTAGCCTGAGCCTTTCTCAAACTCTTCATCAAGTTTTTGTTGCTTTCATCATTGTGCCTCATACACAGAAACGTTCAAGGATTTTCTCAAATCTTTACACCTTGATTTAGTATACAACAACCTTGCAATAGCAAGAGGAGTCCCTGTTATCACAATTTCATCACTTTATTTCAGAGATCCCACTGGGACCACCATACCACCCCAAACTAGACCTGCTTCCTGGCAAAAAGCACCAAAAGACATGACTGTGCTCTCTGCATAGAAGACTGAATGTGGCTTCCTCTCCTGTTCAAAAAAAAAAAAAGAGAGAAATGAGGAAAAAAAAATCCTCAAGTAGCATTAGTGCACAATGATGCTTTTAATCACATAAAGTAAAAAGTTACCTAAAATGGGAAATTGTTTTTTAACTTCCTTTCATAAAACTACAAGGGAAAAAAGGACCAATTTGATAGAACAGAATAGAACAGAAGTAGAATAGAAGTGGAATAGAATAGAATGGAATAGAATAAAGCCAGGTTGGAAGAGACCTCCAAGATCATCCAGCCCAACCTAGCAGCCAGCTCTAGCCAATGGCACTAAGTGCTCCATCCAGGCTTTTCTTCAACATCTCCAGGGATGGTGACTCCACCACCTCCCTGGGCAGTCCATTCCAATGCCAATCACTCTCTCTGGCAACAACTTCTTCCTAACATCCAGCCTATACCTTCCCTGGCACAACTTGAGACTGTGTCCCCTTGTTCTGTTACTGGTTGCCTGGCAGAAGAGACCAACCCTACCTGGCTACAACCTCCCTTTAGGTAGTGGTAGACAGCAATGAGGTCAGCCTTGAGCCTCCTCTTCTCCAGGCTTAGCCTCCTCTTCTCCAGGCTGATTATGTTAGGTAAATGATTAACCATGTCAAAAGCAAACGTTTTCAGCGGTAACCAATATAGAATTACAGTATTGTCAGGTTTGGAAGGCACCTCAAGGGTCATCCAGTTCCAACCCCCCTGCCATGGGCAGGGACACCTCACGCTAGATCAGGCTGCCCACAGCCACATCCAATCTGGCCTTAAACACCTCCAGGGATGAGGCTTCCACCACTTCCCTAGGCAACCTGTACAAATCTCTTCACCACTCTCATGCTGAAGAACTTCTTCCTAATGTTTAATCTAAGTCTCCCCTCCTCTAGCTTGGATCCATTCCCCCCAGTCCTATCAGTACCTGACACCCTAAAAAGTTCCTCCGCAGCTTTCTTGTAGCCCCCTTCAGCTACTGGAAGGCCACAATAAGCTCTCCTTGGAGCCTTCTCTTCTCCAGACTGAACAGCCCCAACTCCCTCAGTCTGTCTCTACAGGAGAGGAGCTGCAGTCCTCTGCTCATCGTCATGGCCCTTCTCTGGAGATGTTCCTGAATGCTTAGTGTTGACACCTTTACCTAACACGAATGTTCAAAATCAGCATTCTAATGCATAGACCTTTTCTCAAATGCATCTCATCCCCACTACTGAAATTGGGAACAGTGCTGCAGATAAAGGATACTCAAAAGACACATTGAGTTTGCCCACGGTCTGAAAAAAAAAAAAAAAGGCAAAAAGGTAGGCAGCTGAACTGCTGAATAACATTATGTTATGTAGAGCATATATCTGCCATTGGTAAAAGCTTTCTTCAGCACAGATCTGATTTGTTGTTTTCAATAATTCAAGAGAGACTTTTATGGCACATAGTCACATCTGTTATGTCAGCCGATAGACAATAAATTTACAGAGCAGATTTGCTCAGGAGAGGTCTTGTATTTGCTGTTTGTGAGCTTCAGTGAGCCTGTTCCATGAGTTAAGTCTCAGAAAGGGGTTAAACAAGACAGTTCCTAGCAAGCCAAACTGCCATGATAATAATTCACATGCACGCCTGGAAAAGGGAAACTCAAGAATCATAGAATCAGTCAGGGTTGGAAGGGACCACAAGGATCATCTAGTTCCAACCCTCCTGCCATGCCTAGGGACACCCTACCCTAGAGCAGGCTGCTCACAGCCTCAGCCAGCCTGGCTGCAAATGCCTCCAGGGATGTGGCCGCAACCACCTCCCTGGGCAACCCATTCCAGGCTCTCACCACTCTCATGCTCAACAACTTCCTCCTCACATCCACTTTCAATCTCCCCACCTCCAGCTTTGCTCCATTCCCCCTAGTCCTGTCACTCCCTGATAGCCTAAAAAGTCCCTCCCCAGCTTTTTTTGTAGGCCCCCTTCAGATCCTGGAAGGCCACAAGAAGGTCACCTGGGAGCCTCCTATTCTCCAGACTCAACACCCCCAACTCTTTCAGTCTCTCCTCATAGCAGAGGTGCTGCAGCCCTCTGAGCATCCTCGTGGCCCTTCTCTGGTGCCACACTGTAGTGGCTTAAAGCTTACTGGAATATTCTAAGAAGAGAAATTGGTACTTTCCTGAAAGTTCAGCACAGTATCTAACTAAATTAGATCTTTGGATGTGAAAGAATAACAATGATATAGTCTGCATCATTCACTAGTTTACTAAGAGGTATAAAAAGCCAAAGCATAAACAAGCCTTTCTTCTTGGCTCTGGGGCACTTGGCTGTGTTGGCTTCTCTCTCTAACTCCCCTTGGCTGCCCAACTAACAGGTGAGCCTTGCTGGTTGTTCCCCATCTGGAGAGAGGGGGAGGCCTTGGCCCCTTCTGGGACTTCTTTGTCCCAGGGGAAAGTTTGGATTTCTGTATTCTTTCTAGATTGTGTATAGCTGTAAGTACACCTACACAGTTGGTGTAGATATGCTTGTAAATATAGCTTTGCTATAAGTAGCTTACTTCCAAGCCTTCTGAGCTGGTCTGGTAAATATTAACTGAGGATGGGGAAGTTCCCAAGCCACCACACTGTCTTGCAGAAGAATCCTGTCTGAAGTATGGACACAGACCCATTTGCCACAGACCTGACAGAAAGCAACTCAACTCAAGCACACACAGCAACACAGCATGTTAGAATAGAATAGGTTGGAAGAAACCTCCAAGATCATCCAGTCCAACCTAGCACCCAGCCCTAGCCAATCAACTGGACCATGGCACTAAGTGCCCCATCCAGGCTTTGCTTCAACACCTCCAGGGACAGTGACTCCACCACCTCCCTGGGCAGCCCATTCCAATGCCAATCACTCTCTCTGGCAAGAACTTCTTCCTAACATCCAGCCTATACCTCCCCTGGCACAACTTGAGACTGTGTCCGCTCCTTCTGTTGCTGGTTGCCTGGCAGAAGAGACCAACCTCACCTGGCTACAACCTCCCATTAGGGATGTCGTAGACAGCAATGAGGTCACCCCTGATCCTCCTCTTCTCCAGGCTACAGTGTTTTGAGGGAACAAAGCAAAAGGATGAGAATAAACAATTCAAAGTAAACCTCTTGTTAGGGTAAATAAATTCCACATGGCACAGATGTGCCACATCTTCTCCACTGAATTCAGCAGGGATGCAACCAAGAGTGGGTCCATAAATGGTGTCCGGGTTCCAGACAGCGCATCAGCTAGGCTGCCACAAGTCAGCATTCCTAGTGGCAGGAACTCCCGAGCCTCAGTGAAAAACAGGCTGTAGGAACACCAGTGACTGAAGATCATTTCAAGAAAACCTTTCCAAAGTATATACTGTAAATTCCACGCCTTTAGCAGGACACTTAAATACTCCTTTTAAGGACAGAAAATGGTTGAAAGCACTTTCCTGAAGCCTCTGCTGGCAACTTTCACAAGCAAATGCAGTGCACTGCGTTCTGCAGAGTGTTCACACACACCATTATTTACTGTTGTTTTCAATATTTTTATATAATGCTGCTATTCTTTAGGACATGGGTCCCTTCCAACCCAGACCATTCTATGATTCTAGAATACTGAATTAAATACTTGACCCTTACGGAATGTTTCACCTACTTTGAGGTAGAAGTTTATATTTTATAGCTACAGGCAGTGTTTTTACATCAGGAGGGGTTGGCATTTAAATGCTGCCTTTAACGAGAGAAATTCGGATGTTTGGGTTTTTTTTAATCCCAAAGTCCTGAAGAGAAGCTTAGGAATATTCTTAACAGCCCACAAGTAATTCCCGCTCTGACAAATCTTTACAGCAAAATGAGAGCACAAACCCAAATATTCAAAGAAAAAAAAAACAACTCAGGTTGCTAATCTAATCCCTCTGTCATCACTGCTCTTAACATGCCATAAACTGGGCATTTTGGAAAGAAAGCAGAAAAATCAAAGCAAGCATCCAATAAATTCTAGTCTGTATCTCCAGCGAGTTTTGTCTTCTAGCACAAGACGAGACAGATTTCAACTCTTCAGCTGAAATCAGTCCTGAGGTGTAGCAAATCCTCTCTGTAATTATACCTGCAAAGTTGCGGGGGATATTTGTGGGTTCGACCCTCACTTCAGGTCAGAAAATGCATTAGGGACTACGCTTGTGTCTTGACCTTCTCACTATCAATAGACTTCCGAGAAAGAAAGGATACACTAATTAGTTGCTAATTTAACAGCTACAAAAGATACAAGGTCTAACAAAAGAGTCTTAACAGAGAGAGATTTCAAGAACAGAATATGCACGGGTTAGGAAAGGAGGTTGCAAGAAGACCTAATTATGGTTGACGAATACCTAAGGGGGTTCTTTTTCACAAGTAGCAGGTAGGAATCTGTTCAAAGTATGCAATAAGGACAAAGCCCAAAGGCATTATCCGAAATTGAAGGAAGGGGTAGCTCAGATGCGGTATCAGAAATGGCTTTTCACTTAGAGGATCATTACTATGTGGAATAAATGACCTACCAGGAGCTCGTCAACCCTAATGAATTTTGTTCCAGGACGGATACATATCTATCAGTGCTACATCTGGTCTGAAAAGCAGGGGATGGAGGAAGCAGGCCTAAATGTGTCTTCTGCCAAACCTTCCTGGATCGGGGCCACAGCTCCCAGCTCCACAGCCCTGTAGTGCCACCTTCTGGGAGAGGCAGTACCCAGGACCCCCACCCATTCACCCTCCCACCTCCCCACCTCATACCTGGAGCTGCAAAACTACTAGCTCGGTTTCGTTTCCAGCCTGGTCACCAAATCTCACCGCAAAGAGATCCCAGCAAACACCCGAGCTGCAAGCAGCAGATTTAACTCCAGGTGCTTAAAGATTCAAACCTGCAGCACCTGGGGCCAGGCTGACTCACTCTGGCCTGTCCCTTGAGAAGTCTGTGCAAGGTGGGCTCACAAACTCATTTTCCATTTTTGTCCTGTGAAAGCAAGTTCTGAAAACGTCACAAGAGTGAGGAACGAAGATGCCCATTTAGGACTCCATCCAGACCCACAGGTGCCTTAAATGTGATGCAGAGAGTTTGTAAAGCTCTTTCTGGTGCCTGTGAGGTGGGTTCTGTAATTTTCTAGACAAACACATGCCCTGCGGTAATAATGAATAATTAATTGTGACAGAATTTCATTGTGTGGCAGAAATAAACATTGCAAAAGCCTCTCATCATCATCAACAAATAACACTACCACCTCTCCTTTCTTTGTGCAAGAGGAGACTGCAATGAAAGCACAGTAGATCTGCATTCAGGGGCTGAAAAAATTAGGGGACTCTTGCTCTGGCATGGAAGATTTTCAGCCTACAAAAGACCATTCGAAAGCATAAAACCAGCACATTGCAAGCCTACCCAAACCAGCAGCTGAGAAGTTGGAATAAAACCCTTTCAAATATGATTCCTTTCCCCCACCATTCTCACAGTCTTGCTAACGGCCCCTGCGCTGCTTGGTTTATTTATTTGAAGGAAGCCCCTACTAGCTGGGCTGCTCTCCTGTCCAGCCTCCCAGGCTGCTCAGGTAGGCTGGTGAGTAGCTCAGGGAAAGCAGAGATGCAGGAGGCTGGCAGAGGCCTACTCTTGTCAGCCACATTTCCACAACAGACGTAAAATTTGCCTTGTGTCGGTAATGCCTGGAACGTTCCTCTCGATGCCAACAACTGAGAAGGAGGTAAGAGCGAGGACCTATCCAAACCAATCTTTCCTCTCGTAAGCAAGGAGCAGACCAGGATCACAATCCCAGCTTTGCCTTCTGCTTCTCTTTTTCACCTCTACTTCACAGCTGAAAGTCTGTATCCGCTTTGATTACTTCATTCCACATTTGGTTCACTACCATCTCCTTGCCACCAGGTTTTCTTGACTACTGATCAATTCAACCTTTCAGAGGTTGTTTGCACAAAACAAAAATAGCTTGTATATAAAGGGCAGCCCAAGCACTACCAGGGAGCAGAACTTTGTTCCACCTGGCTGATTTTCTGTTTGTTTTAGGAAGTTGCTCTTTCACCTGAGAGCAATGACAATCCGCATCAAGAGACAGATGCAAAACTCTTCCTCCAATTATATAATCACTGCAGCTGATAAGGAGGGAGCTGGATTTAGGTTGCCATAGTGTTGGCATATTGCTATGGAGGCTGAGCTCTTCGTCCACTTGAGCTCCAGTCCAGGAAGAGCAGCCCAATTACGGCTGCTAAATGCATGTGCTGTGGACTGGCTCCTGCTTGGAAGGAGCACTCTGGATCAGGGGGCTGCTTCCTTTCCCCTCCCACCTCATTATTTCGATAGTGCTTAGGGGTGGGGGGCTGGGGTTTTCTTTCTTTCTTTCCAGTCTTCATTTTATCGTAAGGAGGGTGGTGTTACCTCTGAAACTCACTGCCTCTCCACCGTTAAGGGTTGCCACGGCAGTAATGCACCTCCCCAGCTGCACCCTCGTCTTCCCCTACGAGCAGCTTATGGGTGGGGGGTCACACAGGGACCTCAAGGGGGATGAGGACCTTCACGAGGCCGCTGCCCTCCCCCACTCCCCGGCACCCAGAGCAGGTGTTCCATCACAGCCAGGCAGGGGCAGGTTCGTGGGCAGGCAAGTTGGCACGGCCGAGCAAGGGCTGCCCTGCTGGGCACGGCCGGGGGCTAAGTGGCTGGGGGCTTGTGCTGGTAAGAGAAAAGCAGCACAGCAACCCGCGGGCGCCGGAGCATGGCTCCTCTCTCGCCCAGGGAAGGAAATGGCTCGGTCTGCTCTGCAACACCGACGCGTGTGCCTGTGTGTATCTATGTGTCTGTGCAGCCAGCGCTGGTGGCGAAGGGAGGGGAAGGGATAGCAACGTGCAGGTAACAGGATAAAAATAACTTCAGGAACGGTAGATCGGGGTTGGACCGGGGGGATTGGACGGGGAGGGNNNGAGTTTGAACAAACATAAGTTTTACTATAGAGAATGGAGGGGAAGGGGGGACACACGTTTGCTAATGCCCGAGGAGCAGCAGCAGCATGGGTAGGTATCCATGATGTGGGCGATCCCGACACCAGCTCTTGGAGAAATCATTGCCTCGAGTAAAACCCAACTTTAATTTTCATCCAGGCGCTCCCCCGTGCCCCTCATTCTCTCGGTATGTGCGCGTGTATGGTGTACATGTGTGTAAATAGACAATTCCACCTTCCCCTCCCCTTTCGTGTGAGAAATTAGACATAGCGTAGGAGAAGGGAAGGGCTCCTTCTCCCGGTGCCTTAGGAAACCGTACGCAGATGGAGGTTCGGAGGACCGGGACGACATTAATTAGAAAAGATCCCCTAATGGGCCGCACTGTGAGTTCATCTCGCTCTGGCAGGGCGGAGCGGGATGCTCCGCTGCTCCCTCAGTCCCCGGCCACAGCGCGCAGCCCCTCAGCCGGCCGCCCCTCCTCGCCCCTCCGCCTCAAAAGGCGACGACGGCGACTCAATGCAACTTTTCTTTGCCCGAGGTTTCCTGTGAAACGCCCGTTCCCCCGAGGGGCTGCGGGGGTCTCCCTGCAGCACGCCCGGCTGAGGGGAGCTGTGTGCTCCGAGCGGGAAGCGGTGTCAAAGGCTGTCCTCAGCCCCGGCCCCGCCGCCTGCCGCTGGCTGTGGCAGCGACGGCAGAGGCTGCACTGAACCGAGAGATTACGGACAAAGGCTAGGGAAGAGAATGGTTGCTACATCCTCGGAGGTAAATCTCAGGCTTACCTTGATGGTTTTCCTCTGGAATGTACATCCTCTTGTTTTCATTGACCATTTAAAACGAGTCCAGATTAATCCCTTCGAAAATCGTCTTGGTAAAATTCAAGGAAGAATGGAGCCGCAGAATCTCCCCTTTTATTATTACCTGATTCCCATTATTGCATCGAACACCAAAAACTGATCCTTTCCACTACTGCCTCCTTTAGTGAAATTGCAATGCATCCTCAGTACATCCGGGCCCCTTCCAAGAATTTAGCACAGCACCTCTGGCTGTTAAACCATAAAAAAGAACAGGAAGGGGGGAAACGAGGGGGGGCTGGAGGGGGTAAAGGAAAAAGAAAAAGCATCCAGCACAAACCTCAGAGGGTTAAATGTCTTTTTTAAATCCACCAACTACAGGAGTAAGAAAAGGAGGAAGAAAGGGGAGAATTTTTTTTTTTTAAGAAAAAAAACCAGAGAGATGTTCAAACGCGGCTGCTCCTCCTCTTCAAAGCCATTCTGAGCGCGTTGTGTTGGCAGGGAGCTGTTTCTGCAGAGGAAGAGAGCCCAGTCCCAGCCCCTTACTCCCTCCCCTCCCTCAGCGCGCTCGCTCCCCGCTCTCTGCCTCTCGGCGGCAGACAGACACACTGAACGCTTCCAGATGTTCCATCTGCGGCGGCTGCGCGCAGCCCCCCGTGCACGGCGTTCGGAGCCGCCGGACTTGATCTGAAAGTTTAACACGCTGCCTGCCCGCCCTCACTGCGCCTGCCGAAGCCTCGCTACAGACATGACGTCAAGGAGGCGAGCTGGNGGCGGCACAGCGCCGCGCTCTCCGCCCGCCCGCGCCCAGCACCCCGCGGCAGCCGGCGCCGCCGTCCCCCGGCCCCACTTCGATCCGGTTTCTCAGTATTGTGGGCTCTGCCCTGCGGTTCCGCTACGGAATGTGACTGCGAGCTGCATTTCAAGGAGGACAGTATCGTTTGCCGAAGCGTTGCGGGCGTAGCGCTGAGCGGCGCGGCAGAAGGGGCTGCGGCGGTGTGTGTGACCAGGCGAGGGTTTGCAGGCGGCGGAAGGGAAAGAGATACCCAGGGATAAGTTGCACAGACGAGAGGATGCACAGATGTTTAAACAGATTAATCAAGCTAGGATTTGCAAAATCCTTGGTGGAAAGACCAAAGTGCTCCGCCGGCATCCCACTACTTGCCGTGATTATGCCTGTCGCTTGGCCCTCTATAATTGAAGCCTCCACAGAGAGCAAGCGAAAATGTGAACTGAATGTAGTACATGCTAAATGCATCTGGACTCTCCGGGCTGCCATGTTAAACAAGAGATGGAGAGTTCAAATGCACTCCTCGGGAACCACTGCAGCAACTGCCACAAGCTGAGAAACTCGACGGCTCGAATGTACCGCGCAGGTGACCGCCCCGCATACCACGTCCTGCCTGCAGACCCCTGCCTGCAAATCCCCATTTAACATCACGCGTGCAACGCAAATAGGATTTGTGGGCCTTTAAAGCACAGTGGATCTCTCCTTTCAAGCACTTTTCTATTTTAACTAGCAAAACAGTATTTTAAGGTTGGCAATACTCCTTACAAAGGAATGACTTCTGAACGAAGTTAATCCCTTTCCTACGAATGGATTTCAGTGGGAGGTATCAAATATCTGTCTCTTTTTGAGGCTTTTCCTTCACCACTTTAAATGAGCTGTCTCTCAGATGAAATTGGAAAAAAAAAAAAAAAAAAACCAAACAAACCAAACCACTACCACCTAACAAATTTAGGGGAGAAAAAAAAAAATCCCTGAAAAAATAACACATCTACTTGGAACTACAAGAAAAACAGTGAGAGATGTAAAACACTTAGCAAAACCTGGATGCAGGCAAGGTACTTGTCTTAAGAAATGGTCATTCTGGTTGCTAGTAACCACTCTGAACATCACAACTTCTGTGCTAGATGCTATTGGAGGGGTAATTCACCACCAACATATGCCATTGACAGCATGTAGAGACGCAGCTTTATTTCTGACTCAGGAAGGAGAATTCCTCTGAGCAATTAAAATATTCTGTCCTCTCTTGCCTAGTTTTTTTTTTCACATGCTTTTACCCTCTTTAACTTATCAGAGCAAGCAGGGTCACAGCTAGAGGTGGAAGGGCAATAGATTAGCTTTCATTTTCCATTTGAGCTGTTTTTTTATTAAAAAAAAAAAATTAAAAATCCCACCTTCAGCAGTATAAGGACTGAAACCAGCAAGCACTTCACCGCCTACATTTGTTGTGCAAATGAGCATCTTATTTTTCTCCTTGTGACCACAAATCCTTGCCATTTTTGATTGTGCTAACTCCATTTATTCCAGCCATGAGTCAACCAAGAGTTGCATGATTCACCCTTGCATGGACACAAAGTCTCTGGGGAAGTAAGGAAGTGTGTGCTGATCACTCCTGTACAGAAATCAAACACCCTGTAAATACTTCTTTTGGCCAACCTAAACCATTGATTCTATGATTCTATGATTCTTGGGTCACACTCTCAGCTAGCTAAGGATTTATGTCCAGCATTAGATAAACAGTTAACATCCATACAGCCTTGCTTTCTGCCAGCTCCCAGGCATACACAGCCACATACACAAGCTGACTGTGCCAATTACAAATCTTTTTTCTTCATTCTTTAGCCCTCTCCCTCTCTGCCAAGCTCCCACAGTGAGACACAAGTTGGGCCAATTACCAGAAATCAAATACTGAAGAAAAATAGAGCAAGAAAGAAGAATGAGAGATGGCATGAATTTCTTCATCATAAATTCTGCCCTGCTGTAACTTGGGGTTTCCTTGCTCAGCAATTCCTGCGAACATCATTTTCGGTGTAGAGAAGTGGAAAGAAACTGACCATAGGATTAAGATGGAAAGATCCTTTTAGTGAAGGAAAATCAAGTAGCATAAGGGTGAACATCACTCCTTCCTCTGAAGCATTTCTGACTGTCAAAGGACACTAAGAAGATGTTGTCCATGAAAACAGGTCTGGTAAAGAGGCAGCGTTTGAAGTCAAGGTGCCTGTAATGTTTTGTTTTTCCAATAAGGTGGTTACCAAAATGCACATTTAATGATCATCCTCTCAGGAAAGAACCTGAGGTGTTACCCTCCACAGAAACCAGGAAAATTCAATTTGCCTGACATTTGTTCCTTCCCAGTCTTTATGCTTTGCTTCGATTTTTTTTGTAGAAGTAGTGCAGAAAGGATTTTATTAGTGATGCCAGAGCCCCAGCCTGGAGACTTCAGGGAGGTCAACAGACCTTCCCTGCACAGCTTCTCTGAATCCTGAGCCCTGGGCTCTCAAGTCACAGCATAGAAAGTCTTCTAATTCACTTCAACTGTGTTTTGTTGTGGGGTTTTTTTGTTTTTTTTTTAACAAGCAATGTTCTGAAAAGCTTTAAGGCCTTCCAAATGGGGAGCCAGGCATAGCTTTCTTGAGAGTTAGGTCCACACACACAGAGCCCTAAGATGGATGTCACCATGAGAGAGGTGAGACCCTGGAATGGGTTGCCCAGGGGGATGGTTGGGGCTACATCCCTGGAGGTGTTTAAGGCCAGGCTGGATGAGGCTGTGTCCAGCGTGATCTAGGCTAGGGTGTCCTTGGGCATGGCAGCGGGGTTGGAACTAGGTGATCCTTGTGGTGTCTTCCAACCCTGACTGATTCTATGATTCTAAGGAAGTTGTGAAGGTCCTGGGGAGTAAATCTTATGGAGAGTGACTGAAGGATCTGGGGCTGGTTAGTCTGAATCTCATCTCATCTCACTCTAGGCTGAACCCTTGCTTGTAGACTTCCTCTAAGCAGATGACTGCAGACTGGACAAATGATCTAATGTGTATTTGGCCTTAGGCCAGCTCTAAAGGGGCCATCCCAGTTTTCTACCCCTCAGGAATTGAGAGGAGAAGAAATAAATTTTCTCCAGTTGCTCTGAGAACAATAGTAATGAGGGCCATATAAAGCACCAAGACACAAATTTCTGTATTAAAAAAAAAAAAAAAGGCTATTTACAGTCATAAAGTGTCAAAGATGATTTGTAGAGCGCATGTGAACGTGCAACAGTCCATTCTGCACGGCAGGAATCTTTTGTTGTGTGTACAGCATAGTATTCCTTTCCTCTTTGCCAGCCATATATAGAGTATACTGGGCACAACAACCTCTTTCAAATCCAGTGTCAGAACCTACATCCATCTTCAGAACTGAAATCACCCGAACAGGCTGTCCTTGATCCAAAAAGGAAGAGTTTCTGTTACGCTGCATCTAAAGATGGGACTGGAATGCAATGGGATGGACACAAAGGAGGACTTAACAATAACTCTTGTCTTGAGCTATATTTGTAACACATAAAGTTATTCAAAAGGCTCTTTTAAGTGCTCACAGTACTTTTAAAATGGCCTAGGATTTTCTGGCTATCTAATTGCAGTAGATTGTGCCCACGCTATTTTGACAGTGATACCTTTTACTATAAAGTAAGAAGGTAAATTATTCAGAATTGGGAAAGAAATGTATTTATCCCCAGAAACAGTGTGAAGGCTCACAACACAAATGTGATTCTTTCCAGGGCCAGCTCAGAGAAACAATGCCAGAGCTCTTTATTACTTTGCTGAAAGGTTTTTGTTGGTTTTTTTTTTTTCCCCACAGATTTAAGGTTTTGCACCTCTGCCAGCAAAGAAGGCTTCCCAGAAGAATCAGCACTATTTTTTTTTAATTTTTTTTTTTTTCACTGAAAACTATGCTTGTGTTTGATGGCTTTTTTTGGTGGTGTTTGGTTTTTTGTTTGATTGTTTGTTTTTGTCGCTGATTTAAATAAATGGAATATCAGCACAGTGCAATCTTTGCATGAAGACTTGGACTTTCTTTTTTTTTCATAGGCTAAAATATCAGCAATTTTTTTTTGTTTGTTTGGTTTTTTTTGGTCTATATCTTTCAGAGATTCAAAACTAAAGCAATAACCTGATCACTGCTGGGTGCATTAAAAGAATCATTCTGCATGCGTACACAATATTCTTAACAACTGTTATTTCTGACAATACTGCTGCCACCTATGATTTTTAAGACTTGGGAAACTGTTTCTATTTAAAAGACAAAATACTTCAGATTTTTCAACTTCAAAAGAATTGGAGTGGAAGATCCATCTACATACTAAGCAGAGCAGATTTAGATTGGATGTTAGGAACAAGTTCTGCACCATGAGGGTAGTGGAACACTGGAACAGGATGCCCAGGAAGGTGATATAGAATAGAATAGAATAGAATAGAATAGAATAGAATAGAATAGAATAGAATAGAATAGAATAGAATAGAATAGAATAGAATAGAATAGAATAGAGCCAGGTTGGAAGAGACCTCCAAGCTCATCCAGTCCAACTGATCACCCAGCCCTAGCCAATGGCACTAAGTGCTGCATCCAGTCTTTTCTTGAACACCTCCAGGGTTGGCAACTCCACCACCTCCCTGGGCAGCCCATTCCAATGGCAAATCACTCTCTCTGTGAAAAACTTCTTCCTAATATCCAGGATTGGGGCTCCATCCCTGGAGAGATGTCTGAGAACCCTCCCTGGGAAGAAGTATTCTCTAGCATCCAGCCTGAACCTCCCCTGCTGCAGCTTGGAATCATTTCCCCTGCTCCTGTCCCTTGCTACCAAGGAGCAGAGGCTATCCCCTCCTCACTCCAGCCTCCCTTTAGGGAGCTGTGGAGAGCAATGAGGTCTGCCCTCAGCCTCCTCTTCTCCAGTATGAACAACTCCAGCTCCCTCAGCCCTTCCTTGTAGCCCAGGTGCTTCAGGTCCTTCTCCAGACTCACTGCCCTTAGAAAGCAACCTGGATGTCTGAAAGTGTGCTTCAGTCAAACTTTTCTGGCCAGTTTAGCATCCAGCTGTGATCTGTGGTTTCCATGGGTGGTGGCAGTGCTGTGTTTTTAAATTCCAGCTGCAGAAATGAAAGAACTTATCGTGGTCAAGAGAAGATTTAGTGATTGCTCTACAGCATGCTAGGAACTTGTGCGCAGATTTGAAGTGTAGCAGCAAAATCAGAAAGTGTTTCAGGGCTCTGAAACAACACAGTAAACATTTACCTCAAGGAAAATATAAATGCAAGTGTGCTGATCAGACTTGAGGAGAACTTCTGGCAGTTTTCACCTATGCCATTGCCATCACAGATACCCAGACAATTACCCCAGCTAATTGGGTAACTGAGGAAGCTTAGGGGAAAGACCTAAACTTAAATGCAAAGCATTGCACTGTTTCTATTTTACATAAAGCATAATTTGGCCTATCTAGATACAGATACAAAGACATTTAGGAGTTCATCATTAGCTACTGCCAAGTAAAAACCAAAAGAGAGAGAGAAAAAAGCAAAATAATTGCTGTTAATAGCAGCCTAAAATCATCACTGAGACAAAAGACATGACCTAATGGAGTCTACAAGGACATCTACCAGGGGAAAAAAAAAAAGGAATTGTTCATCTCATCTCACACTGCACTGTAGCAAAAAAAAAAGTAAAACAAAAATCATGCAAATAGTTGACATTATCTTAGATACTTGCCACTGCTTGCACAAGAGCAATGAAGAAATCATTACCATTGTACTCATCCAACATAACTCTACAAAATACTCAGCAGTATGTAGTCACAGAATCACAGAAATATCAGGGCTGGAATGGACTTCAAGGATCATCCAGTTCCAACCCTCCCTGCCATGGGCAGGGACACCTCACACTACATCAGATTTGCTTGGGGAAATTTTTTTATGTATTTCAGCCATAGGCCTGCAACTTTTAGAAAGAATTTTTAAAAGTCAGCACTGATCCTGTTTGTCCTGTTGCTTTTTATTCTCACTTTAATGATCAGCATTGTTCTCCATTTGTAATCACTTCCACCTTTTGTTTCCAGTGCACTACTCAGTAGCTCTTCCTCCCATGGAGAAGTTATCAATGTCTTTATCACGGAACTGTCAAGGCTGGAAGGCACCTCAAGGATCATCCAGTTTCAACCCCCCCTGCCATGGGGGTACCTCACACTAGATCAGGTTGCCCACAGCCACATCCAGTCTGGCCTTCAAAACATTCAGGCATGAGGCTTCCACCACCTCCCTGGACAACCTGTTCCCATGTCTCACCACCCTCATGCTGAAGAACTTCTTCCTAACATCTAATCTAAATCTCTCTTCCTCTAGCTTTGCTCCATTCTCCTCAGTCCTGTCACTACCTGATAGCCTAAAAAGCCTCTCCTTAGCTTTCTTGTAGCCCACTTAGGATACTAGAAGGCCACAAAAAGGTCTCCTTGGAGCCTTCTCTTCTCCAGACTGCACAACCCCAACTCTTTCAGTCTGTCCTCATAGCAGAGCAGCTCCAGCCCTCTGATCATCCTCGTGACCTTCTCTGGATATGTTTCAGCACCTCCAGATCTGTCCTGTCACAGGGGCTCCAGAACTGGGCACAATGCTCCAGGTGGGGTCTCAGCAGAGTGAAGCAGAGGGGCAGAATCCCCTGCCTTGCCCTGCTGCCCACATTTCTCCTGACACAGCCCAGGCTCTGGTTGGCTCTCTGGGCTGCAAGTGTGCACTGACACCTCATGTTGAGCTTCTCACCCACCGGCACCCCCAAGTTCTGTAGTTAGTGTCTTGCCCATAACCAAGTGCCACCTATAGATTCAGATTTAGGGCAGATGCAAAGATGGAGGATCTTTTCTTTAAAGGATAGATTCTTCAAGGAAGAAATGTTTTTGCAGGCTGTTGAGAAGACTTAACAGTGACTAGGAAGGATTACAGGATGCTGACATTTGGAAACCTCAGTGGATCTAATTATTAAACAATAAAAAAACTACATAAAGTAAAAATTTTTAAAGGCAATGCAGAAAAGAATATATATATTTAGCTAGTGCAGACAGTTCCATGTAGAAACAAAGTGATAAACTGAGCTCAAAAAAGAAAAAACAATTCAATGGAGCAGTGAGTTATAAGAACAAGTTCCTCTTTTGGCATTTAAAGCCTCCGAACTTCTACATTTGCTTTGTCAACATACAAAATTATTGGCAGACTGAAGGAAGCCAACAGTTTGGAATTCTGACAGATTTTGGAGGATCTACAATAATCACTAATTAGATAAAATGCTCTAAAAATACACAATCTTGTGTACCAGCTGCAGGAAAAAAAAATATTAATTTGTTACTGTGATATTTACCTTATATACAGTGTCAACACTGCATTTTGAACAATGGATCTTTCTGTCCTGAATGACTAAACCTGTTTAGTTTACTCTAGACAGAGTTATAATGCATTTATTTTTCTGGTGGTCTAGTTTATTTCACTGTTATTCCTTTCCAAAATGGAGAAAATCACAACTTGCTCAGCAGTCAGCCTCTGTTTCAACTGCAGTGCCTTTATTTGATGTAATATTAACATCTCCCCTACAACTGGCAGTTCTCTCACTGCCTCCTGGTAAAATGAGTGGGAATTGTGTTTAGCTGGGCAATGATTTTATGGCCAATTCAACTGGGCACTAAGTTAAGAATATGTAGCAGTGTTTGATTTCACCCCCAGTTTCCAAAATTGTTTGGTTACAGACTATAGTAAGGCCAGGGTTACATCAGTACAGACTGAACCCTGCATTCACAGGATCACAGGCTCACAGGATGATAGAGGATGGAAGGGACCTCTGGAGGTCTTCCAGTCCAAACCCCCCTGACAGGCCAGGACCAGAGAATCTAGTGCAGGTCACACAGGATCACATCCAGACAGGGCTGAAAAGGCTCCAGAGAAGGAGACTGCACAACCTCTCTGGGCAGCCTGTGCCAGTGCTCTGAGACCCTTCCAGTCAAGAAGTTCTTCCTCACGTTGAGCTGAAACTTCCTGTGCTGCTGTTTCCATCTCTTGTCCCTTGTCCTATGCCAGGCCAGAAGTGAGCAGTGGCTGTCCCTGTCCCTTCCTTCCTGACCCCCAGCCCTCAGTTATTTATAGGCAGTGATCAGATTCTCTCTCAGCCTTCTCGTCTCCAGACTAAGCAGACCCAGGGCTCTCATTCTGTCCTCATCAGGCAGTGCTGCAGTCCCTTCAACATCCTTGTAGCCCTCCCTTGGACTCTCCTTAGCAGATCCTTGTCCCTTTTAAACTTGGGGAGCTCAGAACTGGACGGAATATTGCAGGTGGGGCCTCACTAGGGCAGAGTACAAGGGGAGGAGAACCTTCCTCCATCTGCTGGACACACTCTTGGGAATGCACCCCACTCCCCTGTTGGCCTTTTAGGCCACCAGAGCACATTGCTGTCCCATGCAGAACTTGCTGCCCACAAGCACTTCCAGATCGTTCTCCACAGGGCTGCTCTCCAGCAGATCACCTCCAACCTTGCACTGGTACAGTTTATTGCTCCTTCCCAGCTGTAGGACTCTGATTCAAGTGATATCATTCAAGTATTCTAAAGTCCTTTACAAACTGCCTTTAAAAAAAAATAAAATAGTTCCAAGAGGTTGCTCAAAATAGCTCTTCATTGCCATAAAAATCATCATCAAGACAGCACAAGCAACTGCCACGCAGAACCTAATTGAATTGGTTACATCATCAGCTTTAAAACTGTATATTTCATTATGGTTCCATCTTGACTAATTGTTCTCCTAGGACATCCAAAAGCTCATTTAAGTTGGACTTCATTAAAGCATTATGGAAGTTCTGGAAGAGTGAAGCCAAGTGTTTCAAAGTGTATTTGTCTGGAGAGCTGTTGAAGGCAACCTGAAAAGATTCCTCAATACTGTATAAATGAAATCCACTCCAATTGCATGAATTTGGTCTTGTAAGCAAGTGATCCAAATAGCTTTCATTTAAAAAATAGTTGTGTGGCTGCCACTGTTTCTGAGCTTCATGGATGTGGTTAGTAGGTGGAGAGAGGTTCTCCTGCCCCTCTGCTCTGCCTTTGTGAGGCTGAATCTACAATAATGTGTCCAGTTCTGGGCCCCACAGTTCAAGAAGGATCTCAGTGAACAGCTTGAGAGAGTCCAGCACAGGGCCACAAACTGCGGAAGGGAGTGGATCATCTTCCTTCCAAGGAGAGCTTGAGGGAGCTGGGGCTTGGAGCTTGGAGAGGAGAAGCCTGAGAGGTGACCTCATTCATGGTTATCACTATGTAAAGGCTGAGTGCCAGGAGGCTGGAGCCAGGCTCTGCTGGGTGATGCCCAATGACAGGGCAAGGGGCAATGGTGGAAGTTCAGGCATAGGAAGTTCCATTGAAACATGAGAAAAAATATTTTCCCTGTGAGGGTGACAGAACACTGGAACAGGCTGTCCAGAGGGGTTGTGGAGTCTCCCTCTCTGGAGATATTCAGGAGCTGCCTGGATGTGTTCCTGTGTGATCTGCTCTAGGTGATCCTGTTCTGGCAGGGGGGTTGGACTGGATGAGCTTTTGAGGTCCCTTCCAGCCCCTGACATTCTGTGATTCTGTGACTCTGTGACTGCTGCAAAATATTCTCAGTCCTTGTAGCAACAGGTAATGGGTGGTGTCCTGAACATGTGCTCTCCAAAGCCTCCCTAGCTGCACTGGAACCTTGATTAAACATAAGCAGTAAAAACAGGTGAAAGTGACAGGCAGCAAAGTTCAAAGCATTACTTGGTTTGGTGGATGATACAAGGGTGGTGGATTTTGAATCAACATAGTGTAAGAAATGTTCATGGTGTTTGCAGTTTCTAATTTTTTTTTTCCTAATGGTAGCTTTAGAAGCTGAGGGAAATGTTGTAGTGATATTTAAACTGGCCCTCCAGCATGCAATCAGAGCAATCTATTTATGTCTCCCCTTTCAGTTCTTCCCGTCTTTGCTTAAGCATGCAGGCAAGCAAAATGAAACAAGTAAACAGCCTTAAAATCTTTACTCACTAGTTCTGCGTGCTCTAAAGGAAATGTAAATATTTCCTTAATGTAAATAGTGAAGAGTTAGGTTAGTTTCTAAGAATTGCCTCTCAGGATTCCAAGAATTGCCAAGCCAAGCTCCTGACACACACGCACACAAAGACATAAACACACAAATAAAAAGCAGCTTCAACTAAAGGAAATTAGAATAGAATAGAATAGAATAGAATAGAATAGAATAGAATAGAATAGAATAGAATAGAATAGAATAAAATAGAATAGAATAGAATAGAATAGAATAGAATAGAATAGAATAGAATAGAATAGAATAGAATAGAATAGAATAGAATAGAATAGAATAGAATAGAATAGAATAGAATAAGCCATGTTGGAAGAGACCCCCAAAATCATCCAGTCCAACCTATCACCCAGCCCTAGCTAATGGCACTAAGGGCTCCATCCAGTCTCACCTTCAACACCTCCAGGGATGGTGACTCCACCACCTCCCTGGGCAGCCTGTTCCAATGTCAATCACTCTCTCTGGGAACAACTTCTTCCTAACATCCAGCTTATACCTCCCATGGCACAACTTGAGGCTGTGTCCCCTCCTTCTGTTGCTGGTTGCCTGGCAGAAGAGACCAACCCCACCTGGCTACAATCTCCCTTTAGGTAGTTGTAGACAGCAATGAGGTCTGCCCTGAGCCTCCTCTTCTCCAGGCTGCACACCCCCAGCTCCCTCAGCCTCTCCTCACAGGGCTGTGCTCCAGGCCCCTCACCAGCTTCATCACCCTTCTCTGGACATGTTCCAGTACCTCAACATCTCTCTTGAATTGAAGGGACCAGAACTGGACACAGTACTCAAGATGTGTCCTGGCCAGTGCCAAGTACAGGGGCAGGATAACCTCCCTTGCCCTGCTGGCCACACTGTTCCTGATACAGGCCGTGCATCACAAAAAGCAAGCTCTCCACATCAGGTTTAATACCCTTTTTGATCAGGGGTGAGGGTGTCTGAGAGCTGGAAGAAAACCAGGGGTTTGCTGGAACTTCAGTGACCATTTCACAGAGAGAGGGAAATGTGTTGCCTGCCCACTGAAAGGAAAGAATAAATTGCTCTGTGAAGTGGCAAAACAGGTAGGTTTCAGAATATCTTGTAATATCAGCTAAGGCTGTCTGGGCTGTCATTAACTACTCACCCTGGCACAGAATCACAGAAACATTCCAGTTGGGAAGGCCCCTCAGGATCAGAAAGTCCAACCCAGAACCCTGCTCTGCAAGGTGCAACCACATCCCCAAGCACCACATCCAAACGGCCTTTAAACACACCCGGGGTTGGTGACTCCACCGCCTCCCTGGGCAGCACATTCCAATGCCTGACTAGGGGAAGGACAAAAAGGGAAAGACAGAAGGAGTAAAGGGGAAGGAGGGAAGGGGAAGGAGGAAGGAGAAAGGAGGAAGGAAGAAGGGGGAAGGATGAAGGGGGAAAGGGGAGGGAGGAAAGGGGAAGGGGCAAGGGCAAAGACAAGTGGAAGGGTAAAGGGGAAAGGGAAGAAAAGAGCCAATAACATACAGAACTCAGTTTCATTAAAATTATATTTTAGCACCACAAGCACATCTCCCTGTGCCCCCCATCCCAGACGACTGACCAGACTCAGCACAGTTACTCCTCCTTACTATCAGAATCACAGGATCACAGAAACACTCAGGTTGGCAAAGCCTCTCAGGATCACCAAGTCCAACCCAGAACCCTGCTCTACAAGGTGCACCCTAAACCATATCCCCAAGCACCACATCCAAATGATCTTTATACACAGCCAGGGTTGGTGACTCCACCATCTCCCCGGGCAGCACATTTCAATGCCTGACCATTCTTTCCAGGAAAAAAATTCTTCCTAATGTCCAGTCTAACTCTGCTGCAGCTTGAGGCAATTCCCTCCCATTCTATCACTAATTACCTGTGAGAAGAGACCAGCACCAACCTCTCCATGAGGTTCTTTCAGGTAGCTATTAACAGCCATGAAGTCTCCACTCAGCTTCCTCTTTTTCAAACTAAACAGCCCCAGCTCCTTCAGTCACTCTTTATAAGCACTATGGAATTATTCAGTCTCTAATTGCCACTTTTACACTACAGGTAGCAAAACTAATGATTTTTTAATAAGGAAAAAAAAGTCCAAATCAAGAGAGAAAATCAAAATCAAGAGCTCATGCTAATTACACATGTAACAAGCATATGTATTTGAATTCTTTCCCATTATTCCTCCTTTCTGTTCTCTCATTGCTTTTTTGCATGTTTGTATTTGGGTTTTGGTTGTTGGGTTGGGTTGGGTTTTTTTGTTTTGGTTTTTTTTTAAATTATTTTTTATTTTATATATATCAGGAAAAACAAGAGCTGTAAGGAATCATAGAATTGTCTGTTGAAAGGAACCTCCAAAGCTCATCCAGTCCAACCCCCTCTGGATTCAGCAGGCACATCCTCAACTAGAGCAGGTTGCCCACAGCCCTGTCCAGCCTCACCTTCAATATCTCCAGGGATGGGCCACAACCACTATCCATGGTAACATGTTCCAGTGTTCCAGCACCCTCATGGTGCAGACCTTCTTCCTAACATCCAATCTAAATCTGCTCTGCTCTGGTTTGAAGCCACTGTCCTCATCCTGTCCCTGCAGGCCTTTGCAAACCGTCTCTCTCCAGCCTTCTTGTAGACCTCCTTCAGGTACTGGAATGTTGCTATTAGGTCTCCTTTGAGCCAGGTCTGGCCTTGACCCCAATCTAGAAATTTTTACATTAGACCAATACTATATAATAAAACTTCAATATATAATAAAACTTAATTATATAATAATACTTCATTATATAATAATACTTCTCAGAAGCAATCTTACAAACTGGGGGGAAAAGAATGTGTCT
>VWZI01022484.1:463941-486313 GCA_013396835.1 Psilopogon haemacephalus | reverse complement strand
CCCTCCAGCCTGTCTGCCACACCACACAGCTTAGGGTCGTCAGCAAACTTGCTGAGGCTGCACTCAATGGCTCTGTCCATGTTGCCCATAAAGACTTTGTAAAGTGTTAAGCCCACCTGGGAACCCTTTGACTCCTCCCAAGGGGTGGTCTGACCTTTTCCCAGGTGTCATGGTTAGCCACTCCCACTTCCTGCTAAGGACCTTGCTATAAAAAGGGGAGACAGGTTGTCTTCTCTCTTCTCTTCTTATCCTGACTGCCTGAGCAACTCTTCATTGCTCTCTACTGCCAGACCACCAGGTGCTCTCTGCCAACACATGGAGAGGACCACCATTTTTATTTGGAGCTGGGGCTAACTGCTTTTCACCGTCAAATTCCTCCATCCTGCCTTCATCCAACATCAAAACCATCCATCTCAGCCTTTGGACTCAATTGCTTTCCATGGGTTGTATTTGTATTTTTGTTTCCTCTTTTTCCCCTTCTCCCCAGCTTCTGTATTTTTCCCTCATTCTCCCATACCCTGCATTCTGGTTCCCCTTTTCTCCCACCTTCTGTAAAAAACCCTTTTCCCTCCTATTTATTATTAAAGTTTTATACCTTTTTTACTTCCTAATCTGATTGAGTATATATTGGGCTTTTGGGCTCAGGGGTAGCTGGCTTAAACCCAATACAGATGTTGAACAAGACTGGTCCCAGGACTGATCCCGGAGGGAATCTGCTTGTCACTGCCTCCCCTGGGACATGGAGCCATTGACAGACACTTNCCCCTTTTCTCCCACCTTCTGTAAAAAACCCTTTTCCCTCCTATTTATTATTAAAGTTTTATACCTTTTTTACTTCCTAATCTGATTGAGTATATATTGGGCTTTTGGGCTCAGGGGTAGCTGGCTTAAACCCAATACAGATGTTGAACAAGACTGGTCCCAGGACTGATCCCGGAGGGAATCTGCTTGTCACTGCCTCCCCTGGGACATGGAGCCATTGACAGACACTTTTGGGGTGCAGCCATCAAGCCAGTTCTTTATCCATCTGGTGGTCCAACTTTGTCAAGTTATTTGAGAGGACTTTGAATGAAAGAACTGGAAATCTCCATCAGTAAACATGAACTGTGGTGTTACTGGAGGGTACCCTGCAAGTTGATATTCATTTAAAACTAAGCCTCTTTTACTCAACCCAGGTAGAAGGTAACACTCCTAACATACATTCTTTTCAGTCTTTGAGAGCAAAGTTTTACTGATTGGACTTAAATTTACAGGTTACAGGTTGGATTTGTCCTGAAAAAAACAGACAAACAAAAAAAAACCAAGAAAAAACAAGGAAATTTTTTAAAACTTTGAAAAGAAAAAAAAAATCAACAGCAATTTCTAAGAGGAGGGTTAAAATGTTTGAATGAAAAAAAAAACCAACCAAAAAAACTAGAAATTCCCAATGAAAATGGGGAATAAATGCTTGGCAGCTAAGATTTGCAATCTAACAAGGAAAACCACCCAGACTTCAAGGCCTTTTCTCATGTACATGACTTGAATTCAAGTTCCATAAAAGAATTGTGGCTTTCATATGCGTAGTGTGCAAAAACAACAGGCCAGAAACATAGAATCAGAATGGTTTAGGCTGGGAAAGGGATCTTAAAGCTCATCTAGTTCCAACCCCCTGACAGGGATAGCTCCCACTAGAACAGGTCGCTCAAAGCTTCATCCTGCCTAGCCTTGAACACCTCCAGGCAGGGAGCATCCACAACCTCCCTGGGCAACCTGTGGTACTGTCTCACTACCCTCACTGTAACATCCTAACACAGTTTAAATGCCCCCTCTGCCAGTTTAAACCCATTACCCCTTGTCCTGTCATTACAAGACCTTGTGAATAGTCATTCCCCAGCCTTCCTGTCGGCCCCTTTCAGATACTGGAAGGGTATATAAGGGTATATAAGGGTCTCCTCAAAGCCATCCAGTTTCAATCTCCCCTCTGCCAGTTTAAACCCATTACTCCTCATCCTGTCATTACAAGACTTTGTAAATAGTCCCTCCCAAACCCTCCAGTAGGCCACCTTCAGATTCTGGAGTCACTGCCTTCAAAAGCTGTAACTCCACATCTGAATCTCTAGCACTGTTCTGCATGGAGAGGACAGGTTCCATATGATCCACAAGCACAGTCCCTGGTTTCTGTCCAGGGCTGCCAGGACAAATGCGAACACCTGCACTCGATAGTGCTTACCTCCTGTTTTTTAATTTGCAAAATAAGGGCTATGAATAAAAATGTTTCAGCTGTTTGGATAAACTGTGCAGCAACAACATTCTATATATCGAAATGTGGGGGTGGGTGGAAGTGTGTGTTTGAGGAGACGCGTAGCCAGAAAATTACATCCAAAACACTACATGAAAGAACCAAGAATTCAGCCTGGCTGAGGAATCCTGGCAATAGGTTTCCACTGAGTTATGCCTTAGAATATTTAAGTAATTTTCAAGTCAGGAGACCACTGGAATACCTTAATTCTGGGATCGCAGGCTGTCAGCGTTGTAGAGCACTCCAAATTCCTTTCTTCTCCCTCCACCTCCATCTCTGGGGGTTTGAATGGGTGAGGAGAAGAAGGCATGAAAACTGCTTTCCCCCACCCACCGTGGACTTGAAAGTGTGAACAGCAAAAAGTGCCTTTGTCCACACATGTACTTCCACACAAGTGGAAGCCCATACCGGGAATTGGGATAGTGGTTGGCTGGGTTCTTCATGCCCACAATAAATGGCAATTGGACACTTTGTACAGAAAAGCATAAATAGGGCAAGGGAGAAGATGTGATGTTCCTGCCTTGACAGAGTTCTCCACCTTCACAGAGTTCCCACCTTGAAAGAGTTCCTAATTTGAAAGAGTTCCCCACCTTGAAAGAGTTCCTAATTTGAAAGAGTTCCCCACCTTGGAAGAGCTCCCCGCCTTGACAGAGTTCCCTGCATTGACAGAGTTCCCTCCTTGACAGAGTTCCCACCTTGACAGAGTTCCCTGCATTGACAGAGTTCCCTCCTTGACAGAGTTCCCACCTTGACAGAGTTCCCTCCTTGACAGTTCCCACCTTGACAGAGTTCCCTCCTTGACAGAGTTCCCACCTTGACAGAGTTCCCTCCTTGACAGAGTTCCCTGCATTGACAGGGTTCCTGCCATTACAGAGTTCCCTTCTTGACAGAGTTCCCTCCCTTGACAGAGTTCCCCACCCTCACAGAGTTCCCCACCTTGACAGAGTTCCCTCCTTGACAGAGTTGACACCTTGACAGAGTTCCCTTCTTGACAGAGTTCCCTTCTTGACAGAGTTCCCCACCCTCACAGATTTCCCCACCCTCACAGAGTTCCCCACCTTGACAGAGTTCTCTCCTTGACAGAGTTCGTGCCGTGACAGTTTCCTGCATTGACAGTGTTCCCTCCTTGACTGGGTTTCTGCCTTGACAGAGCTCCCACGTTGACAGAGCTCCTACCTTGACAGATTTCCACCTTAAAAGACTTCCCGCCTTGAGAGCTCCCCGCCTTGACACAGTTCCAGCCTTGATAGTTCCCGCCTTGACAGGGCTCCCCACCTTGACAGAGTTTCCACGTTGAAGGACTTCCTGCCTTGAAAGCTCCCCGCCTTGACAGAGTTCCCTTCTTGACAGATTTCCCACCTTGATATAGTTTTCACCTTGAGACTTCCCACCTTGACAGAGTTCCCAGCCTTGACAGAGTTCTCTCCTTGACAGGGTTCCTGCCATTACAGAGTTTCTACCTTGACAGAGTTCCCGTCTTGACAGAGTTCCTGCTGTGACAGAGCTCCCCACCTTGACAGAGTTTCTGCATTGAAGGAGTTCCTGCCATGACTGAGTTCCTGCCTCGAAAGAGTTCCTGCCTCGACCGAGTTCCTGCCCCAAAAGACTTCCTGCTGTGACCGAGTTCCTGTTTTGGACCATCCCTGCTTTTGGATGGCTCCTACCTTTTGCACGTCTCTTGTTTTTTGCACCCTCCCTATTTTTGGATTGTTCTCCCCACTTTTGCACCATTCCCTGCAAATTTGCAAGCTCGGCAAGTCCTGGGGTGCATTTCAGAGAGCCACTGGTGGCAACTGGATCCAGCTACTCTTGGACTATACTGCAGCCAACTTTCTGGGTTTTATCACAGCTGGGGAAGATGCTAACAGTTTGGCTCTCCTCTGCTGCTGCCGAGGCATAATCATTCCATGATCCACTTGTGGAAGAAGTCCTTGAGACACTTCCAAGTTTGGTGGCTTTTCCACACGCCTTGGACTTTTGCTGTTTGGATCCACAACTGGGGATTGCTTGCAGTGTCAGAAAGCAGCTGAGCAACAGAGAAATCCAGCCAGGGATCATCTCCAATTTCCTATCTCACCTCTATGAGTAAAGCCTGCCCTGCTGTTCACTTAATTCTTAGAATCACAGAATCATAGGATCAGTCAGGGTTGGAAGGGACCACAAGGATCAGCCAGTTCCAACCCCTCTGCCATGCCCAGGGACACCCTACCCTAGATCAGGCTGCCCACAGCCTCAGCCAGCCTGGCTGCAAACACCTCCAGGGATGTGGCCCCAAACACCTCCCTGGGCAACCCATTCCAGACTCTCACCACTCTCGTGCTGAACAACTTCCTCCTCATATCCATTCATTTTGTCCTGAAGGTCCTTTCAGAAGGGAGAGCTGCAGCTTCAAAAGTTAACAGAAATGTTTGCTAAAAGATTTATCTCTAGCCTCACATCTATTTTCCCTCTTCAACTCCTGTTGAACAACCTTCTCCTCCTTTACTTAAGATTAATATAATATTTCTAGATCTCACTGAGATAGTCATAGAATCAGATAGGGTTGGAAGGGACCACAAGGATCATCTGGTTCCAACCCCCCTACCATGCCCAGGGACACCCTACCCTAGATCAGGCTGCCCACAGCCTCAGCCAGCCTGGCCTTAAACACTTCCAGGGATGTGGCCCCAACCACCTCCTTGGGCAGCCCATTCCAATGCCAATCATAAAATCAGTCAGTGTTGGAAGAGTCCACAAGGATCACCTAGTTCCAACTCCCCTGCCATGCCCAGGGACACCCTACCCTAGATCAGGCTGCCCACAGCCTCAGCCAGCCTGGCTGCAAACACCTAGCTAGGAATGCAGAATTTCAAATGTCAAATTCAAGGACGACAGAGTCCATTCAGTGGAGTTAGGCATGGGCATGCTCTCAGAAAGGAGAGAAAGGCTGTTCTTTGGGATTCAGAAGAGAACATGTAGAGTTCGTTGCTGCCTAGAAGGCCACTATAAACTGTGTCACTAAGAATAAGGACACAAGCACACAGTGGGAGAGGAAACCTCTGTACATACACTTCCATTATAATCCCTCTCACTGCTTGGTTTCCCTTTTTTAAAACCACTTGGGTTTTGTTTGGAGCTGTAATGAAACACAGCTTTAAAGTTTAGAAGTTTTAAATGGTTTTGAATAATAGAATCAGCCAGAGTCGGAAGGGACCACAAGAATCATCCAGTTCCAACCCCTTGCCATGCCCAGGACACCCTACCCTAGACCAGGCTTCCCACAGCCTCATCCAGCCTGGCTACAAACACCTCCAGGGATGTGTCCCCAACCACCTCCCTGGGCAACCCATTCCAGGCTCTCATCACTCTGATGCTGAAGAACTTCCTCCTCATGTCCAGTCTGAATCTCCCCACGTCCAGCTTTGCTCCATTCCCTCTAGTCCTGTCACTCCCTGATAGCCTCAAAAGTCCCTCTCCAGCTTTTTTGAAGGCCCCCTTCAGATACTAGAAGGCTTTGCTCAGCCTAATTTTTAGTGGGTAAGAGTTGTGCTTATAGTTTGGCCTTTTCCCATTTTCTGACTTCCTAAATCTCTAAATTTGCCCATAGCAATCTGTGAAGATTTTTTTTTCCCAATGGAATTGAGCCTGTAAATCAATGTAAACTAGTTTTGTATGCTAGTTTGGAGATGGGCTTTTCAGGAAAATAAAATAATTTTATTTTTATAATTCTTGAGTTGACCACATTAATTCCCTGCCTCCGTGACAGTGAGGGGTTGGAAGGGACATCTGCAGATCTTCCAGTCCAAACCCCTCTGACAGGCCAGGACCAGAGAATCTAGTGCAGGTCACACAGGATCACATCCAGACAGGGCTGGACAGGCTTCAGAGAAGGAGACTCCACAACCTCTCTGGGCAGCCAGTGCCAGTGCTCTGCGACCCTTCCAGTCAAGAAGTTCTTCTTTGTGGTGAGCTGGAACTTCCTGTGCTGCAGGTTCCATCCGTTCCCCCCTGAAATGTGATTTTTTTTTTTCATTTGCAGATTATCATCTGTTCTTCTGGGACACAAAATACCTCTGTGAGCCTGGCCCTTAAATGACCTAATTATTTCCGTCTTCTTTTGCTGCTATTTTCCCTGTCCTTAAGTAGGATAAGGAAATGTCCTACTTTTTGACAGTGCCCTCGTGAATGTCCTATCCTCAAAAAGAGAGGAGGGGAAAAAAAACACTTCCAGTCATCAATCTGTGCACACTGATCACATACAGTAAGAACACAGATGAAGCCGTTCCTATTTTATCCCTTGTTACACTTTCAGGTTGTTAACATCACACGGAGTATATATTTTAATTATAAGGTTGGGCAGTTTCAGATTTAATTTTCAGTGCAGTAAAAAAATTACTAATGATAGTAATTTACAGTTACATAGTTCATATGGATAGAGACATTTTTCCAAGAGCATTCACCAACAGGCCAAGGGGAAATGGATTTACATTGGAGGAGAATAGCTTTTAGGTTGGATCTTGGGAAGAAAATTCAACAGGAGGGTGGCAAGACTGTGGAATGGGTTGTCCAGAGAGGTTGTGGATGCCCCCTCCTTGGAGATGTTCAAGGCCAGGTTGGATGGGGCCTGGAGAAACCCTGGGCTAGTTGAGAGGTGTCCCTGCCCATGGCAGGGAGTTTGGAGTAATGACCTCTAAGGTCTCTTCCAGCCTAAGCTCTTCTATGATTCTATGTTATGTGTACATTGTTTGTGAAGGCAGCAAGCTGAATTTCTGAAGCTCTGTGTCCTTCCAAACACACAACAGGTTGCACTAAATCCTCTTTGAAATTAATCTCTCTATATGTAACTCGTATGTCAACACAGCTGACTTATTCTCACCAAAAACAGGAGTCAGAAACTTCAGTTTTCAAATCACAAACACATTTTCCCTCCCCGTTTGCTTCACTTTCTTTAGAACATTAAAGTGAAGTTTAGTCTTGAGAAGACTGAGAGGGGATCTGATCAATGTCTATCAATACCTGAGGGGTGGGTATCAAGTGGAGGGGGACAAGCTCTTTTCAGTGGTACACAGCAATAAGACAAGGAGCAATGGATGAAGACTGGAACAGAGAAGGTTTCACCTCAACATATGGCAAGAAACTTCTTTACTGTGAGGGTGACAGAGACCTGGAGCAGGCAGCCCAGACAGTTTGTGGAGTTTCTTTCTCCAGAGACTTTCAAAACCCTCCTGGATGCATTCCTGTGTGGACTACCTTGCATGATCTTGCTTTTGGCAAGGGTGTTGGACTGGATGACCCTTGGAGGTCCCTTCCAATCCTTAACATTCTGTGATTCTGTCATTCTGTGAAGCAAGCTGCTTGTTTACATAATGCACTCCTTTTTCCTCAGAAACACACAGAAGAATATCTTAAAAATGAATTATTTGCATAAGAAATTGCACCTAACCAGAAAACTCTTTTAAAACCTAGTTTGACACAGGTTACTAACTCCTCTGAACATAAATGCATAACAGGACATACAAATACATATACAACATTTCTTGGAATATCATATGGAAAAAAAAAAATCAGTGCTTGGTTCTTCTCTAATACATGGATCCTAGAATCGTAGAATCATAGAATCTGTCAGGGTTGGAAGGGACCACAAGGATCAGCCAGTTCCAACCCCCCTGCCATGCCCAGGGACACCCTACCCTACATCAGGCTGCCCACAGCCTCTGCCAGCCTGGCTGCAAACACCTCCAGGAATGTGGCCCCAACCACCTCCCTGAACAACCCATTCCAGGCTCTCACCACCCTCATGCTGAACAACTTACTCCTCACCTCCAGTCTGAATCTCCCCACCTCCAGCTTTGCTCCATTCCCCCTAGTCTTGTCACTCCCTGATAGCCTCAAAAGTCCCTCCCCAGCTTTTCTGTAGGCCCCCTTCAGATACTGGAAGGCCACAGTAATGTCACCTTGGAGCCTAATGCCATACTGGGCCCATATTCCAAGAAGACATCCTGATGGCTCCTTTTAGTCCACCTCCTCTTGCTCTCTGCAACTACCTGAAAGGATGTTGCAGAGAGGTTGGTGCCAGTCTCTTCTCACAGCTAATTACAGAAAACAGAATCACAGCAAGCATCTGCTTGAAAGAGACCTCCAAGTTATCTCAGTCCAACCTTTTACCCAGCACTGCAGGGCCAACACTAAACCATGTCCCTAAGCGACAGCTCCACACACTGCTTAAATGCCTCCAGGGATGAGGACTCCAGCACTGCCCTGGGCAGACCGTTCCAATGTCTGAGAACCCTCCTTGTGAAGAAGTATTTCCTAGCATCCAGCCTGAACCTCCCCTGGTGCAGCTTAAATTAGTGATAGAACAAGGGGGAACAGCCTCAAGCTGCAGCAGGGCAGGGAGGCAGTGGAGTCACCCACCCTGGATGTGCTTAGATGTTATTTGGATGTGGTGCCTGGGGATATAGAATCAGTCAGGGGTTGGAAGGCACCACAAGGATCATCCAGTTCCCATCCCCCTGTGATGCCCAGGGACACCCTACCCTAGAATCAGGCTGCCCACAGCCTCATCCAGCCTGGCTACAAACACCTCCAGGGATGTGGCCTCAACCACCGCCCATTCCAGGCTCTCACCACTCTCATGCTGAAGAAATTCCTCCTCACATCCACTCTGAATCTCCCCACCTCCAGCTTTGCTCCATTCCCTCTAGTCCTGTCACTCCCTGATAGCCTTAAAAGTCCCTCCCCAGCTTTTTTGTATATGGTTTAGGGATGAACTTTGTAGAGTAGGGTTAATGGTCGGACTTGATGATCCTGAGGGTGTTTTCCAACCTGTTTCTGTGATCATGTATTCCCTAGAATAACACTGTGAGCTAAATGGCTCAGAAGTACACTCTGGCCTTCCTGTACTGGGCAACTCCACAGCTGACTGTGTACAATGAAGTCAGTTCACTTCCCCAGAACAAAGAGTGATACCTGACCTTATTAGCCTCTTTCCTCTCCTGAGGATCTTTATGTAATGTTGCATTACGAGCCTTTACTAAATTAGAAAACCAAAAGGGAAGATAAATCAATAGGAATGTACGTTTGCTGACATTGATTTTTCCCCTCGCAGTCAGCCTGGGAATACTGTGGCTCCTATTAACATAATGAGTGGGAGGGTTTTAAGTGCTTCTGTCTGGATAATTACCCAGCAGTTCTGGAAACTTACTCAAACTTCTTTAGTCTGTAATTTTGAATGAGACGTTTGATGAACTCAAATCCTTCTCATTAATAATCACATTAAAAGGCTGATGACAATTTCTTGGTGCAGGTTATCAAAGTAACTGGGTGAGGCATTCAGCCAACAGCAGTGTGCCCTCGTGGACAGGAGGGTCAATGGCACCCTAGGGCTCATCGAGAAGAGTGTGCCCAGAGGAGGTTCTCCTCCTCCTCTACTCTGCCCTGGTGAGATCACACTTGGGATACATGTGTGCAGTTTTGGGCTCCCCAGTTCAAAAGAGAAAGGGATCAACTGGAGAGAGTCCAATGAAGAGCCACGAGGATGACTGTGGGACTTGAATATCTCTGCTATGAAGAAAGACTGAAAGATCTGGGGATGTTTATTCTGGAGAAGTCTGAGAGGGGATCTGATCAGTATCTATAAATATCTGAGGGGTGAGTGTCAAGATGAAGGTGCCAGGCTGTTTGGTGGTGCCCAGTAGTAGGACAAGGAACAACAGGTATAAGCTGAAACACAGGAGGTTCCACCTCAACATGAGGGGAAACTTCTTTACGGTGAGTGCGACAGAATCCTGGAGCAGGCTGCTCAGAGAAGTTGTGGAGTCTCCTTCTCTAGAGACTTTCAAAACCTGCCTGGATGCATTCTTGTGTGACCTGCCCTGGAGGGTTGGACTCAGTCTCTAGAGGTCCCTCCCAACCTCTAGCATTCTGTGATTCTATGATGCTGGGTTGCATTGACAAGGGCATTACCAGCAGAGATAAGAAAGTCATTGTCCTGCTCTGCTCAGCATATGACAGGCCACACCTGGACCACTGTGCACCGTTTTGGTCCCTGCTGCACAAAAAAAGACGCAGACAGGCTGGAATGGGTCCAGAGGAGGGCCAAGAGAATGATCAGAAGACTGACAGCCCTGCCATATGAGGAAAGGCTGAGAAAACCGGGTTTGTTAAGCCTTGAGAAGCAAAGGCTTAGGGCAGACCTTATTTCCACATAGCAGTATGTAAAGGGTGGCTACCAGGATGATGGAGACTCCCCTTTAATCAGGAGTCACATAGAAAAGGCAAGGGAAAATGGGTACAAGTAAGGTCCTGCACATGGCTCGGTGCAATCTCAAGCACAACTCCAGGCTGGCTGGTGAGTGGCTGGAGAGCAGCCCTGAGGAAAAGGACCTGGGGGTCTAGGATGATGAAAAGCTCAACATGAGCTGACAGTGTACATATGCAGCCCAGACAGCAACTGTGTGCTGGGCTGCAGCAAGAGCAGCTGTGGGCAGCAGGGCAAGGGAGGGGATTCTGCCCCTTTGCTCTGCTCTCCTCAGACCGCACCTGCAGCACTGTGTGCAGTTCTGGAGCCCCCAGCACAAAAAGGACATGGAACTGTTGGAGAGAGTCCAGAGGAGGGCCACAAAGATGCTCAGAGGGCTGCAGTAGCTCTGCTATGAGGACAGGCTGAGAGAGTTGGGGCTTCTGCAGCCTGGAGAAGAGAAGGCTTCCAGGAGACCTTATAGTAGCCTTCCAGTATCTGAAGGGGGCCTACAGGAGGGCTGGGGAGGGACTGTTCACAAAGTCTTAATGACAGGACAAGGGATAATCGGTTTAAACTGGCAGAGGGGAGATTTAAGCGGGATGTTAGGAGGAAGTGGTGAGACACTGGCACAGGTTGTCCAGGGAGGTTGTGGCTGCTCTGTCCCTGGATGTGTTCAAGGCCAGGCTGGATGAGGCCTTGAGCGACCTGTTCTAGTGGGAGGTGTCCCTGCCTAAGGCACAGGGTTGTTGGAACAGGATGATCTTTGAGGTCTCTTCCAACCTAAACCATTCTATGATTCTGTGATACTCCTGAGGAAACTCCAAGTGCAATCCAGAAGAAAAATTTTCACCATGAGAACAGTTAAGCATTGGAATAATCTCCCAAGAGAAACAGTGGATTCCCCTACAATGGTCAGTGTTGAGACTTAGCTCCACAGGGTGCTGGGATATCTCATTTAAACTACACCATCACCTAGAAAGGCTGGACCAGATCACCCTTGGGGTCCATCCAACCTGTGATTCTGTCAGCTTGTTACTCCTAAAAAAGGATGAGGAGCTGGGCAATGTGAAGTTCAAAAGCAGCCTGGGCTGCAGCAAAACTTGGTATGCTGCAGTTCAACATCCTGAAAGAAGTGGGCAAGTGAGATATTGGAATCTCAACTCTGAAATCCAGAATATATTTCAGCTTGTTTAGGAATATGCCACGTGGGATATACCACAGAAGACTCTCCTGCACAGCAGTGTGGCCCAGGTCAGGTGGTTGATCCTCAAGGGCACCCTGTGTAGTGCACAGGAAGAGGCCATTCTGCTAGACAGGAGTGAAGCAAGTGTGTCAGAAAGCTAACATGGGTGAACAGGGAACACTTATCTAAGCTCAAATGCAAAAAAGGGAAGTGTGCAGAGTGTGGAAGCCACCACAGGGTACCCAGAAGAAACAAACAGACATGGCTACTACCTTACCTTTAAATCCAAGAGTCACTTAGATGGAAAAGGCAAAATTGGGATCTTGCTTTTTTTCTGTTATTGTAGCAGTTTAAGTCCAGTATTCTCGTCACAGAACAAAAGACCACATACCCCAGGACCAGAAGACACCTGAGAATCAACAAAACTACGACATGGTTCTGATTCTGTTCCAGCGCAGAAGGATGGATTTGCCATGTGAAAGGAAAAAAAGAAAAACCCTAAGCCAAGCCAGCCTGTTCATTTGCTCTGCAGGAAAACAAAGTCATCACTGAAGAAGTTCATGCAGATGAGCAAACGCTAGAGAAAATCGAACTTCAGCAGAGCTTTACATCGTTCCATTGCTCGAAATTTTTAGTGACAGGTAAAAGGAGACCTTCTCCCCTTTTAGACCTGCTTTGCTTGGTTGGGTTTTGCATACAAACACACATGGATATACTCCCTAAAGCTCAGCCAAAACAGCTTGGCTTATATTCTGCAAACAGCCATCTCCAAGATAGAAGGTTAAAATAGTCCCCTTCACCTTCTCCACTCTATATATCCTAACCTGGGGTTCAAACAACAGTCTCTACTAACAGGCAGTTTCTTTCAGGATCAAATGGAACTGCTGTTCATCAGTTGGAATTAGTGATGCTAGGTCATTTGGAAATGTTAGACTATCACCTCTCTTTGGGGGGGCTTTTATGTTTTCTGCCAAGTAGCAGGGAACCCAGGGATGCTTTCTAGCAGGTTTTATCATGCCATAAATGTTTCCTCAGTCCCAAGCATCCTTTCTTGTGATGCTCAGCCACAGGCTCATAGGATGTTAGGGGTTGGAAGGAACCTCTGCAGCTCTTCCAGTCCAAGCCCCCTGTCAGAGCAGGACCACAGAATCTAGTGCAGGTAACACAGGACACATCCAGACAGGGCTGAAAAGGGTCCAGAGAAGGAGACTCCACAACCCGCCCTGGGCAGCCTGTGCCAGTGCTCTGGGACCCTTCCAGTCAAAAAGTTCTTCCTCATGTTGATCTGAAATTTCCTGTGCTGTATTTTTCATCCCTTACCCCTTGTGCTATGCCAGGGCACAAGTGAGCAGAGGCTGTCCCTATCCCTTCCTTCCAGACCCCCAGCCCTCAGTTATTTATAGACATTGCTCAGATCCCCTCTCAGCCTTCTCCTGTGCAGACCAGGCAGCCACAGGACTCTCAGCCTCTCCTCATCAGGCAGTGCTGCAGTCCCTTCAGCATCCTTGTAGCCCTCCCTTGGACTCTCTCCAGCAGATCCCTGTCCCTCTTGAACTGGGGAGCCCAGAACTGGATGGAATATTGCAGGTGGGACCTCACGAGGGCAGAGTAGAAGGAGAGGAAAACTTCCCTTCATCTGCTGTACACACACTTCTGAATGCACCCCAGGGACCCCATTGGCCTTCTTGGCCACCAGGGCACATTGGTGTCCCATGCAGAACTTGGTGCCCACCAGCACTCCCAGCTCCTTCTCCACAGGGCTGGTCTCCAGCAGATCACCTTCTAACCTGTACTAGTGCAGTTTATTGTTCCTTCCCAGATGCAGAACTCTGCAGTTTTCCTTGTTGAACCTCATTCGGTTACTCTTTCCCCAAAGTCAGATGATTTCACCTTAAGAGCTATGTATAATAGCTTTAAAGCCTAACTTGAACTACAGAAGATGATGCCTTTGTGAGAACCTCCACAAGGTCTTACCACCTCTGGGTGCAGACAGGAAATAATCATTAGCATCACAAGAATCTCCTCAAGACCATTTTCGTGAGTGAGTATTAAAAATGCAAAAAAAAAAAAAAAAAAAAAAAATTGGGAGGATATTTGAGACAGAAACTCCACTTGCTGAAAATCCTTCCTTATCTCACCATTTATCTGTTGCAAACTTCATTCGCTTATGTCCAAAGCTACCAAATCCTTGTAGCAGTCTTTAATAAATATCAACATTCTTCATTAACCAAACAAACCCCAGCAAAACCCAAGGAGAATCTTCTGTCAGTTGAGAAGACAATAATGCAAATTCCCTTAATAAATGAAAGCTGTTACAGCTGCAGGCATAACAACTATTCATAGCTTCTCATTACATTAGAAAAGGGAAAGGGAAGGGGAAGGTGAAGGGGAAATGGGAAGAGGNGGAAGGAAGGAAGGAAGGAAGGAAGGAAGGAAGGAAGGAAGGAAGGAAGGAAGGAAGGAAGGAAGGGCAAAGAGGAAAGGGAAGAAAAGAGCCAATTTGAACATACAGAACTCAATTTCATATAAATGATACTTTAGCCACCACAAGCGTATCTCTCTGTGCACCCCATTCCAGACACCTGACCAGACTCAGCCCAGGTACTCCTCTGGCCTTCACCACCTCCCTGGGGAGCACATTCCAATGCCTGACCACTCTTTCCAGGAAAAAATTCTTCCTAATGTCCAGTCTAACCCTGTCCTGAGGCCATTCCCTCTTTTTCTATCACTAATTACTTGTGAAAAGAAACCAGCATGTCATGGAATGCTAATAGGGCTATTAGATGTCCTGGCTTGCCTCACCCTTCTGCTGGTGGGGGCAGCAAGGGCTGGAGGAAAACGAAGGCTTGGGCCATTATGTCCCTTTCCAAAGTGACAAACAGGTACCCAAAGGTGTTTCAGTACTTGTTAGTGTCTTGCCCAAATAAGGGTAAGCAAGCCCTGGGGTTTACCTAACATGGTCTGCTTTGCAAATGCCATTCTGATTGGTGAATCTCTGTGACCAAAGGAGCCACTGCACTCAAGAAAATAATATAAATTGAGCCAAGTTGCAAGCAGCAGAGCTACTCTGTGCTGCCTCTGTCTTACTGTGTGCTGCTCTGCTCTACAGACTGCTTGGCTTAGGCAATGTGGTCTGCTCTGCCTCCTGCTTCAGACCAGCTTAACCCTGATGTTTGAGCTTGAAAGACCTGGAAACTTAATCGCCTGAAGTTTCCCGGGAGAAGGTATTAAGTGCCTCCTCACAATGTTGTGAAAAGTGCCACTGACATTGTGCTCTTGGAACATCTGCAAGAGCTCCTGCCTGCACCTCTGCAAACCTCCATGCCAAGAGGAACCAGGATCAGGTCAGAAATCATCTGCCTTTTCCCCAGCACCTTGCTAGAGTGAGGGAAGATCTGGAAGCCTCTCAACAGCTTTCAAGACGCTGAGCAGTTCCAACACTGCCACAAAGGAGCCAGGGACTAGCTCTGAATGCTACTCCACTGCCACAAGTAAAACAGACTCTTTCTAGGGCTTCAGGCTGCCTATGTAAGTGAGGCAAAGCCATTTTGTGTCTACACTTTTCCAATATTCTGATTCTCCTAAATTGCTTAATAAGCATCTGTAAAGGGTTAAACCTCACCTGGAGCCTTCTGACTCCTCCCAAGAGGTGGTCTGACCTGCCCCCAGGTATCATACTTAGCCACTCCCACTTCCTGCTAAGGACTTTGCTATAAAAGGGAAGGTAGCTTGGTTCTTTTCTTTCTCTTGCTCCTGCTCTGACTGCCTGAGCAACACCACGTGCTCTCAGCCAACATGTGGAGGGGTACTACCATTTTTCCTCAGAACTTCAACTACCTGCATTTCATCACAAAAAGCCTGCATCCAACTTTCATTCACCATCCAACATCAAAATCATCCATCCCAGCATTTGGACTCAATTGCCTCCCATGGGTTGTATTTCTACTTTGTGTATTTTGTTCCCTTTCTTCCCCTTCTCCCAGCCTCCGTATTTTTCCCTCATTCCCCCATACCCTGCATTCTGGTTCTCTTTTTTCTCCCACCTTCTGTAAAAAAAACCCTTTTAACCTGCAATTTATTGTTACAGTTTCATACCTTTTTACTTCCAAATCGAATTGAGTATTTATTGGGCTTTTGGGCACAGGGGTAGCTGGCTTAAACCCAATACAGCATCCTTGTGAAGATTTCCCTGAAAGGCTTAGAACCCAAATTTAGCTGGTTTGTGGGTGGGGATTTTTGGAAATAAAATAACTACATATTTTGTAATTCCTCCCTCGTTAATTACCTACAACTAATTCACAGCACCAACCTCCCCACAACCTCCTTTCAGGTAGCTATAGAGAGCCATGAGGTCTCCTCAGCCTCCTTTTTCTTCAAACAAGACAGCCCCAGCTCCTTCAATCACTCCCCATAAGATTTATTCTCCAGACCCTTCACAGCTTCTTCAGAGCAGCAACAACAGCAGCACATCATTGTGATGACTCCATTTCCTTAATCTGGCGAGAGCTCCTATGCCAGGTGAGGTGTAAAAATGAGGTCTTGACTTAATGCAATTATCTAATGGAACTTTTCATACCAGGAATTAATTAAATGAGTCCATCTGCTCTGTAACTAGTTGGAAAAGAGCTGCTGTAGAGCTACAGGTGCTTGATTCTGCCAAATTAAATGGTGATTACCAGAAAGACAACGTGATTGGGAGGTATTATCTTAGGTGAGATGTGCTATTATTTCTTATTAACCTATGATAAATAGGAGGAATGCCTTATCCTCATCAGCACTCTGATGGCTTTTCTATCCAATCAACTGTGTAAAGAATGAAGCTGATGGATCAAAACAGTTTATGGCATTTTATCAGGGCAGCAATAAGGTAATGGCTATCAATAACATTGTACTGATAATTAGCACAGACAGTTGTGCTAATCAAATTACTGAGGAACTCTAATACTGGCCCCAAATGGTTGTCTCCTCAACATAGAATCATAGAATCAGTCAGGGTTGGAAGGGAAGTTTACTTGGCTGTTTCTATTTTCCCAGCATAGAAGTGAGGGAAAAGTAGCACACAAAAACTTGGGATTGAGATAATTAAAAAAAAAAAAAGAAATCAAACCAAAAAAGTGAGATAAGAATAGATTTACTGAGCAGAATCAGACAACCATGGTACAAAATGCATGATTCCCTTAGCCTACTGGCAGAAAAAACACAGGGCAAAGTAGAAGGAAGCAGAAGTGCCAAAAGCCCAAGCCAGAAAAAAGGATGACCCTGGGAACTACAGAGCAATCAGACTCACCTTTGTGCCTGGCAAGATCATGGAGCAGATCCTCCTGAAGGCTCTGCTGCGACAGATGGAAAACAAAGTAGAGGTGTCTAATGTAACCAGCAATGGCTTCATCAAGGGCAAATCATGCCTGACAAGTTTGGTGACAACAGTGGACAAGGGAAGGGCAATTGATGTCATCTACCTGGACCTGAGTAAGGCCTTTGACTCTGTCCCACAGGACATCCTGCTTACCAAACTGGAAAAACACAGACTTGATGGGTGGACCACTGCTGGATAAGGAATTGGCTGGATGGTGGCACACAGAGAGTGGTGATCAAGGGCACAATGTCCACCTGCAGAGCAGTGCCAAGTGGCATCCCTCAGGGGTCAGTGCTGGAACCAGTGCTGATGAAAATCTTTGTCAGTGACATGGGCAGCAGAATCAGTGCACTCTCAGCAAGTTGGCAGATGGCACCAAGCTGTGTGGCACAGTCGACTTGCTAGAGGGCAGGGATCCATCCAGAGGGACCTGGACAGGCTGCAGAGATGGGCACAAGACAATCTCATGACATTCAACAAGGCCAAGTGTAAGGTCCTGTACCTGGGTGGATGAAATCCCAAGAACAACTCCAGGCTGGGTGGGGAATTTCTGAGAGCATCCCTGAGGAAAAGAACCTGGGGGTCTGGGATGATGAAAAGCTCAAGATGAGGCTGCACTGTGAGTGCAGCCCAGACAGCAGCTGTGTGCTGGGCTGCAATAAGAGCAGCTGTGGGCAGCAGGGCAAGGGAGGGGATTCTGCCCCTTTGCTCTGCTCTCCTCAGATCCCACCTGCAGTTCTGGAGCCCCCAGCACAAGAAGGACATGGAACTGTTGGAGCCAGTCCAGAGGAGGCCACAAAGATGCTCAGAGGGCTGCAGCAGCTCTGCTATGAGGACAGGCTGAGAGAGTTGGGGCTCTGCAGCCTGGAGAAGAGAAGGCTTCGGGGAGACCTTGGAGGGGTATTTCAGTATCTGAAGGGGGCCTACAGGAGGGCTTGGGAGGGACTATTTACGAGGTCTTGTAATGACAGGACAAGGAGTAATGGATTTAAACTGGCAGAGGGGAGATTTAAACTGGATGTTAGGAGGAAGTTCTTTGCAGTGAGGGTGGTGAGACACTGGCACAGGTTGCCCAGGGAGGCTGTGGCTGCTCCCTCGCTGGAGGTGTTCAAGGCCAGGCTGTTCTAGCGGGAGGTGTCCCTGCCTATGGCACAGGGAGGTTGGAACTGGATGATCTTTGAGGTCCTTTCCAACTAAACCATTCTATGATTCTAAGAGAAAAGTATAGGATCACAGAATCATAGAATGCTCTGGGTTGGAAGGGACCTCCAAAGCTCATCCAGTCCAAACCCCTCTGCACTCAGCAGGGACATCCTCAACTACAGCAGGTTGCCCACAGCCCTGTCCAGCCTCACCTTCAGTATCTCCAGGCATAGGCTCCAACCACATCCCTGGGCAACGTGTTCCAGCGTTCCACTAGCCTCATGGTGCAGAACTTCTTCCTAACATCCAATCTAAATCTGGTCTGCTCTAGTTTGAAGCCATTGCCCTCATCCTGTCACTGCAGGCCTTTGCAAACAGTCTCTCTGCAGCTTTGTTTTAACTCCTTCATGTACTGGCAGGTCACTTTTAGGTCTCCCTTGAGCCTTCTCTCATCCAGACTGAACACCCCCAGCTCCCTCAGCCTGTCCTCATAGCAGAGCTGCTCCAACCCTCTTATAATTTTTGTGCCCCTCATCTGAACCTGCTCCATTAGTTCCATCTTCTTCCTGTGTGGAAGGCTCCAGAGCTGGACAGAGTACTGCAATTGAGGCCTCCCTAGTGCAGAGCAAAATGGCAGAATCCTCTCTGGATCTGCTGCCCAGGGTGTTTTTGGTGCAGCCCAGGCTGCCCTTGGCCCGTAGAGAGAGTTACTACCAGAATCACTTAGTGAGATGTGAGCCAAAGAAAGAAACAAGCTTTTGCTAAAAGCCTAGGCTCCTGCTTGTGGAAAAAATACTAACCTTCAACTGAAAAGCATAGTAAATTATAGCTAATTATTTCCTACCCAGTATGTTTAATGTCAGAATTTCAAAGCCAAGAATGGCAAAGAATAGTATCCTGTTCTTGAGTGAAGTGGCTATTGCAAACAATCTCAGAGGGTCTCATAAAGCCCACCAAGGAGTAACATTACAGACACTCTTGTGCATACTAACCACTTAATTTGCTGGAGTTTATTTGGGGGCAGGAGGGAGAGCTGTTTTGAGTTGAGTTTATATTTTTAGTATAGAGATTTTTTTTTAAAACAACTGCACTAATCTACCCTATCCATGTTAATGAACGTTGAGCAAGCAATAAATTCCTAACAGAAAGACCCAAAAGGAGTTAACCATTAGGACTGGAATTAAGAAGTGGCCCAACAGTACACCTCTGCTATGAGGACAGGCTGAGAGAGTTGGGGCTCTGCAGCTTGGAGAAGAGAAGGCTTTAAAAAGACCTTATAGTAGCCTTCCAGTATCTGAAAGGGGCTTACAGGAGGGCTGGGGAGGGACTATTTACAAGGTTTTGTTATGACAGGATGAGGAGGAATGGGTTTAAAATGGCAGAGGGGAAATCTAAATGGGATTTTAGGAGGAAGTTCTTCACAGTGAGGGTGATGAGACACTAGCACAGGTTGCCCAGGGAGGTTGTGGCTGCTCCCTCCCTGGAGGTATTCAAGGCCAGGCTGGATGAGGCCTTGGGTGACCTGTTCCAGTGGGAGGTGTCCCTGCCTATGGCACAGGGGGGTTGGAACTGGCTGATCTTTGAAGGCCTTTCCAAGCTAGACCATTCTATGATTCTAAGATTCTACAACTAACTTTTTCAACTTCTGAACGCGTGGAAAGCACTTTAATGCTAGCTACTGACAGCCTGTAATAAATGTGGGTTGAAAAGACCATACAGAACAGTGTCTGGGAAGGGATGCAGCTAGGCTCCAGCACAAACCACGGGGGCACTGGTTCCCCACTGGTGAGAGCTACTGTGCTACAGAGCTGCAAGCATATCCCTAGAAATATGTGGAGCATGGGTAGCCAAGCCTTGTAAGGTAATCCTGGCTCTGCAAGAGCAAAGCCACCATTCCCCAGGAAGCTGGCATGCTGCAAAAGTAAGGCCAAGTTATTGAAGTGGACCTGGATAGAGTAAAAGAAGCTTATTAACGCTGCCTTTTCAGCACCCCTTCTGCAGCAGCGCTGCCACCAGTCACAGAAAAGGCAGTTATGGCAGCCTTGGAGAAGGGATATAAAGGGAAAGGCAGCTACCTTGCACCAACAGTTCAAAAGGTGCTGGGGATGAGGAAGTGAAGCAAATTAAGTGTTCAGTGCATCCTCTCAAGTGATTCCTGCTCTTTATTTAATGAGGTGACCTTATTGGGCCTTTCCAGTATCTGAAGGAGGCCTACAAAAAAGCCTATGAGGTAGTGACAGGACTAGGGGCAATGGAGCAAAGCTGGAGGTGGGGAGATTCAGACTGGACATGAGAAGGAAGTTCTTCAGCATCAGAGTGATGAGAGCCTGGAATGGGTTGCCCAGGGAGGTGGTTGGGACCACATCCCTGGAGGTGTTTGTAGCCAGGCTGGATGAGGCTGTGGGCAGCCTGCTCTAGGGTAGGGTGTCCCTGGGCATGGCAGGGGGGTTGGAACTCGATGATCCTTGTGGTCCCTTAAGGCCTCGTGGCCTTAAACACCTCCAGTGTTGTGGCCCAAACTACCTCCCTGGCCTACCCATTCCAGGCTTTCACCACTTTCATGCTGAAAAAATTCTTCCTCACAGCCAGTCTGAACCTCCCCACCTCCAGCTTTGCTCCATTCCCCCTAGTCCTGTCACTCCCTGACAGCCGAAGAAGTTCCCCCCCGCCCCAGCTTTTTTGTAGGCCCCTTTCAGATCCTGGAAGGCCACAATAAGGTCACCTGGGAGTCTCTTCTTCTCCAAACTGAACAGCCCCAACTCTTTCAGTCTGTCTTAACACTTATTAATCACAGCATCCTTCTGTGTGGCTTTTGCCTTAAATCAGTCTAGATATTACCTGCACAAAAGCCCTTTCATGCTGTGCCAAAAGCATAGGTGTGGGGTTTTGTTTTTTTTTTTTTTTAACAGAATAGTATCCAGATGGGGGGGAGACAAAAACGTGACACACTAATTATATGCAATATTATTAGAAATGAAATTATGGCAAAAATGAAAGCTAGAAAATGGCTTTGTTTCATAAACAAATTACAGCAAAACCACTGTAACTCAATTTGATAGTTATTAAGGACTAGTGGATTACTGACAGTAAGTAAATAACTTCAGTTTAAAGAGTCAACCTTTTTATGCTGCTGCATTTCTGCTAATATATCCTTAACCTCACAGGAATCCCAGGATACTAGGCACCTTGAAAAGTCATCCAGTGCAACCCCCCTGCTGGAGCAGGATCACCTAGAGTAGGTCACACAAGAGATCCACAGTGTTTCTCTTTTTTAACAAGATCCCTTTCCGCTGGAAAATTTTTAGTCTACTACCAAGTGATCTCATAAAGCATGGCAGAGCTAATGGTTTTATTAAGTGCCTTTACTCTGGGGTAAATGGAAGGAGAAATTACATCTCACTTACACAGCAGAACAGCTAGAACCAGCAGAAGCTACCTTATGGCACGGGAGAGAATATAAAAAGGCTTGATCAGAAGCTTGACAGGTTCACTGAATCAAAACACAGAGCTAAGAAACCATCTCTCCAGCCATGTTAGAGAGGGGCACAGTAATCCAAGAGGAAGACAGCACTGAAGAGCATCCACAAGCAGGTCATTGAAAAGAGATAGGCAAAATTTTTGACAGGCCTACTTGAAAGTATTCAGCATCCCAGCTGGATTTTTTCTTCCATGGAGATCAAAAGAAAATAGGACACTCTACAAGCCTCCTGGGTCAAGAAAAGGGCACAGGAGACACTTAACCTGGTCAGTCTCTCTTTCTCATCTAACGAAGGTGCAAGGCTTTGAGCACTTGTTACTACCTGGCCTGACAAACTAGGCAACAACAGGAACAAGGTAGGCTGTAAAAGTTGAAAGGCAGCTTAAACAGACTTCAAACATTTATTTTCTTTCAGTCGCAACAGGGCTGAAATACATCATCTGAATTCTGCTTATTACCTTCTTCTACTTGATAGCAATTACAAGTATAGAATACAGTAGAGTAGAGTGGAGTAGAATAGAATAGAATAGAATAGAATAGAATAGAATAGAATAGAATAGGAATAGGATAGGACAGGATAGAATAGAATAGAACAGAAAAGAATAGAGTAGAACAGAATAGGAATAGGAATAGGAATAGGAATAGGAATAGGAATAGGAATAGGAATAGGAATAGGAATAGGATAGGACAGGATAGAATAGAATAGAATAGAA
>VWZI01022484.1:421004-450173 GCA_013396835.1 Psilopogon haemacephalus | reverse complement strand
CTCCCCAGCTTTTCTGTAGGCCACCTTCAGATACTGAAAGGCCACAAGAAGGTCACCTGGGAGCCTCCTCTTCTCCACACCAAATAGCCCCAACTCTTTCAGTCTGTCCTCACAGCAGAGGTGCTGCAGCCCTCTCAGCATCCTCGTGGCCCTTCTCTGGACACACTCCAGCATGTCCACATCCCTCTTGTAATAGGGGCTCCAAAACTGGATGCAGTACTCCAGGTGATGTCTCAGCGGGGTGGAGTAGAGGAGAAGAATCACCTCCCTGGCCCTGCTGTCCACACTTCTCTGCTGCAGCCCAGGCTCTACTTGGCTTTCTGGGCTGCAAGTGCACACTGCTGCCTCATCTTGAGCTTCTCTTCCACCAGTACCCCCAAGTCCCTCTCCTCAGGGCTGCTCTCCAGCCACTCACTGCCCAGCCTGGATTTGTGCTTGGCATTGCCTTGACCCAGCTGCAGGACCTTGCACTTGGTCTTGTTGAACCTTATGCATGTATAGTTTCTATCTGCACTTCAAAGCAGGGCTGTTGTTCTTGATGCAGAAAAGCAAATTGCAAAGGTGTTTTATAGGAAGCGAGATGCAGGAATATTCCCTCTGGATGCAGGAAAAGCAGAGAATACTCATGGTGGACCAAGCAGCCCATTTTGATACTTTGCTAGACATTGTAACTTTATAAAGTCATTTGGAGTTGCAAAGTATCTTAAGAGGGAATCCTGTTGTTCACATACTCTATGGGGTAGAAACAATAGAGAGGGGAAAAAAAAATTAAAATAACCTTAATGAAACTGATGTGTTTGAGAATTTTTGTTAGGCTGAAAAACAATAGAAATTCTAAAAAAAAAAAAAAAATTAAAGCAGACATCTCCAGGTTAACCTGGACCAGGCTAGATATTAGTATATTAAGTGCCATGAGACCTATTTATGCCATCTAGTTTTGAAAATTCTTTGCTGTGTGTATGTGCTTTCTGTTTTAAATCTCATTTTGAAATTCCGTTAGGGGCTTATGTCTGTGTGTGCACTAATTATATGCCTTTTGAAATCTGATCTATTAATTTTCCATTTTTGAGACAGTTGGCATAAAGAGTAATTGCAAATTGTCATAACTGTGTGCTGACATGAGGGAAGAGTCTTCAGTTGGATTGCTGCATGGGGGCTGTGATTTGTTTGGTGTTCTACTAGAAACATGGGAAGGTTTTTTGGGGGGGAGGGTCTAAGCCAGTGTTAACTCAGATGTCAGAATTGTAGATTTGCAGGGACTCAGATGTAGGTACTACCATGTGCTTTGGAGCAGTGGGCTTGTGTTCAAGTCATTTGTCTGGGCTTTTTGGCTAGCTGTGCAACAGCGGAATGCAGAACTCTTCCAGATTCTTCTGTCCAGGCAATTGTTCTTTTATCATAGTTGAACTCTTGTTTGCACAGCATCAAGGCCTTCTCTGTTTCTCATACCACCCTGGCAGAGGAGACTGATAATGCATAAGGTGTTTGGAGGACAGCTATGGCAACTGACCCCAAATGACTAAAGGGGCATACCCCAGATCACATGACATTGTGCTCAGCAATAAAAGCTGGGGAAGGAAGAAGGAAAGGTGAATATTTGGAGGTATGGCATTTGTCTTCCCAAGTAACAAAGTAATTTCTGCCTGCTGATGGAAAGTTGTGAGTGAAATCCTAATATTGCTTTGCTTGCAGCAACCTGCTTTCTTCTTAGTCCACAAGTTTTCCTTATTTTGCCCTTCCAAGTCTGTGCCTATCCCATTGAGGGGAGGGAGCAAACATCTGTGCGAGGCTGAGCTGTTTGGTGGAATGAACCCATAGTGCCTACACTGACCATTTTGCAGCTGCAACACAGAAGTAACAACACCTTTCTTTCTGTTTGGGATCTCTCAGCCACAAGATCTGATAGCTTCTTGACCTCATGTGTTCTTGGCTGTGCATTATTCCCTCTGTTATCTTAAGGTTCACATTTGCTCTACTGAAAAAAAAAAAAAATCCACCAGTTTGGAATTTCACAGAATTACCCATGTTGAAAAGACCTCTAGGATCATCAAGCCCAACCTATCACTTAAGCCTTCTAATTAACTAAACCGTGGCACTAAGTGCCTCATTCAGCCTCCTTTTAAACACCTTCAGGGATGAGGATTCCACCACCTCCCCAGACAGCCTGTTTCAATAGGCAATCACTCTTTCTGTGTAGAGCTACTTAGCAATGTCCAGCCTAAACCTGCCCTGGTGCAGTTTGAGACTGTGTCATCTTGTTCTCCCGATAAAGGGATGTGTCCTCCTAGTTATTTATCATCTTAAAATACCCTCACAAAGGCTTAATCACTAGTTCTTCAAGAAAACTACAGGTCTTGGTACTTCGAAGGGAAAACTCTTGTTTTCTCAGATTTCCATGGAGACATCTGTTTCCACAGCAAGCTGGTATTACAGACCCAAATAAGAGAAGTTGTTTACGGCTCATGTGACTCTTCCAGGTTTTCTTTAGGTCCCTACAGACAGGTCACATGAGGATCTCTCCACTGAGATGCCAATACCTGGAACCTTTTCTTCCTTGATGGGTATTTCAAAGCTTTTGCTACGTAAAATAAAGGAAACCCTCCCCTATTAGGTATCTCTTGTCACTAGAATCTCATCCAAACCTAATTCTGAATATCCATTTAGAATTCTCTATATGATTTTTTTTTTTCATTGTGGTTTGCTTTATCTTTGGATGTTAGGAAGAAGCTCTTTACAATGAGGATAGTGTAACTCTGGAACAGGTTGCCTAGGAAGGTGCTTGAGCCTCTATGCCTGGAGATGTTCAAGGTGAATTAAGTGGTTCGGGAGTTCCTCACTGCTCTCCACACTGTGAAATTGCCCAGGGCTGGACAGGGCTCTGGGAAACCTGATCCAGTGAAAGAGTGCAAGGAATGTGGTTCTGCCCCTTTACTCTGCTATTTTCAGACCCCACCTGGAGTACTGTGTGCGGTTCTGGAGCCCCCAGCACACGGAGGACATGGAACTGTTGGAGAGAGTCCAGAGGAGGGCCACGAAGATGCTCAGAGGGCTGGAGAAGCTCAGCTATGAGGACAGGCTATGAGAGTTGGGGCTTTTCAGCCTGCAGAAGAGAAGGCTTTGAGGAGACCTTGGAGTGGCCTTCCAGAATTTGAAGGGGGCCTACAGGAAGGCTGGGGAGGGACTATTCACAAGGTCTTGTAATGACAGGATGAGAAGTAATGGGTTTAAACTGGCAGAGGGGAGATTTAAACTAGATGTTAGGAAGAAGCTCTTCACAGTGAGGGTGGTGAGACACTGGCACTGTCTCTCACAGGGAGTGAGTGTGACACAGGGAGGCTGTGGCTGCTCCCTCCCTGGAGGTGTTCAAGGCTAGATTGGTTGGGAAAATTTATACCCAGTAAAATTTAGACCCAGAGATCCTGGCTGAGAATGACTGTAAAACTGCGATCTTGCTACTCCTATTTTCATGGTTGCACTCAAGGGAATAATGCACAGCCAAGAGCGCATGAGGTCAGGAAGCTTATCAGGTCTTGTGGCTGAGAGATCCCAGCAGCAACCTGTTCTAGTGGGAGGTGTCCCTGCCTATGGCAGGGGGTTGGAACTAGATGATCTGTGTGGTCCCTTCCAACCAAAACGATTCTATGATTGTATGACTCAGTGACCTGGGTCCCTTCCCACCCAGACCATTCTATGATTCTATACAACTTGTATTTATAATTCCTTTTAAAACTTCTTCTTTATTAAATACAGTTTTCATCCCAAAGGGGGCTTTTTGAACCCTAATCTTGTAATACTATTTTGAACTCCTGTCTCAAGGTCCTAACAAGGGGCACGTAGTTATAGCTGTGTAGAGATTGGCAGTAATATTTAACAGAATCTTGAAACAATTTCTCTTTTTCCAACCTTTTCTTTTACTCTGTTTTCTTCTTGGGTATCTTCTTATTAGCTGGAACTAAACTAGCAGTGCTTCCTCAGCTTTTCTAGTTAGCATAGTTGAATTTCCATATAACCAGACCTGACACTTGGGTTTGAGACAGTGTAAAGCTTCAGAAAAATACAAAATGTTTTGTATTGGAGGAATAAAGAAGTCCTGCCCAGTGTTTTGTTTCTTCTGAGGTTCTGAATATTTGTTGGAACCAACCTCATTTCAGCACTCCTGACTATCTGTGTGATTGCTTGTAGCACATAGTCTAAAATAAATGCTCTTGGCAGTGAAAGAAGATACTTTGTGTACTGGGCAAGGCCTCCCAGCAGTTTGTGGTGTTACAGGGATCAGTTTGTAAAGACTGTTTTGCATCCAAGATGTGATTGCGACAGAGGAAACTTTCCAAAGTTCTGTGCAATAAAAAAAAGTTTTAAGAATGATTAAGAAAAAAAAAAAACTATTTTGATTTTTTTGTTTGTTTGTTTGTTTTGTTTTCATATTTCTACCTTTGATCTTGGTCATCTGAAGCTGCAATGCTGTCTGAACACTGTGTTGCTGACACTTGCAGCTTAATCCCAGGACTTTTCAGGTTGGATTTGGGATTCAGGCCAGTTGATGTCCACTGATCTGCTGTCTCACAGAAAACGTTTAGTTTGGGAAGTCTGTTAGGCTAGAGCTAGGGTTATTCATTTCACATCCAGGAGGGGAGCACAAATTACAGTTTTTGAGGACCACAGGAATATTGTCCAGCAAGAAGCAGAAGGTTTATGGATCAAATAGGTATTCCCACTGTGATGTTTAAAGTTATATAGTTAAGTGCCAGTTTTTGACCCTTGCTTTCTGAGAACAAGAGAGTAGTTCTGGGTTTCTTTAGCTTCTGTAATGATTTTGAGGTTTAAAAAAAAATCCTGGGTTCTTAACTACATAAATAGAACTTTTATTTCCTCATTTTTCGGTGATATTTATTGTGAGAAGCAATGTTCAGGTCCTATTGCTTAAGAGTCTATGTTGATTAATAGGAGATACTTCCAAAGAAATCCTTAAATAGACATTGCTGGTTAAAGTAACTTAATTTTCTCTTTTTAGCTCTGATCAACTATAATAATTTACTCATAACTGTTTGCTACTGTGTTGTGTCAGATGTATATGGATGTATGCTGGGCCAGTGAATCATAGAATGGTTTAGGTTGGAAGTGACCTCAAAGATCAGCCACTTCCAACCCCCCTGTGCCATAGGCAGGGACACCTCCCACTAGAACAGGTCACTCGAGGCCTCATCCAACCTGGCCTTGAACACCTCCAGGGAGGGAGCAGCCACAACCTCCCTGGGCAACCTGTGCCAGTGTCTCACCACCCTCACTCTAAGGAACTTCTTCCTAACATCTAGTGTAAATCTCCCCTCTGCCAGTTTAAACCCATTACTTCTCATCACATCATTACAAGACCTTGTCAATACTCTCTCCTGAGCCTTCCTGTAGGCCCCCTTCAAATACTGGAAGGCCACTCCAAGGTCTCCTCAAAGCCTTCTCCAGGCTGCAGAGCCCCAACTTTCTCAACCTGTCCTCAATGCAGAGCTGCTGCAACCCTCTGAACGTCTTCATGGCCTCCTCTGGACTGGCTCCAACAGTTCCATGTCCTTCTTGTGCTGGGGGCTCCAGAACTGCACCCAGTACTCCATGTGGGGTCTGAGGACAGCAGAGTAAAGGGAGAGAATCCCCTCCCTGGAATTGTTTCTTGACTTGACTGATTTATTCTTTAATCACTGAATATTTATAGGACACAGAGAATTTGGTTAATATTAAGTTGCTTATATTAGAGTTGGCTTCACCTTGAGCATTTCAGCTACCAGGAAAAAAAACACAGGACCCTACCTGTGCTAATTATGATGATCTAATACAGGTTAATTGAGTGCTTTTATGCTATAGCAAGTGGAGAACAAAATTATTTGACAGATCAGCAAGTGTTCTATTTCGGGCTCGATTCTATTTCTATTTGGACATAGAAGTTAGTATCCATTTCTGTGTCACATTTGTAGCAAGGCCTTAGATCCTATGATCATGGAATCATAGAATGGTTTAGGTTGGAAGGGACCTCGAAGATCATCCAGTCCCAACTCCCCTGTGCCATAGGCAGAGACACCTTCCACTAGAACAGGTCGCTCAAGGCCTTGTCCAACCTGGCCTTGAACACCTCCAGGGAGGGAGCAGCCACAACCTCCCTGGACAACCTGTGCCAGTGTCTCACCACCCTTGCTGCAAGGAACTGTAAAGAATCATCCCTGATGTTTGAAACTAAAGGAAGCTTCCTGGTCAGATGTGGCATATTCTACTGAGATTTTGCAGAGGTTTAGGAAGTGGGAGTCCAGACATGCCTGGTTTTCATAAAACCATCTAGTTGTGCATCATGTGTACATGCCCTCATACCAGTTTCACTTTAACTTGCAACCATACATCTATTAGAACCTTGAAAAAAATTGGGTATTTTCCCAGACTCCCACACTGCAAAGTAGGTGGGAAGGAGAAGGAAATTTATCAGCTTTGCAAAAAGTATCATAAGGTTTTGGGTCTTGCTTCTGGCTTGTTTGTTGATTTGGTTTTTGATTGGTTGGCTTGGTACTGTTGTTTTTTTTTTTGTTTGTTTGTTTGTTTTTTTTTTTTTTTTTTTTTTTTTTTTTTTTTTTTTTTTTTTTTTTCCTGTAGGCCGCATTTATCTATTAAAGAAAATTCTAAATATATGTTTGGGAGCAAGTAATTGGAAAATGCTTGGAAAAGATAATAGTGTATATTTTTCTCAAACCACTGGTTCTGATTCTTTACTTCAATGTTACAGCATCCTAGGGTCCTTTCAGACAGGATAACTCATCTTAGAATCATAGAATCAGTCAGGGTTGGAAGGGACCACAAGGATCAGCCAGTTCCAACCCCCCTGCCATGCCCAGGGACACCCTACCCTAGAGCAGGCTGCCCACAGCCTCTGCCAGCCTGGCTGCAAACACCTCCAGGCATGTGGCCCCAGCCACCTCCCTGGGCAACCCATTCCAGCCTCTCACCACCCTCATGCTGAACAACTTCCACCTCACATCCAGTCTGAATCTCCCCACCTCCAGCTTTGCTCCATTCCCCCTAGTCCTCTCACTCCCTGAGAGCCTCAAAAGTCCCTCCCCAGCTTTTCTGTAGGCCCCCTTCAGATACTGGAAGGTCACTTCTTATTGACTGCTCGTGGTTCATTTGCATTCACTCTAAGTAAACACACCCTGGTAAAAATATCAAATGGGTAACAAGTGTCCCACTTCTGCGTGGTGTGTCTTGAAACCCACTGACCCTGCTAGAATCATAGAACGGTTTAGGTTGGAAGAGACCTCGAAGATCATCCAGTTCCAACACCCCTGTGCCATAGGCAGGGACCCCTCCCACTAGATCAGGACGCTCAAGACCTCATCCAGCCTGGCCTTGAACGCCTCCAGGGAGGGAGCAGCCACAACCTCTCCGGGCAACCCGTTCCAGTGTCTCGTCACCCTCACTGTGAAGAACTTCCTCCTAACATCCTGTTTAAATCTCCCCTCTGCCAGTTTGAACCTATTCCTCCTCATCCTGTCATTACAAGACCTCGTGAATAGTCCCTCACCAGCCCTCCTATAGGCCCCCTTCAGATCCTGGAAGGTTACTATAAGGTCTCCTCGAAGCCTTCTCTTCTCCAGGCTGAAGAGCCCCAACTCTTTCAGCCTGTCCTCATAGCACAGCTGCTGCAGCCCTCTCAGCATCTTTGTGGCCCTCCTTTGGACTCTCTCCAACAGATCCATGTCCTTCTTGTGTTGGGGGCTTCAGAACTGCACACAGTACTCCAGGTGGGGTCTGATGAGAGCAAAGGGGGAGAATCCCCTCCCTTGCCCTGCTGGTAATGCTTCTCTTAATGCAGCCCAGCACACAGTTGCTGTCTGGGCCACGTGTGCACACTGCAGGCTCATGTTGAGCCTCTCATCCACCCAGACCTCCAGGTCCTTTTCCTCAGTGCTGCTCTCCAGCCACTCTCCACCCAGCCTGGATTTGTACTTGGAATTGCACCGACCCAGGTGCAGGACCTTACACTTGGCCTGAGCATTTTTCTTGTAAAGAACATCTTAGTTTGAAGTCTGTTAGACATTTACTTCCAAAAGGAAAGCAGAAGACAGCAATAATGGAATTTGAGTGATAAGTAAATGTGAATATGCCAAGAAGAACAATGTTCTTTTGGATACCACGGTGTCTGTTTTACTCCTAAATACTGTCTTAGTCTATACTACATCATATATTCTGCAGTTCCAATATTTTAAATCTCTTTTTTTCTTCTGAAGTTTGTTTTTATTTGAGAATGAAAGCAGCATTTGGGGGTTAAATTTACTTGTGTTTTATATTTAGATTCAAACTTCTGCATATTGACCAATAAATAACTATTTGATCAGATACCCTCTGTCTTCTCAAGAGTAAACAGCCCCAGGGCTCTCAGTCTGTCTTCCTAAGGGAGATGCTCAAGTACCCTAATCGTCCTCCTGGCCTCTACCACCAGCTGCTAATAATTTTAATATGCTTGGAAGATGGTAAAAATTGCTTCTGAATGTCAGGAAAAATACTAAAGTGCCCCTAATAACAGAGGTATTTATTTGCATTTTTGTAAATAAAACCATAAAATACATCCATTTAGGATTAAGTGTTCATGTTTTCTGTCCCTCTCTTTAGTTTTCAAGGCTGCCTGAAAATCTGTATTGCTCACCTGCTGAGATACAAAAATATTGTTGAACTCATTGCCATCACTGAACACTGTTTCACAGCTGGATGTGGAGGGAGATGCAACAGTGCTGGCCCAAGGCAGGTGATTTGTAGGATTAGGAATTCTGCTCTCACTGATTAGTTGTCCTGCCTCTTCTAGAGCATATGACTCAATATGCCTGGCTTTGAAATGTATGTCCAAGCTCTGCTTGATCCTGTGGGAGCAGGCATGGATTTTTTAACACAGGAAAAGGGACAGGATAGAAAAAAAAAACATACAGAAAAAGTACTGAAGAACAGGCATTCCTGTGGTCATTTTATAAGTTCTTCTTTTCCTAGCTTGTTATCTTACCTGATAGCAGAAAGTTGGACCTGCTGAGGCCCTGACTGAAATGAAATATTAATGTGATTCTTGGATTAGTAGGTAATGATTAATTCTACTTTTAACTATTTGGGGGGGGTATCATGGAGAGTAAATGTTTTGCAGTTGGGTTTTAAGGGTCTAAAAAAGACAAACCAAAAGGGGCACAGCAATATGCTTTCTTTAAAGCAAAATTAATTGTACTACTAAGCACTCCAAAATGTTAGGGCTTCAATTTTTTTTTTTTTTGGTGCTTTTTTGTTTGTTTGGTTGGTTGGTTTTTGTTTGTTTTTCCCAAAGCTGCCTTAACATTTATATTTTCTTTTAAACGAGATATCATATATGGGGTGTTTTTTTTGTTGGAAATTGTACATGCCAGTTGTGGAGGTCTTGAGATTAAGGTATAAGTTTTGCTGTGTAAAACCACGTCCCTTGTCACCCAATCCAGTTCAGCACAGATATTTCACAGAATCACAGGACTTTAGAGGTTGGAAGGGACCTCCAGAGATCATCCAGTCTGACCTCCCTGCCAAGGCAGCATCACCCAGGGTAGTTCTCACAGGAATGTATCCAGGCAAGTTTTGAAAGTCTCCAGAGGAGGAGACTCCACAACCTCTCTGGCCAGCCTGTTCCAGGGCTCTGTCACCTTCACTGTAAAGAAGTTCTCCTCATATGTCAAGGTGAAACCTTCTCTGTTCCAGTTTGCATCCATTGCTCCTTGCCTTATTGCTGCTGACCAGGGAAAAGAGCTTGGTCCCCTCCACTTGGCACCCACCCCTCAGATACTTGTATACATTTATCTGATCTCCTTTCACTCTTCTCCAGACTAAACAGCCCCAGGGCTCTCAGTCTCTCTTTGTAGGGGAGATGCTTAAGTCTCCCATTCATCCTGGTGGCTCTCTGCTGGACTCTTTCCAGCAGGTCCCTGCTTCTCTTGAACTGGGGAACCCAGTTTCTATTTCTATTCAGATTTTCCTAAAAGGGTATTTATTGCTTCTTCTTCACCTATTCTATCCCAAATGAGCGTTTGGTACTAGTTGGACCACGTAAAGCAAAGGATTTAGAATGCTTTGCATTTGGAAAGTGGCTTTTTGCAGCTGTGGTTATGATGACTACAGCCACATTTTAGCTCTGTTGTGTGATGCGGGAAAAAAAAATAATGTAAGGAGAAGTGCACTAATCTTCATTTAGATTTTTACTTACACGGGAAGACAGAGTTCAATCTGAGAGCCAGAGAAACTCTCATGTCATGTGAGAAGAAACAGGCTGAGGAGCTAAGATAACAAAGCTATGTAGTTTTCTGGTGGCTGGCAATAATTTAGTGTATGATGGAACTGTATCCCTGTCTGGACGACTGAGTCTGTATGAAGTTATATGGAATAGAATTCAAAGTGTATATCAAGTGTCCTGCAGTTTCTGTGTGGAATGGAAGGAGAATAGTGCTGAGTATCTCTGCTAGACCCAGTCTTTGTTTCCCTTTTATGGGTATCAGCATATAAGCAACATATTCGCTTGTCTGGACGTTTACTGCTGAGAGGGTACTGCCAGTGCTGGGAATTCCGGACAGCTTTGCAAGATAAGATAGGCATATGATGCAGGAAAGCTGAAGAGTTCAAGTTGGAACAGATAATTTTTTTTTTTTTTTTTAAAGAGATTATTTTCATGTGACTACCTGTGTGCTCTCTCTACTTCATACACCTCTCCTTGTAGAGCATAAACCAGTAGGTATTAAGAGATCACTGTAAATCTGTCTGCGAATGCCTGCCTATTCCTTCTGCCCATGAAAATGTCAGAGTTAGCTTTGTGGAAATCTGTTGTGTAACCTTCTTTTTGGATTAGTTTCCTCACATGCGCACACACAGGTTTTAATATTCCAAACTCCTGTATGCTTTAAACTTCTTAGCCTGCAAAACCCACCATTTCTTTTTTTTTTTTTTCTCCTAATACTTACATGCTTTTTAATTTATTTTTTTTCTCTCTCTCCTGTCAAAGTGTTAGCAGGAAAGCAACGCTCATTAGATGCTCAAAAGGCAGTATATTCCCAAGAGAAGCTATCCATCACCTGTGTAACTCCACAGATTTGAGAATTACCAGAGTTATCTCTATCCCCTGGTAACATGGTCACACATATGGAACTTCACAGTACATCATCCCCAACTGCTACTGTCATTACTGTAGTTGCATACATTGTACAGACTACCCCATTTCGATAGCAGATAGATATCAGTACAGTTTGTGTGCATACAGCTGAGTGGTGTCTTACCTCCAGGTTTGATGTAGAAGCAGTTAAGCTGAGTTTCATGCACCAGCTTCCCCTTGTACTTGGTGTCGGGTTCTGCTGGCTGGTGGCTGGGTAGTGGGTGGTAGGCTTGTCGAACAAAGGCTTGAAACATTTTCAGATTCCAAGAAGCACTGAAAAAGCTGAACTTGAGTATATATTCTACACAGAGTAAAGGTAAATGGTTTTGGTCAGTTGTTTCTCACTTCAGAATTACTTCATGGAATAGCTTTGTACAGGAGTTAAACAGCCAAATGTTGCTTCAAAGCAGTATCAACTTGGTCTATTTTCTAGCTCTTCGAAATCTCTGCAATATCTCTTCCATTATCCTTTCTTGCCTTGCCCTTCGCTCCTAATCTTTTTGTTGTCCTCTGCGCCTTGTGCTCGGAGCCTTCTCCTCCCCCTGTGGTTTTTCAGGAAAACTTGGATTGAGAAGTGAAGATAATGGGCGCCATCCACCCGTCAGCTCATCACCTCACTGAGCCATGACACTCTCTGGTTTCTGTATATCAGCACGGGTTTCTCTGATAATATCCCTCTGTGTCTGAAAAAAAAATAGGTTTGGCTAGTTAGGGGGTGGACTTTCCTTCTGACACAGACAGAAAACTTCTCTTGGAATGTGAGCTTGCTCACTCACAGTCTTTTAATACATGTGTATATATAAAAAAATATTTGTTAACCTTCTCTCAAAACATGGAAGATGAATATGTGAGCAAGTGCATCCCACAGCACATATACAAGCTGCTCGCTTCTCTCCGCTATTGATTTAATACCAGAGCTCAGATGCCTCATCAGCTCTCTCTTCCTCAAAGCAAGCCTTCAATCGGCTGTAAACAATGCTTTTCAATTACAGGAGGGTAAAAGCAAGCAACCCTTGTCAAGTATGAGAGAGCATACCCTTTAAAGGACAAGGAATGTGTTCTATACAGAAACATGGTGCAACTCCTCCAGTGGAATTCCACTAAGGCTGCAAACGCAACGTTGCTTTTCCCTCTTAGCTGGCATACAAAGTAGGAACAGCACTGGGCTTAATACTGCTGTGCTCTCGTGGCTGCAGCCATTTGGAGCCCAGCCGTTGCTCTTTCCTTTATTAGAATTTAATAAAAGAGAAGGTCTTCATATCATAATGCATTGCTTATAATCAGAAAGCCAGGAGTTTTGCCTGCTAGCTTCATTATTTTGGACATGCACACTCCTGGGTCTTTTGGAGCCTGTTTTAGTAATCCCTTTGCATAGCAGAGATACTATTTATATGAATAAAACCAATCAGAGGTGCTGTAGATCAAAGGGGGGTGGGGGGGAAAGAGAAGTTATGTAAGGCACATGCTTTAGGTCAGAAACAGAATCATAGAATAGTTTAGGTTGGAAGAGACCTCAAAGATAATCCAGTCCCAACCCCCCCGTGCCATAGGCAGGGACACCTCCCACTAGAACAGGTTGCTCAAGGCCTCATCCAACCTGGCCTTGAACACCTCCAGGGAGGGAGCAGCCACAGCATCCCTGGGCAACCTGTTCCAGTGTCTCACCACCCTCACTGCAGAGAACTTCCTCCTAACATCCAGTTTAAATCTCCCCTCTGCCAGTTTCAACCCATTCCTCCTCATCCTGTCATTACAAGACTTTGTGAATAGTCCCTCCCCAGCCTTCCTCTGGGCCCCTTCAGATACTGGAAGGCTACTGTAAGGTGTCCTGGAAGCCTTCTCTTCTCCAGGCTGAAAAGCCCCAACTCTCTCAGGCTGTCCTCATATAGAGCTGCTGCAGCTCTCTGAGCATCTTTGTGGCCCTCCTTTGGACTCTCTCCAACAGTTCCATGTCCTTCTTGTGCTGGGGGCTCCAGAACTGTATGCAGTACTCCAGGTGGGGTTTGAGGAGAGCAGAGTAGAGGAGGAGAATCATCTCCCTTGCCCTGCTGGCCATGCTAGAAGTCACCCTAAAGACACTAGGAAGATTCATCCTGTCAATAATCTGCTTCTGGTTAGTGTCTTAGACAGGATTGGGGCTTCCAGTTTGAGCTTCACTGATTCTTTTGTCTTCCTGTCAGATTTCAGTATTAATTTGCTTAACACCATACAGCATTCAGTGCTCTGCACGGGAGTGTGCAGCATCTCTTGGTGAACAAATTTCATAACAATTTGCAGGGGAGAGAAGCAAGATTGGATTTCCCTGTAGGGTATCATACACCTTCCTTCAGTGCCTCGCTGCTTTTTGTTGTTGTTTTCATCTCACACAAATATTTTTCATCTCTCTCTTCCTAACAGAAAACACAGGAGATGTTTCCAGTTTGCAGTGAGAGTTAAAAGCTGAAACAGGGGAGAGATGGAGGAAGCAGAGGGTGATTACAGATATGTTTTATTCCTGAAGAGTTATGCATGAGCTAGTAAAATACTGCTGACTTCTGAAGCAAAAATGAAATGTGCACTTTTCCTTTCTGTGTTTAAAATAATACAATTGCTGGAATGAAAATCACCCCATGCAAAATTCCAGATTTGGAGGTGAATTTAAGTGTGTCTGTATATTCAAGGATCCAAAATAGCAGCGCAGCAGGCAGTGCTGCTATTATGAAATACCTGGTTGCTAATGTCAAATGAATTTGATGTATGTGTTTTTTTCCTGTTGGATTACAGGTTTAAAATAAGGAAATGGTTACTGTTCAAATTATATTTTCTTGGTGACAAACTTGATATGAGGAGTACATTCTGTTTCTCCCTCTGTGTGTGTACCCACGTGATGTCTTGTGTTTAAGAAGGCAGAAAAGGCAGGGAAGTGCTAATGTTGGTAGTAATCTGAATGCAACTTTAATACTCAAAATAGTGTTGTTGTTTTTTTGTTTTTTTAAATAATTACAGCAGTCAAAATGCAGCAAGAGGTGGAATTTGTATCTTGGTGAAAGCAATAAATTACTTTTTCACTTGTGAAATTTGCAAGTCACAAAATAAATTTTGAACATTTTTACTAGTACTCCAGTGGGCTTCCAGTTTTCAAGCCTCTAAAAATGCAGTGCCTGTATGTGAAAGATAAAGGGTCCCAGGTGCAGACTTCTACTAAAACAAAGCTTTTGAGGGCAGCTCAGATATACCTGCGACTAGAGAATGTCTGTTATTGCTTGCCTGTCATGTGAAAGCAGTGAAAGCCCTTTCAGTGCCTTTTGGAATGGTCTCCTATCACTAAAAATCATACATGCTTCAGAATTTCCAAAGACAGCTGATGCTACTGAAGGCAGTTCAATGTCTACATACTATAGCAGAACTTTGTCATGTATTGCAAATAACAGATTAACAGGCTATGGCAAATCAATACAAGCAAATGCATAAGATATGCTTTAAACACAAGCCAAACTTTTGAGGTTTGGGGAAGAACAGTTGGCTTTTGTCTTTGTTTCGATGGGGATTATTTAATTATTAATTATATAGGCTGGGCAGTGACTGGCTGTAGAGCAGCCCTGAAGAAAGGGACTTGAGGGTGCTGGTAGAGGAGAAGCTCAGCATCAGCTGCCAGAAAACCAACCAGATCCTGGGCTGCATCAAGAGAAGTGTGGGCAGCAGGGTGAGGGAGGGGATTCTGCTTCTCTGATCCACTCTGCTGAGACCCCACCTGGAGCTTTATGTCCAGTTCTGGAGCCCTTGTGACAGGAAAGATATGGAGGTGCTGGAAGATGTTCAGAGAAGGGGCACAAGGATGAGCAGAGGGCTGGAGCTGCTCTGCTATGAGCACAGGCTGAGAGAGATGGGATTGTTCAGACTGGAGAAGAGAAGGCTCCAAGGAGACCTTATTATGGCCTTGCAATATCTGAAGTGGGCTACAGGAAAGCTGGGGAGGGACTTTTTAGGGTGTCAGGTAGTGACAGCACTGGGGGAAATGGATTCAAGCTAGAGGAGGGCAGATTTAGATTAGATGTTAGCAAAAAAAGTTCTTCAGTGTGAGGGTGGTGAGAGACTGACACAGGTTGCCCAGGGAGTTGGTGAATATTTCTAAGGCCAGGCTGGATGTGACTGTGGACAATGTGATGTAGTGTGAGGTGTCCCTGCCCATGGCAGGGGGGTTGGAACTAGACGATCCTTGGGGTCCCTTCCAACCCTGATAATTCTGTGATTCTTTATCTAAACATAGAATCATAGAATCAGTCATTTTGGAAGTCAAAATAATGTAGGAAAAATGAAGAAATGGCCTGCCTCTGACCTGATGGAATGTGCAGAGTATCCAAATGGAAAAATGCAGTTTTGCTTTAGTTCTGCTAATCTTCAGATGTTTCTTTGGTGTTACTTGTTGCAAGAACAAGTGTATATTACATAAGCTACTTAAGACTTCTTCTGTTGCAGGTTAAGAGCTTAGGCCAGATCTGCAAATGTATTTCCATTACTTAAGATCTGAAGGTATGCAATGGAGAAAGTAGAGATGAGATCACTACAGTCAGAATTAGAAACATCATCTGTAGTTAGGGTTGCTTATTTTCTTCACGGAGCTCTTTTTGAAGTTATTCATAACTTTTGTGAGAGTTACTGTAAAGGTCCCAGAGCACTGGCACAGGCTGCCCAGAGTAGTTGTGGAGTCTCCTTCTCTGGAGCCTTTCCAGCCCTGTCTGGATGTGTTCCTGTGCCACCTGTGCTAGATTCTCTGGTCCTGCTGTGGCAGGGGGGTTGGACTGGAAGATCTGCAGAGGTCCCTTCCAACTCCTAACACCCTGTGATCCTGGGAGCTACAGTTTGTCAGACTGATAACAGTAAAAATGAGAGTTTCAGGGTAAAAAAGACCAGAATACCATGTTGTGGAATGTCTGTATGATATTAAAATATTCTTCCTGGGTGTTTTTTGTTTGTTTGTTTGGTTGGTTTTCTTTTCTGTTTTGCTCAAAAAGAGTTTGGAGAATTTGACCTTGCACTTGGCTATGGTTCTGGAATTAGACCTGTTCTTTGACCTTTGCCAGGTACCTCAGGGACATACTTGGGAATGTATTCTTGGATTTCACTAAATTATAAATGAAAACCACAGTGTTTGAATTTTGATGAGTCCTCTACCAGCTGTGTATGTCACAAAGACTAGCTCAGGCTTTATCTCCAGCAGACTGGAAGCACACACACTCCACAGGAAAACATTACCCTCTGCTTCTCTTAACCTAGTGGAAGGCAGGATGGAAATAAAAAGGTTGGAAATTGAGAAAGTAACAGCAGCTCTCCTTCCAGTTCTTTGAAGTAGAAGTAAACATTTTTTTTTGTCTCCTTTGGAAAGGCAGTGTTGTCTCCTTGACTGGGGAGGGTTCCCATTGCTTTTAGCCACTAGGACAGTCAGGAGAGGTGGCCCAGGTGAACCTCTTGAAGTTCAACAGGAGCAAGTGCAGGATTGTGCACCTGAACCAGAATGATCCTGACTATCAGTACAAACTGGGGAAGGAGGTGACAGAAAGCAGCCCTGAGGAAAAGGACTTGGGGGTGCTGATGCATGAGAAGCTGGACACGAGCAGGCAGTGTGAGCTTGCAGCACAGAAGGCCAGTGGCATCCTGTGCTGCACCAAAAGCAGCATCGGCAGCAGATCCAGAGAGGGGATTCTGCCACTTTGCTCTGGGGAGACCTCACCTGCCGTACTGTGTCCAATTCTGGAGCCCTCAGTACAGGGGAAGGACATGGACCTCATGGAGAGCATCCAGAAGAGGGCCATGAAAACGATCAGGGGGTTGGAGCAGATGTGCTATGAGGACAGAGTGAGGGAGCTGGGGATGTTCAGCCTGGAGAGGAGAAGGCTCTGGAGAGACCTGCAGGCCTGAAGGAGGCTACAAGAAAGCTGCAGAGAGACTGTTTGCAAAGGCCTACAAGGATAGGATGAGGGCAATGGCTTCAGAGTAGAGCATATTGGATGTGAGGAACAAGTTCTGCACCATGAGTACATTTTAAATAGATGCTTTTCTCATTTCTGCCATTGCACAGTGGATTAAGTGGATATAAACTGCAGCACAGGAAGTTCCACCTCAACATGAGGAGGAACTTCTTTACTGTAAGGGTCACAGAGCCATTCTCTCCCCAGAGAGATTGTGGAGTCTCCTTCTCTGGAGACTTTTCAAGACCTGTCAGGATGCATTCCTGTGCTACTCACACTAGATTATGGTCCTGCTCTGGCAGGGGGGGGTTGGACTCGATGGTCTCTGGAGGTCCCTTCCAATCCCTAACATCCTCTGATCCTGTGAGGGTGGTGGAACACTGGAACAGGTTGCCCAGGGAGGTGGTTTGGGACCATTCCGGGAGATATTAAAGGTGAGGCTGGACAGGGCTGTGGGCAACCTGCTCTAGTTGAGTGCAGTGGGAGGATGGACTGGCTGAGCTTTGGAGGTCCCTTCTAGCCCAGCCCATTCTGTCATTCTATGTGATGTGCACACCATCACCAGCTGTTTTCTCATTTGATCTTTTCCACTTGTGATAGAGTTACATTAGTGTGAGCTTTTCTGCTAACCAAAGTTGCAGACACCTATTTAGCCTAGATTTGTGTAATGGCATTTTTGTGTTGTGTTCAGATGATTCCTGTAGAACAAGGCCTGGCTTCATTTTCGTGCACCAAAGACATCTTTCATGGTGTAGTGGAAAAAGCTACTGCTGAGCCAGTACAGGCAGGAGTTTCAGGTGTTGAGGAATTATGTTTCATTTCCACTGAGCCATTCATAGGAAGGATGCTTTGGTTGACTCAGGATATTTTGATTGAGGTTCTGGCCTTGCTGCAGACTTATTCACACACCTTTCTATATGTTTTCCTATATCAAACATGATACAATACTTTCACTTGCCAGTTGTTTGTCCTAATGCATCTTCCCATAGCTTTTATGCTCCTTGAGAATGACTGATGAACAATTTCCATTACAAAAGGTAGTGGAGCTCCAGTCTGATGTGGGCATTTCAGAACTCTATTGTGAAACAGTAATGAGAACCATTTGTTTTGTGGGAACAACTTTATAGGAGAGCAATATAGAGTTTATTCAGAGCCACTTAATATTTTAGAAATTGATAGGCTGACATCTACAGATTTTCTGCCTTCATTTCCACGTCTCACACGTCATCCTGATTTGTACATTATTTGGAATCAAAAAGGCAGGGAATGTGACTTGGAAGGAAAAAAAAAAAAACCCAAACATAAATGCATTGAGCCAGATGGGTCATAACATAGATGCTGTCCCTGCATTGTGACCAGACATTTCTTGGAGTGTCACCAGAATATGATTTAAAGGGAAATCTTGAAATTCAGTCTACCTTTGGGTTAATTTCCAAAAGGTAAGGAGCAGAATCAGAATCACAGAACACATCCAGTTGGAAGAGACCTCCAAGCTCCTCCAGCCCAGCCTTCCACCCAGCACTGCAGAGCCAACACTAAACCATGTCCCTAAACTCTACAGGCTCCTTAAACATCTCCAGGAATAGAGATTCCAACACTGCCCTGGGCAGAACATTCCAAGGTCTGAGAACCCTCTCTGGCAAGAAATATTCCCTAGTATTCAATCTGTACCTCCCCTGCTGCAGCTTGGAACCATTTCCCCTGCTCTTGTCCCTTGACACCAAGCAGCAGAGGCTGTCCTCTCCTCACTCCAACCTCCCTTCAGGGAGCTGTAGAGAGCAATGAGGTCTGCTCTCAGCCTTCTCTTCTCCAGCCTCAACACCCCCAGCTCCCTCACCCCCTCCTCATAGCCCAGGTGCTCCAGGCCCTTCTCCAGTCTCATTGTCCTTCTCTGGACATACTCCAGCCCCTCAATGTCCTTCCTGGAGTGAGGGGCCCAGAACTGAACACAACACTTGAAATGTGACCTCCCCAGTGCTGAGCACAGGGGGATGATCCCCTCCTGTCCCTGCTGGCCACAGTGTTTCTGCTGCCAGCCAGGATGCCATTGGCTTTCTTGGCCACCTGGGCACTACTGGCTTATGTCTAATTGGCTGTCAAACAGAACCCCCAGGGCCTCCTCCAACCACACATCCCCAGGTCTGCAGCTTCCCATGGGGCTGTTGCGACCCAGGTGTGTCTCCTGCTGATGGACACTAATGTCTGCTGAGCTTAAAGTTTCCTAGGGTACTAATGTGACTTTAGCTTTGAGGCTGTTTAGGAGGCATTACAGTGTGCTACTCTTGTTTCTATCTGCTACAGAGTTGATGGGGTTTTTTTCATTAAAAATTTCTGAAAGATTTTGATTAAAAGCCAGACTGGAGCCAAGCTATCACAGTAGGGCCTCAGATGTGATTTAGTGAACCATCTACCATCTCCAATTTGTCCACTTGCTGCCTCATGAAATTAGAGTATTTGCTGGCTCTCTCTGAATGTCTGCAAATTGGTCATCTGACTTGTGTGACTGCTAGAGTATGACAATTGTCTTTTTGGGTCCATTCTATTAAGAATTAATTGTTTCTGCTGTTGATTTTAAAGGCGTAGCTCCAGGTGCAATTGAACAGATGGTGGTGAGGGACTTATTCTTGACTTCAGTAGTGATGTAGATCATTGCCCACTCTCAAACCACCTGCTTTTGGGGAAAGGGATTTGGAAAGAGATGGGATGGGATGGGATGGGATAAAATAGAATGGGATGGAGTGGAATGGGATAGGATGGAACAGGGTGTGATAGGATATAATGGGATGGGATGGAGTGGAATGGGATAGGATAGGATAGGATGGAACGGAATGGAATAGGATAGGATACAATGGAATAGAGTTGGATGGAATGGGATAGGATAGAATAGGGCAGGTTGGAAGAGACCTCCAAGATCATCCAGTCCAACCTAGCACCCAGCCCTATCCAATCAGCTAGACCATGGTACTAAGTGCTCCGTCCAGTCCTTTCTTGAACACCTCCAGGGATGGTGACTCCACCACCTCCCTGGGCAGCTCATTCCAATGCCAATCACTCTCTCTGTGAAGAACTTCTCCCTGATATCCAGCCTAAACCTCCCCTGACACAACTTGAGTCTGTGTTCCCTCGTCATCGCCCAGGCTCGATGAGGTCCTGAGCGTCCTGATCTAGTGGGAGGTGTCCCTGCCTGTGGCGGGGGGTTGGAACTGGATGATCTTTGTGGTCTCTTCCAACCTAGACCATTCTACGATTCTATGATTCTGCTGCTGGTTGCCTGGGAGAAGAGACCAACTCCCACCTGGCTACATATTTTCTTATTACTGGATATTTTCTAATTATTTTGGGGTGGATTTTTTTTTTACCAGAGTTGCTTGAGCAGTTCCCTCTTCCACTGAATTTGCTTGGTCACTCTCCCTGTGTATTCCTCAGTTTGCATGGAGATATCTCTGATCATCTCTGATCAGGATTCTTTTCATTTTAATATACAGCTTTTTTTTTTTCCCTGCTTGTTCATACATAATATTTTAAACGTTTGAAATAGTGGAATTGCCAACCCATCGTTTTTCTTCTCTGCGTTCTGAGTTCTCAAAGGAAATGAATCAAGAGTTTTGTCAACCTTTAAATGAAAGAACAGTGTCTGCCATAGTCTAGTTGATTGACTAGGGCTGGGTGATAAATTGGATTGGATGACCGTGGAGGTCTCTTCCAACCTGGTTGATTCTACGATGATTTAACAGAGTTAAGCTCGTGTCAAAATATAGGGGTTGGTTGTTTGAAAAAGTCATACCTTGCTTCACTTTCTTGGCATTTCTCTGCATGCAACATCATGAAAATATTTGTTTCTCTCTCTAAGAACTCAGAGAAATGAAGTGATCTATCTAAGCTGAATTTCTATTCTTTAGAAACAGATATGTTTGGTTTTTATATATGTGTAGTATTGTGCTGCTTTTACGCAACGTAGAGAGGCAAGAGACCTGAAAATTTCAGTCCTGTTGATGAGCCACATCACTATCACTATGGACTAATAGGATGACATTGATTTTTTTTTTTCCTAGCATTTTGTTTGTAACTACCTAAATAGCTAAGTAAAATCTTGTGTGTGAAAGAACTTTAAGGATGTAAAGAATCATAGAATGGTCCAGGTTGGAAGTGACCTCGAAGATCATCCAGTTCCAACCCCCCTGTGCCATAGGCAGGGACACCTCCCACTAGAACAGGTCACTCAAGGCCTCATCCATCCTGGCCTTGAACACCTCCAGGGAGGGAGCAGCCACAACCTCCCTGGGCAACCTGTTCCAGTGTCTCGCCACCCTCACTGGAAACAACTTCTTCCTAACATCCAGTTTCAATCTTCCCCCTGCCAGTTTAAACCCATTCCTCCTCATCCTGTCATTACAAGACCTTGTGAATAGTTTCTCCCCAGCCCTCCTGCAGACCCCTTTCAGATACTGGAAGGCTACTGTAAGGTCTCCTGGAAGCCTTCTCCAAGCTGAAAGGCCCCAACTCTCATAGCAGAGCTGCTGTAGCCCTCTGAGCATCTTTGTGGCCTCCTCTGGACTCTCTCCAACAGTTCCATGTCCTTCTTGTGCTGAGGGCTCCAGAACTGTATGCAGTACTCCAGATGGGGTCTGAGGAGAGCAGAGTAAAGGTGAAGGCACACCTCCCTTGCCCTGCTGGCCACACTACTCTTAATGCAGCCCAGCACATAGAACTAAATGAACTTTAATTCTTCTAATGAGAATACCCTGAGGGAGCTGGGGCTTTTTAGCTTGGAGAGGAGGAGACTAAGGGGTGACCTCATTGATGTCTATAAATATGTAAGGAGTGATTGCCAGGAGGATGGAGGGAGGCTCTTCTTGGTGATGCCCAGTGACAGGACAAGGGGCAGTGGGTGGAAATTGAGGCATAGGAGGTGCCATCTGAACCTGAAGAAGCATTTTTTCACTGTGAGGCTGGCAGAGCACTGGAACAGGCTGCCCAGGGAAGTTGTGGAGATATTAACCATTGGGATGTGTTCCAGTGTGATCTGCTGTAGGTGATCCTGCTCTGGCAGGGCAGTTGGACTGGATGAGCTTTTTGAGAACCCTTCCAGCCCCTAACATTCTATGATTGTAAACCAGTAAATACCAAACTGAAGTCTGCTTGTGAAATCTTACCTCTTTTTTTGTTTGTTTTTGAGGTTTTTGGGGGGCTTTTCGTTAGTGGTTTGGTTTGGTGTTGGTTTACTTATCGAATTTTAAATTATATGATCATCTTCTTTTACAGGAAGAACTTCAGTTGTCAAACAATCCAAATGTCATTTATGATAAGCAAAGCTACTCAGTGTTCCACTTTTAACTCATTACTTCTGTGAGGGTCTCTTGCTTATTATACTCCACAGAAGTTCTGCACTAGGGGCAGAACTATTAAATGCTTTTTTTTCTCGTTGTTTTTTTCTGTGATGCTCACCAGTATAATAGCTGGTATGGCATGAGCAATTTGAACTGCTTTACTTTACTTAAAAGTGTTACCTTTCTCATTTTACAAATTAGGATCCAAGGACAGATTAGTTGCAATTACAACTAAGTGCAAGATATCTGACTTTAAATTACTCAAGCCTCTTTTTTTTTCCAATATATTTATAATTTCCTATGCTCAAAACTACTTCTTACAGACTTTGATTATGACTATAAGTAGCTGGTGTTTTTGCAGGTCGGGCACTCAGCTCTCACACCCATGTCTAGGAGCTCACATCAAGCACTGGGCAGCGAAGCACTGACAGCCCAGTCAGTGACAGCCACTTAAGATGACATTGCCCAACTTTGGTATCCTTGCATAGTATCTCCAGGGCAGTGTCAGAGATGGAATCCAGCTTTCCCAGATAGTGTGCAGCTGCCTTAGCTGCAGGGGGGTTTGATATCTTCCACTCTTTGCTGCAGTCCTCTCACCCTGTGCTGCAGAGTCTGATACAGAACTACGACAGGCAAATCTCCTTCACTGCCTGATCCTAGTGGAAGGAGCATCATAATGCTTGTATCATAACTGAAAAGATGGCATCATGAACAAAGGGATCACATCTACACTAGAGTGGAAGGGCACAAAGTCGACAGGGAGCACTGTGTCCAGTTCTGGAGCCCCTGGGACAGGACAGATCTGGAGGTGCTGGAACATGTCCAGAGAAGGGCCACAAGAATGTTCAGAGGGCTGAAGCTGGTCTGCTGTGAGGACAGGCTGAGAGAGTTGGGGTTGTTCAGTTTGGAGAGGAGAAGGCTCCAAAGATACATTATTGTGACCTTGCAGCATCTGAAGAGGGCTACAGGAAAGCTGGGGAGGAACTGTTTAGGATGTCAAGTAGTGACGGGACTGGGGAGAATGGGTCTAAGACAGAGGAGGGGTGATTTAGATTAGGTGTTAGTAAAAAAGTTATTTAGCATGAGGATGGTGAGAGACTGGCACAGGTTGCCCAGGGAGTTGGTGAATGCCCAGGCAGGATGTGGCTGTGGGCAGCCTGATGTAGTGTGAGGTGTCCCTGTCCATGGGTTGGAACTAGATGATCCTTGGGGTCCCTTCCAACAAGAAAGCTGGGAAGGGAGTTTTTAGGGTGTCAGGTAGTGACAGGACTGGGGGGAATGAATCCATGCTAGAGGAGGGCAGATTGAGATTAGATGTTAGGAAGAAGTTCTTCAGCATGAGGGTGGTGAGACACTGGAACAGGTTGCTTGGGGAGGTGGTGAAAGCCTCATCCCTGATGTTTTTAAGGCCGGGCTGGATGTGGCTGTGGGCAACGTGATGTAGTCTGAGGTGTCCCTGCCCATGACAGGGAGCATTGGAACTTGATGGTCTTTGAGGTCCTTTCCAGCCCTGACAATTCTTTGATTCTGTGAATAAAGTAATTTAAGAGGCATGATCTTGAGAATAAAACATGACAGTTGAAGAATAATTTAACTTACTTATTTTTTTATTTATAACAGCAGCAAGTGTAAAACCATTTTGAGTTATGGGGCAGTATCTAGTCAGTAGTTGTGATAGTTCTGTATTATTTTTACTGAGCTTAAATACTGTGTGCAGGCCGTGGGGCAATAGCTTAAACATAATGTGTTGCAGGAACACTGAAACCAAAACTCGAAAGCAAAATGTCTGTTCAGAAGACAAAATTCTAACAGTTGGAAGTTGAAACTGGATGAATGCAGAGTAAAACAATCCAAGAGGAATGCTTTTCTTTATAAAAGGCTATTTAGCATAAATTATGGAAGTTGATAAAAGTTGTTCATCATCATAATAAATGTTTCAGATTGCTAGAGGGTAGAAACTGTCATCTGGTAGATAGCAGCTGCCAGCTTCTGCTGATAGGTAGTACTGAGTACTCTAATGAAAATTTAAGTTAAGAGCTGTAGAATCAGCTCTGAAGTCATGGTGTAAAACTTAAACAGTGAATTCCCTGAAATCCATTCACTGACCTATACTAAACAGTCTTCACTGAGCTGCTAACCATTTTTCAGTCTTGATTTATGGGCAACCTGTGACTCAGAGAAGGACCTGGGGGTGCTGGTTGACAGTCAATTGGATATAAGCCAGCAGTGCCCAGGTGACCAAGAAAGCCAAGGGCATCCTGGCAGGGAGCAGAAGCACTGTGGCAAGCAGGGACAGGAGGGGGTTATCCCCCTATGCTCAGCACTGCTGAGGCCATGCCTCAAGTGTTGTGTTCAGTTCTGGGTCCCCCACTCCAGGAAGGACATTGAGGGGCTGGAGCATGTCCAGAGAAGAACAAGGAGGCTGGAGAAGTGCCTGGAGCACCTGGGCTGAGGGGCCTGGGGGTGCTGAGGCTGGAGGAGGCTGAGGGCAGACCAACAGCTCCTTGAAGGGAGGATGGAGTGAGGAGGGGCAGCCTCTGCTGCTTGGTGTCAAGGGACAAGAGCAGGGGAAATGGTTCCAAGCTGCAGCAGGGGAGGTTCAGACTGGATGCTAGGAAGTATTTCTTGCCAGAGAGGGTTCTCAGACCTTGGAATGTTCTGCCCAGGGCAGTGCTGGAATCCCCATTCCTGGAGATGATTAAGGAGCCTGTGGAGCTGTGGTGCTTAGGGACATGGTTAAGTGTTGGCCCTTCAGTGCAAGGTGGAAGGTTGGCTGGATGAGCTTGGAGGTCTCTTCCAACCAGATGTTTTCTGTGATTCTGTGACTTTTCAGATTCTAAAGTTTCCGAAAACTAGTACCCTTTAATATTTAATGATGTCAGTTATATGACTTAAGTAATTTCTTTAGCTTATTCTCATCCACTATTAATTGCATATTGTTGATTTGATAGCTGCCTTCTATCTTAGTTTTGTGTAACCTTGTTAACAACATCATAGCTTTGCTGCCTTTTTTATATATATATATATAATGTGAGCAATCCATTACTTTCTTTTAGTAAATTACTTAAAAACTACTGAAAGTGGATAAACAGATGGGTGCTATCTTGTCAGTATAAATGTATTGCTTCTTACTGGGCCTTTGTTAGCTGATTCATTTTGTTAGCTTAAGACACTCAACTTTGATTGCTTTTTTACTTTTTCCTGTTTTTTTTACCAAACCCACTTTTCCTCCCTAACTTTATAGCTGAAGCTGGGCCTAAAAGTGACTTCATATTTACTGGTTTGTGCAGCAGAAGAACAATTTGCTTGGCACCTCTGGTGTTTAGTGATTAACTTTCAGTCTGAACGTTTTAGTGCAATTACCACCCTGCAGATGTTACTTCAGTCAGGATTGCCTTTTTGTTAAACAATCTGAACAGGGATGCAAGGTGGCCACAAGTCATCTGGTTAGATTGAATCCTGATGAGGTGTTAAGTGTTTTCATGAGGGTAGAAAGCTTGCAGTGAGATTTGCATTGAAGGTGTCTTTAGTTTTCAGCAGTGGAGAGTCTGGCAAGTTCTTTGGTAGACAGATACAAGTTTCAATCATCCTAGGTTCTGCTGGCTCTGGGCTTTTATGGGTTGGCATACACATACCTCTCTTTTTTTTTTTTTTTTTTTTTTTTTTTTTTCTGGCCATGTTGGCATTAATCAAGAAAATTGCCATTAATGCACATTTTAATTGCTATTATTAATATTTTTAATTCCATAAATGTAAGTTATAGCAGAATATAGTACATTTAGTGAGCACTTCATGTAAAAATGTATGTGAGTGTATTGAGGATTCATGGAATCTTACTTTTCCACCAAATTATTGCCTTCATGCAAGTACAGGTTGCCCAGGGAGGTGGTTGGGGCCTGATCCCTGGAGATATTCAAAGTGAAGCTGGACAGGGCTGTGGGCAACCTGATCTGGTTGAGGATGTCACTGCTGACTGCAGAGGGGATTGGACTGGATGAGCTTTGTGTTGTGGAAGGCTATTAGATGGTCCTGGCTTGCCCCACCCTTCTGCTGATGGTAAAAGCAAGGGTTGGAGGAAAACAAAGGCTTGGGCCATTGTCCCCTCCCAAAGTGGCAAACAGGTACCCACAGGTGTTTAGGCATTTGTTAGTGTCTAGCCCAAATAAGGGTAAACAAGCCCTAGGGTCACCTACTATGGTCAGCTTTGCAAATGCCATTCTGATTGCTGAATCTCTCTGGCCAAAGGAGCCACTGCACTCAGGAAAATAATATAAACTGAGCTAAGTTGTGAGCAATTAGGCTGCTCTGGGCTGCCTCTGCCTTACTGCTCTGCCTCACCTCAGTGTGTGCTGCTCTATGGACTACTTGGCTTGGACAGCGTGTTCTGCTCTGCCTTATGCTTCAGACCAGCTTAGCCCTGATGTTTGAGCTTGAAGAACCTGAAAACTTAAGTGCCTGAAGTTTACCAGTCATGGGTCTGGCTCTGCAGAATTGAAGAAGTGAGTGGGTTTGGATTCTGCTAGTCTAAGAACATATGACATGACTGAGATCAGGGTTACAATTGTTTTTAAACAGGGCCTCCATCCATTTATAACCTTTTCAGATAAAATTCACCCCCTGCTATGTTTGAAAACATCAGGAACTGCCCTTTCTTAGTAAGGTGCTGTGTAGTAGGAGGGCGAAGGAGGCAGAAGTACAAAGGCTGCCTACTGCCTACCATGTCATGGAAAAGGATCATGGAGGGGGAAAGGAGCAGAAATACAAAGGCTACCTACTGCCTATGGTGTCCTGGAAAAGGATCGTGGATGCTGCTTAAGGTTGCACTAATAGGGAGGGAAAGATCAGTGTTAAGCATTGAAGTGCTTCTTCCATCTTTTCACAGAAAATTTGTGCCTGAGGTTAAAACTGGGGCTTCTAAAAATGTGGGCAGATTGTTTGAGGCTAGGTGGTAGATTTATTCCCAAGGTATCAAACATCCTGGGTATGGTGGTGCTGGAATGTGTCCAGAGAAGGGCCACGAGGATGAGCAGAGGGCTGGAGCTGCTCTGCTTTGAGGACAGGCTGAAAGAATTGAGGTTTTTGGAGTTGAGTTGGAGAAGAGGAGGCTCTGAGGAGACCTTATTGTGGCCTTCCAGTAGCTGAAAGGGCTACAAAAAAGCTGGGGATGGACTTCTTACGGTGTCAGGTAGTGTCAGGACTGGGGGGAATTGATCCAAACTAGAGGAGGGGAGATTCAGACTGGAGGTGAGGAGGAAGTTCTTGAGCATGAGGGTGGTGAGAGGCTGGCACAGGTTGCTCAGGGAAGTGGTGGAAGCCTCATCCCTGGAGGATTTTAAGGCCAGGCTGGATGTGGCTGTGGGCAACCTGATCTAGTGTGAGGTGTCTCTGGGCATGGAAGGGAGGGTTGGAACTGGATGATACTTGAGGTCCCTTCCAACCTTGACAGTTCTCTGATTCTATACAGGAACTATACACAATGGTTGTGAGTGGAATAAAGCTTGCTGTTTATGGTGATTGTGGAACATGCTCTCACATTACAGCTGTTGCTATCAGGATGGTTTCATTAGTGCTGCTTATGTCTGAGAATCTTGAATACTGCAAAATTTATATGTTGTTGCCGGGCAATGCTGCAGGCATTTCACAGAATCACAGAAACATTCAGGTTGGAAAAGACCCTTGGGATCACCAGGTCCAACTGAGAATTTTGCTCTACAAGGTGCATCCTAAACCATATCCCCAAGCATCACATCCAAACGACCTTTAAACATATCCAGGGTTGGTGACTGCACCACCTCCCTGGGGAGCACATTCCAATGCCTGACTACTCTTGCTGGGGGGGGTGGAAAAAAATCTTCTTAACATCCAGTCTTTACTTTAGTAGAGTTCTGAACTTAGAAATATCTATTCTAATCTTGGAGTGGCTACAGATAATTACTTCTTTTGTGGTGAAAACATCCTGCGGGGAGGCAGAGCTGCATTCGAACCACTCTAACAGCTTTGGTGATTGTAGTGGTTTAGCAGTTACCTGCCCCCCCACCTTTATAAACCCCAGCTAAGACTCGGAAAAACACTGGAAGTTAATAAATGAAGCTTTATATTTACAGCAATGCACAATATACAAGCAAATATTTACAAGGTATAACAGATATTTACAGATATATACAGTAAAAAGGTAATACAGACACCACACCCCTCCCGGAGACCAAAATCCCCAAGAGAGGGAAACCAAACCCCCACCACCACCACCACCTTTCCCCCCTTCCCCAGTCTTATCTCACCACCAGTTGATGCTGCAGATCAGCTGAAGTAGATTGGCCAGAGAGATTAGTGGCAGGAAGGAGTTAGTAATTTTACTCTGAATTAGCTACCAAGACAGAGACAAAGGAGACCATGCAAGAGAAGCAGCCGCAGCCAGAACAGACAGAAGCCCTCTGCTATCTGATTGTTTTCAGAACAGTTCTTAAAAACAATTGTTTTTCTTTCTCAGCAAAACTTGGTGAAGTGACACACTGTGTTTATCTCTTTCAGCCAATAGTCTAATTTCTCACTCAGATCCTCCAATTAGCTCAAACCAACACAGTGATATATAGGATAGACCTCCACGTTGTTGAAAACTAAATAGATATTGCTTGCATTTGCATGCCACACCAGCCACTGGAATCTAATGGATTTCATCTGAGAATTGAAAAAAAATTACAGAGGAAAAGGTTTGAAAGAAAGGAAAAAAAAA
>VWZI01022484.1:393143-420973 GCA_013396835.1 Psilopogon haemacephalus | reverse complement strand
AAAAAAAAAAAAAAAAAAAAACCCAAAAGAAAAACCAAAACAAACCCTCTCTGGTTTGGTGTTCTGAAGAAAAGGATCAAATACCTCTGCCTTTATGGAAGATTCAAGAGCATGTAATTTACATCCTTTCAGATATGCCTTTGATCTTTTTGTATTTTGGAGGATCTGAAACGTCATTGCTGTGTTTGTAGAGGGAGGGGTGGGGAGGGGAACTTTAGGCAGAAATAAATTTAACTGTTCCTTTCCAGATCCCTTTTAAATATCTGACAGGTAGATGTGCTGTTTGAGACGCTGCTGATCGCTTGTGTTTGATGTGCATTTTGCAGTGTCCATCTACGGGATTTGGTTTTATGATAAGGAAGAATGCCAAAGAATCGCAGAACTCATGAAAAAGTAAGTGCTGGGTACACAAGACTTTTGGGCTTCTTTGGATGTGTGCCTTTCTGTCTATGCCTGAGTGCTTCATTACTTGGTGGTTGGACCTAAGCCAGTATTTATAGACTCGGTTGCAGGTGAAGTTGCCCTGCCTCTATTTCCTATCAGCAGGAAAAAAAAAACTTACTGAATATTTTTTTTCCCTGTAATTTTGCTGTGCAGCTTCCCAGCTACATCAGAGTATTAATAGTTATGGTGGTTCAGGAGTTACCTGCCCCCCCACACACTTTGAAATAACCCAGGCAAGGACTCAGTCAGCTGGAAGTTAAGGAATGAAGCTTTATATTTACAGCTTTGCACAATATACAAGCAGATATTTACAATGTAGAACAGGTATTTACAGATATATACAGTGAAAAAGTAACACAGAAACACCACAGCCCTCCCAGAGATCAAAATCCCTAAGAGGGGTTTCTAACCACCCCTACCACCTTTCCTCCTTTCCCCAATCTTATCTCACCATCTGTTAGTGCAGCAGATAGGGGGAGGTAGATGGGCCAGGGAGATTAGCAGCAGTGTGGTGGTTTAGTAGTTACCTGCCCCCCCACACTTGGAAATAAACCAGGCTAGGACTCAGTCGGCTGGAAGTTGATAAATGAAGCTTTATATTTACAGCTTTGCACAATATACAAGCAGATATTTACAACGTATAACAGATATTTANAAGCAGATATTTACAATGTATAACAGATATTTACAGACATATACAGTGAAAAGGTAATACAGAAACACCACAGCCCTCCCAGAGATAAAAATCCCTAAGAGGGATTACCAACCACCCCTACCACCTTCCCCCCTTCCCCAATCTTATCACCTGTTTCATGCAGCAGATAGGTGAAGGTAGATCAGTCAGGGGGATTAGCATGAGGAAAGAAGTTAGTGGAATTATTCAGATTCAGCTACAAAAGGCAGGGAGAAAGAGCCATGCAAAGCCGCCACAGCCCAAAGCAGTCTGAAGCAGTCTCCCTTATCTATGTGTGGGTTAGAACTCTTAAACATTTTTTTTTTTTCTTTCTCAGTAGAGCTATGAGTGAAGTATCGTCAGTGTTTTCCTTTCTCAGCCTATAGTCTAATTTCTCATTCAAATCCTCCAATTAGTTCAGAACAGCACAACAGTTCATCTGATTTGGTTACTGATGACTCAGAGATCTGTTTAGAAGAATTGTATTCTCTGGGGTTTTAATATGTTTTCCTGTTTGGGGAGATTTTCCTTTTTAATGTTGCTCTTAGCTTTTTTTTCCCCCCTTTTCATGAGTTTAAGTGCAGGCTGGCATGAAAGCATGCTAGAACAAGAGGCCTTGGGCATTCTGTTGAGGCCTTGGGTGACCTGTTCTAGTGGGAGGTGTCCTTGCCTATGGCTGGGGGTTGGAACTGGATGAGCTTTGAGGTCCCTTCCAACCTAAACCATTCTATGATGTTAGAATTCTATCATTCTGGATAGAATGAATGGCTATGATTCAATGACTCTAAGACTATTACTGTCATTTTTAATCCTGTTTCTACATCGTGCCTGAATCCCTGCTTCCTCATTTCTTTTATATATATATATCCCTTACTATCATTTTTATCCTCTTTCTACATTGTGCCTGAATTCCTGCTTCCTCATTTCTTAGATATATATATATATGTGTGTGTGTATATATATATCCCTTTGTTTTTTTTCCAAATATAAAGCAAGACTTTAATTGGCTTTGAATCAATTTCTTTTATGTACATAGTAACATTGTTTTCTATGTGCTATACAATTTTGCAGTCAAATCAGAGGTGAATATTTCAAGCAGAACTCTATTCTCAGCTACATTTTCCGGCAGTACCATGGGTAGTTTATTCACTGTCACTGCCTTCCTTCACACGTCCAGGATGCAGAGGGCTCATTCTTCTGCTCTACTTTCTGCTCAGCATAATGATTGGCATCTTTGCAATGAATCCCTTTCTTATGGCTGTATTCTGCAGATTTCCTTCTTTGTTTGGAGGAGGAGGGAGCTGAAGTCAAGGCATTCAACCTAAATTTTGTAGGGCTACAGCGTGGAAGGTGTAGTGAAGGGCCTGACAGGAACAGATGGAAGTTGGATGTTTGGGTTGCCTGTGGTACACAGCGTTGGTCTGTTGGACATATCATTGTGTCACAGTTCTTTCAAGAGGCAGGAGGAGGGGATGACACAGAGCCAGGTCCTCATTGCCCCAAGGAAAGCCATGAGAGGTGAATACAGTGAAGCTGGCAGCATCAGGTCCTAACAGCCTGCAGTGCAAAGGCACTGTCAGACTTGTAAATCTCTCCTTTTCAGATCATCTGTCCCAGTCTTAACAGCTTCTGTAGCCAGAATCATGCTGAGGAAGTGACATCAGTTTTGATTGCCAAAGGTTCCAAATGCTGAAGAGGCCATTTATGTGCCCTACAATACAAGTCCAAATGAAGCTCATCCTCATATGTTTCAGTCCGTGGCAAACCCTTCTGCCACTATGTTCAAGATAGGATTAGTTACAACTACCTTCCCATCCAGCATTTTTTATTTCCTCCAGAGCTCTTATATATCTGCTGATGGTTGGTTTGCAGTTACAGTGCATTGTGAAATGCAGTGCAGACTGTGGCAATGGTGGCAATTTGCTTAGAGGGTTTTTGACAGACACAAAGTTCTGCATGGGACAGCAATGTGCCCTGGTAGCCAAGAAGGCCAATGGAGTCCTGGGGTGCATTCAAAAGAGTGTGTCCAGCAGATGGAGAGAGGTTCTCCTCCCCATCTATTCTGCCCTAGTGAGGCCCCACCTGGAATACTACATCCAGTTCTGGGCTCCCCAGCTCAAGAGGGACAGGGATCTGCTGGAGAGAGTTCAACATAGAGCTGCAAGGATGCTGAAGAGACTGCAGCACTGCCTGATGAGGAGAGGCTGAGAGCCCTGGGGCTGCTTAGTCTGGAGAGGAGGAGACTAAGAGGGGATCTGCATGATGTCTATAAATAGCTGAAGGCTGGGGGTCAGGAAGGAAGGGACAGGGACAGCTTCTGCTCACTTGTGCCCTGGCATGAGACAAGGGGCAAGGGATAGAAAGTGCAGCATGGGAAGTTCCAGCTCACCATGAGGAAGAACTTTTTGACTGTAAGGGTCCCAGAGCACTGTCAGAGGCTGCCCAGAGAGATTGTGGAGTCTCCTTCTCTAGAGCCTTTCCAGCCCTGTCTGGATGTGTTCCTGTGAGACCTGCAGTAGATTCTCTGGTCCTGCTCTGGCAGGGTGGTTGGACTGGAAGATCTCCAGAGGTCCCTTCCAACCCCTAACATCCTCTGAGCCTGTGATTCTGTTTTGCTGGTTTTGTTGTGTATCCTACAGCTCTAAAATGAGTCAGTTGAGACCTGAGAAATAATTGATGGGAATGAATGTACAGAAATAAGAAATGAACCCTAGGAAACCCATTTGAGTTTTCCTTTTTTTTTTTTTTTTTGACAGCTAATTTTAGTTAACTAGATCAAATTTCAGTTAACAGTGATTAGGTGCTCTCAAACTGGTAATTTACTACAATAAAAAAACTGGTTTGCAGAGGATTCATGCAGTTGTAAGCCACGTGTGGTGGTTTATAATAGCAGTGTTTGATAGAGATAAAAAGGACCCTGTCACTTGGCCAATTGGCTGCCTGCTTGAATTCTCAGCATCCTACAGTAATAATAGGAAAACAGCTGGGGCAGGAAATTGGTCATTTTCTGGTAGTTAATGACTGATTTCTGTGTGTTTGCCGTCCTCCACCACCAGCAGAACCGAATAACACTATGAACTCTCTGCTCTTTCTGGATGTAGAAATTTGTGCCGAAGTGTAATGGGTTAAGCCCACCTGGGAGCCTTCTGGCTCCTCCCAAGGGGTGGTCTCACCTGCCCCAGGTGTCATGGTTAGCCCCTCCCACTTCCTGCTAGGGACTTTGCTATAAAAGGGGAGACATCTTGGCTTCTCTCCCTCTCTTCTGCCCTGCTTGCCTGGAATAACTGCTCTGTTGCCAGACCACCACGTGCTCCTCAGCCAGCATGTGGAGGAGTACCACCATTTTTATTTGGAACGCTTAACTACCTGCATTTCATCATGAAGAAAGCCTGCATCCAGCTTTCATCCATCATCCAATATCAAAATCATCCATCCCAGCATTTGGACTTAATTGCCTTCCAAGGGTTGTATTTCTATTTAGTATATTTTGTTCCCTTTTCTCCCCTTTCTCCCCAGCCTCTCTGTAATTTTCTCCTCATTCCCCTATACCCTGCATTCTGGTTCCCCTTTTCTCCCACCTTCTGTTAAAAGCACCTTTACCTCCTATTTATTGTGAAAGGTTTATACCTTTTTACTTCCAAATCAAATTGAGTATTTATTGGGCTTTTGGGCTCAGGGGTAGCTACATTAAACCCAATACACTAAGATATGGAAATTTTAGTCAATGACCTTGTGTAGTCAAAGACTGGACAAAATGACTTCAAGCCTGATCAAATTATGTCTTCATAGAGATAGTTTAAGAGAGATTTTGGTATGTGGTTTAATGCAGATGGGGAGAACAAGTGAACTATTTGAGTTTTTATTAGATCTTTTTTTTTTTTTTTTGTAAAGTACCTGTGGTTAATTTTGTTGTGTTTTATCTGGTTTTTTTTTGGTCTTGTGTATTTTCCTCTCTCCTCCAATTTCAGCTTAACCCAACAGGAGCAGTTCAAAGCACAGCAGGGCACAGGAACAGGAGTGTCCCCTATGATGGTGAACTCTGCTAATAACAAAGAAGTGGATATTTTACGGATGCTTACCAAGGCCAAAGATGAATATACCAAGGTGAGACATGCTGTCTGTAAAAAGAGGACATTGCTCTTAGATGATAGTACAACTTGCCCATGCTTTAAATTTTAAAATAGAAAAGGGTTGGTTTGGTTTTCAAATGGTTTTACTCCAAGCAAAATTGATGTTGAGCAGTGTGCTGTCTCACTGGTGTTGAAAGGTTTTGTTGGGATTCCCTAACAGAGTCAAAGGAAATGGATGTTGATAGTAAGAACCTCTGAAAGGAGAACATGATAGAATCATAGAAGGGCTTAGGCTGGAAGAGACCTTGGAGATTGTGGTGGGTTGGGAAGTTACACACACACACAAATGGATAGGCTGGAGAGGTGGGCACAAGCCAACCTCAGGAGGTTCAACAAGACTAAATGCAAGGTCCTGCAGCTGGGTCAAGGCAATCCCAAGCACAAATCCAGGCTGGGCAGTGAATGACTGGAGAGTAGCCCTGAGGAGAGGCACTTGGGGGTGCTGGTGGATGAGAAGCTCAGCATGAGGCAGCAATGTGCACTTGCAGCCTAAAAGCCAAGCAGAGCCTGGGCTGCATCAGGACAAGTGTGGCCAGCAGGGCCAGGAAGGTGATGCTCCCCCTCTATTCCACTCTGCTGAGACCTCACCTGGAGTACTGCATCCAGTGCTGGAGCCCAAGAGGGATGTGGACATGCTGGAAGTATCCAGAGAAAGGCCACGAGGATGTTCAGCAGGCTGCAGCACCTCTGCTATGAGGACAGGCTGAAAGAGTTGGGGCTGTTGAGTCTGGAGAAGAGGAGGCTCCCAGGTGACCTTCTTGTGGCCTTCCAGTATCTGAGGGGGCCCTGCAGAGAAGCCAGGGAGGGACTTTTTAGGGTATCAGGTAGTGCCAGGACTAGGGGGAATGGAGCAAAGCTGGAGATGGGGAGATTCAGACTGGATGTGAGGAGGAAGTTGTTGAGCATGAGAGTGGTGAGAGCCTGGAATGGGTTGCCCAGGGAGGTGTTTGGGGCCACATGCCTGGAGGTGTTTAAGGGCAGGCTGGCAGAAGCTGTGGGCAGCCTGCTCTAGGGTAGGGTGTCCCTGGGCATGGCAGGGGGGTTGGAATTGGTTGATCCTTGTGGTCCCTTGCAGCCCTGACTGATTCTATGATTCTAAATAAAATTCACCAGACCAGGTCAAACTGCTCGGAAGTAAGATGTAGCTCTATTTTTACAGCAAGCTAAATTTACAAGCATGTTATTGATGTGTCATTGCCCACATTCTCCACTGTTTGTTGCTGCCAGTAGTTGGACAAAAGCAACAACTGCCTTTGGACTGATGCAGGTGCCCTTTATACCATACCGGTTAAGACCCACATAAGACAAGTATGTAACAACCCCTATTACCTCGCTCATTTTATCCCATCATACAAACAGTCCATTAACATAATCCAGATGATGCACAGCCCAGTCTTTAGCATAATTCCTGTCTTGTTTTGACCCTGGGCCAGGGGGCCCACTCTCTCTCCTCCCGTGTGGGAGGCATCCTGAAGCTGTGGGAATGAAAGTCATATACTCTGTACACAGCTCATTATTCTTCTCTTCTCATGTTACTTCTTCTTGCATTCCCCCAGCATCTGTACAAAATATATTTAAAGTTACATACAGTTATTTACAATTTAGAAGTAATACAGAAATCCAATCCTATCCCCCTTCCCAGACCAAGGAAGCCTAGAAGGAGCCAATGCCACCTTCTTCTCTCTCCCCAGATAGAAAGCAACCAGCAAGGCTTATCTGTTAGCAGTTAGAATCATAGAATCAGTCAGGGTTGGAAGGGACCACAACGAGCATCTAACTCCAACTCCCCTACCATGCCCAGGGACACCCTACCCTAAATCAGGCTGCCCACAGCTGCATCCAGCCTGGCCTTGAACACTTCCAGGGATGTGACCCCAACCACCTCTCTGGACAAGCCATTCCAGGCTCTCACCACTCTGATGCTGAACAATTTTTTCCTCACGTCCAGTCTGTCCTTGAACATCTCCAGGGAGGGGGCATCCACAATGTCTCTGGAAAATCGGTTCCAGAATAATGCCACCCTGCTAGTGAAGAATTTCTTCCTCAGATCCAATCTAAACCTATTCTTTTCCAATTTAAATCAATTTCCTCTTTTAAAGATTCTCTTTCCACCCTTCCTATAGGTTCTCTTCAGGTATTGGAAGGCAGTTATAAGGTCCCCCCAGAGTCTTCTCTTCTCCAGCCTGGCCAATCCCAGTTCCCTCAGCCTATCCTCATAACAGAGGTGTTCCAGCTCCTGAATCATATTTGTGGCCCTCCTCAGGACTTGTTCCAAGAGATTTGTGTCTCTCTTACAGTGGGGACACCACAACTGGATACAGTATTTGAGGTGGGGACTCACAAGAACAGAGTCAAGGGGCAAAATCTTCTCTCTCGCCTTGCTGGCCACACTCCTCCTGATGCATCCCAGGATACTGTTGGCCTTCTGTGCTTCATGAGCACTGCTGGTTTATAGTGAGCTTCTCATCTATGAACATCTATCAACATCTGTCCTTCAGGACATGCATATGACTGATTATCTGCCGAATGCTGGGGGAAAGAACAAGAACAAGCTGACTTTCATTTTGACCCTTAGAGCTCCTGTGCTTGTTGAATAGCACCTGGAACTTGTGTCCTCTTTCTGGCTGAAGTACTCTAACCTGCTAGTGGTTCCTGTGCTTTGTGCAAAGAAGTTTCTCCAGAGAAGACCTTTAGCAGTGGAGTTACTGCTTTTAATTGTGGGTTGTTAGCTACTTTCCAGCACTAATGAAAGGAAATGAAGAGGTCTGAAATGTAGTATGGCTTCAGCCCCGTGTATGTGCTGCTTTGGTCTTCTGAGAGCTTCTAAATAAAGAAGTAACTAATGGACTAATAATGTTCTCTGTTATTGAGCAATCAAAAATGTTTTACTTTGGGGAATAAAAATCTAATCATTTTAACTGTTCAGATCTATGCTGGAAGCTGTTACAGAGCCTGCAGTTTCCTGCTGCTGTTTTCTGTATTTCATGTGTTGTCGTGTAATACTAAAGCTCGTGAGCATTCTGACTCTCAAATATGTTCAAGGTTTTTATAGATACATGTATATATAAGTAATTTAAAGGGAGGAAAAGCTGTTTTTCTTTCTGAAATGTGCCTACTAATAAGATCTTCAGAAAGCTCATGGTTAAATGTAGCCATTTTGGGTGGGATATAGCTCCTTTTGAAGCTTAAGAAACTTCATGTTTTCTGTACTAAGGATTTCATGTTGTTATAGTGGGCAAACACCTCCAAGCCTGTAATCTTTTCTGTATTTTTAACCTTAAAAATAGTATAAATGGAAAACTGGAAAATTATTAGGCTGTCTTCAGATTACAGGAGAAGGAGATGATAAATGTAAATAAAGCTGCCTTCTATTTTTACATTAGCACACAGACAAAGGAAAGGAGTTCTAGAAGATCTGTTGTTTTAATTTTTTTTTCATACAGAGAAGACCTTATGCAAATTCTCCTTTGAGGAGAGATTGGAAGAGTTGGGGCTGTTCAGTCTGGAGAAGGGGAGGCTCCCAGGTGACCTTCTTGTGGCCTTCCAGTATCTGAAGTAGGCCTACAAAATAGCTGGGCAGGGACGTTTTAGGCTCTCAGGGAGTGACAGGACTAGGGGGAACGGAGCAAAGCTGGAGGTGGGGAGATTCAGCATCACTTTCTGACTTCAGTGCAGCAGATAAGGAATCCCATCTGCTGTTATCCCTCACCTCATAGTCCCCTTTCCAGAATGGTCAGAAATCAAAATCACAGCCTGAGCTGGATATCAGGTAGTGACAGGACTAGGGGGAATGGAGCAAACCTGGAGGTGGGGAGATTCAGACTGGATGTGAGGAGGAAGTTGTTGAGCATGAGAGTGGTGAGAGCCTGGAATGGGTTGCCCAGAGAGATGGTTGGGGCCACATGCCTGGAGGTGTTTGCAGCCAGGCTGGCTGAGGCTGTGGGCAGCCTGCTCTAGGGTAGGGTGTCCCTGGGCATGGTAGGGGGGTTGGAGTTAGATGATCCTTGTGGTCCCTTCCAACCCTGACTGATTCTATGAAATTTGCTTCTTCATCTTTAATCTTTCTGCATTTAAAGGATCGCTGAGAGAAAAACAGGAAAAAATCCTCTTTTTCCAGGACAGGAGTGCTGTTAGTATCAGACCTCTTAACTGGTTATGTGGTTTTCCTTCATAACTGACTGTGAAGGGTGTATCTTATTCCCAGATTGATTTACACATATAGAGGTTAAATGTAAATTAAAATACACAGCCTTCCCCCTCCTTTGTCCATTAATAGAGATTTAGAATCATAGAATCAGTCAGGGCTGGAAGGGACCATAAGGATCATCTCGTTTCAACCCTCATATCCAGACTGAATCTCCCCACCTCCAGCTTTGCTCCAAGTACTAAAGTACTAAAACCAAGTAGTTTAAGTACAAAAAGTACCTAAAGTGCTAAAAGTACTTTTAAAACATATGTTACTCGTGCACTTGGCTTCTTTGATCTCTGGTGAGAAGTGGTGGTATTAGCCTGCCTCTTCCTGATAGCTATGGAGATGAGAAGTTTGGTTCAAAATGTGCCTTCTTTTGTACATCCAAGACAAGCTCTGGTTTTAGTTCTGTGTTGCACAGTTCTTCTGTCATCTGGGCCAGATTAGGTGGGTGTCCTTTGTCTGGTTGATGTGTCCAAAATAACCAAGCTTTCTTTCCTCATTGCTAAGGATATATACCCATTGGATAAGAACACCACTTCTAGTATCAAGCCAGCATGGCCTCTGCACTATTGCTTTACTGTTCCAATGACACTGTCATAGAATCATAGAAGGGTTTAGGTTGGAAGAGACCTCAAAGATCATCCAGTTCCAACCCCACTGTGCCATAGGCAGGGACACCTCCCACTAGAACAGGTCACTCAAGGCCTCATCCAGCCTGGCCTTGAACACCTCCAGGGAGGGAGCAGCCACGACCTCTCTGAGCCACCTGTGCCAGTGTCTCACCACCCTCACTGTGAAGAACTTACTCCTAACATCCAGTTTCAATCTCCCCTCTGCCAGTTTAAACCCATTCCTCCTCATCCTGTCATTACAAGACCTTGTGAACAGTCCCTCCCTAGCCCTCCTGTAGGCCCCTTTCAGATACTGGAAGGCTACTCTAAGGTCTCCTGGAAGCCTTCTCTTCTCCAGGCTGAAAAGCCCCAAGTCTCTCAGCCTGTTCTCATAGCAGAGCTGCTGCAGCCCTCTGATCATCTTCGTGGCCCTCCTCTGGACTCTCTCCAACAGTTCCATGTCCTTCTTGTGCTGGGGGCTCCAGAACTGCACACAGTGCTGCAGGTGGGGTCTGAGGAGAGCAGATTAAAGGGGCAGAATCCCCTCCCTTGCCCTGCTGGCCACGCCTCTCCTAATGCAGGCCAGCATTTTCCTGGCAAACAGAAATATAGTGTCTAAGTTTTCAGGTGCCTCAGGTTTTGTTTAACTGTGTGAAGGTCTTGATGATAGGATCCAGAAGGCATAGCTTTTCCAAGGGCACTGTGCCGACTTCAGCCTGGATCTGCAGAGTCTCTACAACACTGCTCTGAAACAGTCTGAATTAGTTCTGTCTCATTTAAGCTAAGCTCTGTCTGGAAATCCTTGCTGCAGCTGCTCTTTAAGACAGTTCTTGCCCTCCTTAGTTCTTCTCTTCTGATGGACACCTTCAAAGCTGTCATGTGACAGTTTGTTGTAGCTGCTTTACATCAGCTGGATAGAAATCCCCTGTTTCCAAGGCTTTTTAGCTCTGCACTTGACCTCTGGCAACTTCAAAGTCCTCTTCATCTCTTGCAGCATAGACATCAATCTACGAAGCTCTTTGACTTTCGTCAGGTCTTGGCTGACCTTCTTTCCTTGTATCAGACCTTCTAGCACCTCTCCCTTGTACTTGGCAGGTCTTCTCAAAGATAGATTTTAGCTGCAAAGCAGGGATTTGGGCTGTGATGTGGTGTTTGCTTTGGAAGAGTTTACTTCAGAACTGAAGTTTGCAGCTGGCACCAAGCTGTGTGGCACAGTCAACTTGCTAGAGGGCAGGGATCCATCCAGAGGGACCTGGACAGGCTGCAGAGATGGGCCCAGGCCAACCTCATGGCTTTAACAAGGCCAAGTGTAAGGTCCTGCGCCTGGGTGGGTGCAATCCCAAGCACAACTCCAGGCTGGATGGTGAGTGGCTGGAGAATAGCCCTGAGGAAAAGGACCTGGGGGTCTGGGGTGATGAAAAGCTCAAGATGAGGCTGCAGTGTGAGTNCATGGAACTGTTGGAGAGAGTCCAGAGGAGGCCACCAAGATGATCAGAGGGCTGCATCAGCTCTGCTATGAAAACAGGCTGAGAGAGTTGGGGCTCTGCAGCCTGGAGAACAGAAAGCTTCCAGGAGACCTTGTAGTAGCCTTCCAATATCTGAAAGGGGCTACAGGAGGGCTCCCCCTGCACCGACTTTGAAATAACCCAGGCTAGAACTCAGAGGGCTGGAAGTTAAGGAATAAGCTTTATATTTACAGCTATGCACAATATACAAGCAGATATTTACAATATATAACAGATACTTACAGTTACATACAGTGAAAAGGTAACACAGGAACACCACAGAGATCAGAATCGCTAAGAGTGGTTTCCAACCACCCTACCACCTTCCCCCACTTCCCAATCTTATCTCACTCTCTGTCTTATGTGCCAGATAACCAAAGGTAGATCAGCCAGGGGGATTAGCAGCAGGAAAAGTAGTTAGTGAAGTTATTCAGATCCAGCTAAGAAGGCAGTGAGAGAGATGCAGCAGCCAGCATGGCTCAAAGCTTTTGTTCTAACTTTATACCATTTCAGTAAACAAATGAGTGAAGGAGACACTGGAATGTTTTCCTTTCTCAGCCTATAGTCTAATTTCTCATTCAAATCCTCCAATTAGTTCAAACCAGCATGAGGGGTTGGACTAGATGATCTTTCAAGGTTCCTTCCAGCCCCTGACATTCTGTGATCCTGATATTCTGTGATATGTCCCTGCTGAGTGCAGAGGGCGTTGGACTGGATGAGCTTTGGCAGTCCCTTCCAATCCAGACCATTCTGGGTAAATTCAGTTTTTAATGAAAGACATTTAAAATGTGCCTTATAGGCACGTTAATCCTTTGTGTACCTAAACAACTTCTAGCTGCCTGCTGATGAAGGAAAATCAGATCTTTTGCTTGGTTTCTAAGGTGGGGTTTTTAAAACGTAATTTCATATTGTTGTTGTTTTTGTTTTTTTTTAAAGTGCTGGAAAAGCAGAAGCTCAGAAAGGGTACTGGGATTTAAATTAGAGGAAAGCCTCCCAGTAGGGAAATCTTGGAATCAACTGTTTTATCTTACATCTGCTTTGTGGCTTCAGAAAACTAGGTTGCAGTTGTTTCTGTTCTTCTGGTAGCATTTTATTTGCTTATCAGTGCTGCAACAGGTGTACCTATTTGTTTGAACACCTACCTGTGTCTGTATTTGTCTGTAGTGGAGAACTGAGGGAGAAAATATCACACTTACTAAAAAAAAAAAATATATATATATATATTTTTTCTGTTGTAGTGTAAGACCTGCTCAGAGCCAAAACAAATAACCAGCTCTTCTGCCATCTATAACAACCCCAACCTAATCAAACCCATCCCAGTGAAGCCTAGTGAGAGTCAGCACCAACGAATACCTCAGCAAAGCAAGGTAACCTGTTTTGTGCCTTCTTTTGACTCGTGCTGCTGTATTCCAGGTAGAAATACTTATTGGAGTCAGAAGGTCACTGCAGGGATTTGAGGGCGAACCACTGTAAGGACTGTAGGGAACCACCCTCAGTAAGTTTGCAGATGACACTAAGCTGGGTGGCTGTGCTGAGTTGCTAGAAAGTAGGGAGGCTTTGCATCAGGAATTGGAGAGGTGAGACTCATGGGCCAAGGATAATGGTATGAAGTTTAACAAGGCTAAGTGCCAGGTCCCACACCTGGGTCACAACAGCCCCATGGGAAGCTGCAGACTTGGGGATGTGTGGTTGGAGAAGGCCCTGGGGGTTCTGTTTGACAGCGAATTAAATATGAGCCAGCAGTGCCCAGGTGGCCAAGAAAGCCAATGGCATCCTGGCTGGGAGCAGAAACACTGTGGCCAGCAGGGACAGGAGGGCATCATCCCCCCTGTGCTCAGCACTGGGGAGGTCACACCTCAAGTGTTGTGTTCAGTTCTGGGCCCCTCACTCCAGGAAGGACATTGAGGGGCTGGAGCATGTCCAGAGAAGGGCAAGAAGGCTGGAGAAGGGCCTGGAGCACCTGGGCTGCAAAGAGGGACTGAGGGGGCTGGAGGAGGCTGAGGGCAGACCTCATTGCTCTCTACAGCTCTGAAGGGAGGCTGGAGTGAGGAGGGAACAGCCTCTGCTGCTTGGTGTCAAGGGACAAGAGCAGAGGAAATGGTTCCAAGCTGCAGCAGGGGAGGTTCAGGCTGGATGCTAGGAAATATTTCTTGCCAGACAGGGTTCTTAGACCTTGGAATGTTCTGCCCAAGGCAGTCCTGGAGTCCCCATCCCTGAAGGTGTTTAAGCAGTGTGTGGAGCTAGTGCTTAGGGACATGGTTTAGTGTTAACCCTGCAGTGCAGGGTGGAAGGTTGGACTGGAGGAGCTTGGAGGTCTCTTCCAACTGGATGTGTTCTGTGATTCTGATTCTGTTCTTTACTTTTTGGAAATGAGCCCAAAGCTAAAATTAATTTGCAAGAACCAATCAGTTTTCTAAAAAGCTTCCCAGCCCTCAGCCCATGGTGTGGAAGCAGGAAAATTCCAGGCACACTGTCCTGATGCAATGCTGGAATGCTCATCTTTGCAACTTGAGATGCTGCTTTGATCACAGGCTGGTCCAGTTGATTGCTGGATCACAGGTTTTCTGTTACGCTTCTTTAGGTGAATTCAGTTAATCTAAAGAAAAGTCTCTTGGTGTATCTTCAGGCTGAATCAGACTGCAGAATCCTAACAGCTGAATTCAGCTGTGACAGGAAGATGCACATGAAGCAGTTCCTCTTCAAACACAGGGAGATTTCTGTCTCTTAGTGATGTGCTGTACTCAGAGGGCTGCAGCACCTCTCCTATGAGGAGAGACTGAAAGAGTTGGGGCTGTTGAGTCTGGAAAGAGGAGGCACCCAGGTGACCTCATTGTGGCCTTGCAGTATCTGAAGGAGGCCCTGCAGGGAAGCCAGGGAGGGACTTTTGAAGCTGTCAGAGAATGACAGGACTAGGGGGAATGGAGCAAAGCTGGAGGTGGGGAGATTGAGACTGGGTGTGAGGAGGAAGTTGTTCAGCATGTGAGTGGTGAGAGGCTGGAATGGGTTGCCCAGGGAGGTGTTTGGGGCCACATGCCTGGAGGTGTTTGCAGCCAGGCTGGCTGAGGCTGTGGGCAGCCTGCTCTAGGGTAGGGTGTCCCTGGGCATGGCAGGGGGGTTGGAAGTGGCTGATCCTTGTGGTCCCTTTCAACCCTGACTGATTCTTTGATTCTATGATTCTAAACATGGAGAGACCTAACCCACAATGTGGGGCTCCCCACTCTTTCATCCTATGATGAGGACATTTAAAACTCTGAATTCCTAGCTAGGAGTTTAAGGGCAGGCTGGCAGAGGCTGTGGGCAGCCTGCTCTAGGGTAGGGTGTCCCTGGGCATGGCAGGGGTGTTGGAACTGTCTGATCCTTGTGGTCCCTTCCAACCCTGACTGATTCTATGATTCTACTGATGGCTGGAAGGGAAGATGCTCTTCCATGACCTTTGAAGTGAAGTCACTGCTGTGTCTCAAATTCACTGACTTTTTTTTTTTTTATCTCCCACGTTTGCAGCTTGGCAACTGTGGTTTTGCCCTTCCTATGTGAGAAAACTATTAAAAGCCCTCTTGGGAGAAAAGATCACAGCACTTTTCATGGCTTTTCCTTTGAATGCTGCTAGCTGAATATTGTCCCCACTCGATGTAACTTAGAAGTGAGGGAATAATCTTTATCTTTTTGCTTTGTCCCCTCACAGAATGTGGATCCTGAGCCACAGCACTTGTCTTTGACAGCACTGTTTGGGAAACAAGAAAAGCCAGGTGTCTCAGGACCACTAAAGAAACAGCATCAGGATAATCTTCCTGTTAGGCAGGGTGTGGTACGGTCGCTGTCCTACGAGGAGCCCAGCAGACACTCGCCCTCTGCAGAGAAGCAGCTCTGCCCTGCCATCCAGAAGCTTATGGTGCGTGGGACAGAGCTGCACCCCCTTGCTGAGCTCCCTGAGAACCGGCTCTGTGCGAATGGCAACGCCCACCCCACGGGGGAGACTTTCACAGGACTCTTCCAGCCTGTGGCTTCTCATGGCATTGCATCATCTCACGCAGTTCAGGACACTGCTGGCTCGCAGAACTTGTTACAGCAACTGCAGAGTCACTCTGGGTCAGTGACTAAAATGGAGTCTGGTGCAACAGGGTCTGTGAACTCCACACCTGCTGCCTTCAGCACTTCCCCTGCTGCCACTGGAGCACCAGCAGCACCAGTAAATAATATGAGCCAGCCACCTTTGGTCTATTTCAATGGTTCCTTGCCAGGCCAGAATTTAGAGCCTCAGACACTTGGTAAAGAGCAATCCAAACTCGCTAGACAGCCACTTCCTCTCCCTGGCAATCAAGCAGCTAGTTCTGGAGTGATTTCACCTCAAGAGTTACTGAAAAAACTCCAGATAGTGCAGCAAGAGCAGCAGCTGCACGTATCCAACAGACCCACCTTGGCAGCTAAGTTTCCTGTTGTCACTCAGAGCAGCAGCACCCTGAAGCCACTGGATTCCTGGATGGAGAAGGCACCGGGGACAGAAAAACAGAGCACGCTCTTTCAGGTAAATGAAAAACTTCAGCACCTAAACTAAGCAAACCCATGAAAACATGGCAATGCTTTCAACTTGCTGTTGGGTGAGGTGTAGGTGGTTCTAGGTGTCATCTCTCCCCTGGTGAATTCACCCAGAGTAGACTCAGCCAGCTGGAAGTTAAGGAATGAAGCTTACATGCAGCTTAGCACAGTATACAAGCAGATCCTAACAACATATTACAATTATTTACAACTATATGCAGTTGTATACAAGTTAAAAGTAATACAGAAACACAGTACCCCTCCCAGCAGCCACAGTGCCCAGGAGGGGCTCCCAACCACCCTTCCACCTTCTTTCCAACCCCTCCTTTATCTCAGGATCTCTCTCTTACATGCAAGGTGAGTAGAAAGAGGTCAGCAAAGGAGGATTTAAGAAGCAGAATGGTTAGTTGGAAAACGTGCAGGGTCAGGCAGAAGGCTTAATGCAGCAGAGGCCAGACAGAGACTGCATTTTCTATGTTTGTGTCCTTGCTTTTATGGATCTCAGCAGAAAGAATGGGTAATTTAGACATCGCTGTGTTTTCTTTTCACAGCTGATATCTAATTTCTCTCATTAAAATATTCCAATTACCCTCAAACCAGCACAGTAAGAATCATAGAATCAGTCAGGGTTGGAAGGGACCACAAGGATCAGACAGTTCCAACCCCCCTGCCATGCCCAGGGACACCCTACCCTAGAGCAGGCTGCCCACAGCCTCTGACAGCCTGGCTTGAAACACCTCCAGGGATGTGGCCCCAAACCCCCCCCTGGGCAACCCATNGTCTATGTTTGTGTCCTTGCTTTTATGGATCTCAGCAGAAAGAATGGGTAATTTAGACATCGCTGTGTTTTCTTTTCACAGCTGATATCTAATTTCTCTCATTAAAATATTCCAATTAGCCTCAAACCAGCACAGTAAGAATCATAGAATCAGTCAGGGTTGGAAGGGACCACAAGGATCAGACAGTTCCAACCCCCCTGCCATGCCCAGGGACACCCTACCCTAGAGCAGGCTGCCCACAGCCTCTGACAGCCTGGCTTGAAACACCTCCAGGCATGTGGCCCCAAACACCTCCCTGGGCAACCCATTCCAGCCTCTCACCACTCTCATAATGAACAACTTCCTCCTCACATCAGTCTCAATCTCCCCACCTCCAGCTTTGCTCTATTCCCCCTACTCCTGTCACTACCTGAGAGCCTAAAAGGTCTCTTCCCAGCTTTTCTGTAGGCCCCTTCAGATACTGCAAGGCCACAAGAAGGTCACCTGGGAGCCTCCTCTTCTCCACACTCAACAGCCCCAACTCCTTCAGTCCATCCTCACAGCAGAGGTGCTGCATCCCTCTGAGCATCCTCGTGGCCCTTCTCTGAACATGCTCCAGCATGTCCACATCCCTCTTGTAATAGGGTCTCCAGAACTGGATGCAGTACTCCAGGTGGGGTCTCACCAGGGCGGAGTAGAGGGAGAGAATGAGAGAATCACCTCCCAGGCCCTGCTGGCCACACTTCTCCCGCTGCAGCCCAGGCTCTGCTTGGCTTTCTGGGCTGCAAGTGCACACTGCTGCCTCATCTTGAGCTTCTCCTCCACCAGCACCCCCAAGTCCCTCTCCTCAGGGCTGCTCTCCAGCCACTCAATGCCCAGCCTGGAATGGTGCTTGAGATTGCCTCGACCCAGCTGCAGGACCTTGCACCTGGTCTTGTTGAACCTCCTGAGGTTGGCTTGTGCCCACCTCTTCAGCCTGTCCAGGTCCCTCTGGATGCCATCCCTGTCCCCCCAGCCTGGCTGCTGCACCACACAGCTTTGGGTTGTCTGCTCAGGTTAGCCTTTGTTTCATTTTGGCCAGGATATTCTGGTTGCTATCTCTCCACCTGCTCACATCATTCCTTTTGCAGATACAAAGTTGACAATATGAAGGAAGTTGTGATTTGCTGACCTGTTACATTATAAAGACTGAAAGCTGCATCTCCTGCACTCCAATAGTGACCAAGAATAGTGCAAGCTTGGTTTTTTCCCCAGAGGCACTTAAAATCATAGGATCATAGAATGGTTTAGGTTGGAAGAGACCTCAAAGATCATCCATTCTGTGATCATCCAGTTTCAAACCCCCTGTGCCATAGGCAGGGACACCTCCCACTAGAACAGGTTGCCCAAGGCCTCATCCAACCTGGCCTTGAACCCCTCCAGGGAGGGAGCAGCCACAACCTCCCTGGGCAACCTGTGCCAGTGTCTCACTGTGAAGAGCTTCCTCCTAATACCTTGTTTAAATCTCCCCTCTGCGAGTTTAAACCCATTCCTCCTCATCCTGTGATTACAAGACCTTGTGAATAGTCCCTCCCCAGCCTTCCTGTAGGCCCCTTTCAGATACTGGAAGGCTATCTGGAATGGGTTGCCCAGGGAGGTTGTGGCTGCTCCCTTCCTGGATGTGTTCCAGGCCAGGCTGGATGAGGCCTTGAGTGACCTGTTCTAGTGGGAGGTGTCCCTGCCTATGGCACAGGGGGTTTGAAACAGGATGATTTTTGAGGTCTCTTCCAACCTAAACCATTCTATGATCTTTTGAAATCTAAACCGATAGCAGCAGCAGTTGCAGTATAGAAATCAAATTCCTGAGGTCTGACATGATGCAGTTTTCAACAGTTCTGCTGCTTGAGTGCAAACAATAATTTGTGAAAAGAGAGACATCATCACCAAAACAGGACTCAGCACTGCCGTTGGGGCTGCAAGGTTGCCTTTATAGGAGAAAAAAAAAAAGGGCAACTAAGGAGACTTTATGCAGCTTTGTGCCTTCGTTTCAAGAGACATATCGAAGGGCAGAAGCGGGACCAGAAAAGAGTGGCAAAACTGGGGGAAGTCTGGAGGGGAAGGCTGCTGAGGAGAGGCTGAGGGAGCTGGCGGTGTTAAGCCTAGAGGAGGGAGGACTCAGTGGGGAGTCTTATCACTTTCTACAGGTGCCTGAAGGGAAGCTGTAGTCAGGTGGGGGTCAGGCTCTGCTCCCAGGCAACTTGTGCCAAGAGGAGAGGGCATGGCCTGAAGCTGCACCAGGGGAGGTTTAGGTTGGACATTAGGAAGCACTTCCTGCTGGTAAGGGGAATTAAAGACTGGAATGGGCTGCCCAGGGAGGCGGTGGAGTTGCCATCCCTGGAGGCGTTTAAGGACAGATTGGATGTGGAACTTGGTGCCATGGTCTGATTGATGTGGTGGTATTGGGTTATAGGCCAATCTCAGAGGTTTATTCCAACCTCAATAATTCTGGATTCTGTGATTCTCAGCCTCACTTTTGCATGGCTGTGAGCAAGACCAAGTAATTTGAGACTGCCTAGGAGTGGCTTCATGGACTGACACAGCTATGGCTGCTATTGAAGCATTGTCAGATGCAGGTCTTCCAGCACAGTTAGTGCTGCCTATGAGATTTAATACATAGACTAAAAAAGATAATGAAAATGTGACTAATTATTGTTTAGGACAACTAACACTGTGCAATCTGGAAGGAATGACCTCTTTTACACGCAGCACATTGCCAAAGAAGAAAAAGGGAGGAGGCTAAAAATGAAGGAACAAGTCTGTGTAACGAGCTGTAGAGTGCCATGAATGAGCCACATGAAGTACGCCTACTTTGGGGGGAAAAAATGGAAGATAAAAATTTGGAAGCAACTTTCAAAACCAACTTAACATCACCCTGCCTGCAGACGAGAGGATTGACATGCTGGCATGCCTGCAGACACACGTTCAACTGCCACTGAATTGGCACAAGCATATCTGCACGTGCCTCAGGCAAAATCGACCACAGCAGATCCTGACAACGAATGTAGCAAAAGGTTTGCCCTCCATAACTACTTCTGCTTGGTTTTGCCTCTTCTGCTACAATTCAACATCCAGAAAAAAAGCAAATTCTGTAAAGCCCAAAAGAATTATGTGTACAGTGTTCATTGTTGGCAGGATCATATTAAAGAAACACTGGTACTGTACTTGGCACTGCTCAGGCCACATCTTGAGTCCTGTCTCCAGTTCTAGTCCCCTCAATTCAAGAGAGATGTTGAGGTACTGGAATGTGTCCAGAGAAGGGCAACAAAGCTGGTAAGGGGCCTGGAGCACAGCCCTGTGAGGAGAGGCTGAGGGAGCTGGGGGTGTGCAGCCTGGAGAAGAGTAGGCTCAGGGGTGACCTCATTGCTGTCTACAACCACCTGAAGGGAGGTTGTTGCCAGGTGGGGTTGATCTCTTCTCCCAGGCAACCAGCAACAGAATGAGAGGACACAGTCTCAAGTTGTGCTAGGGGAGGTATAGGCTGGATATTAGGAAGAAGTTCTTCCTGGAGAGAGTGATTGGCATTGGAATGGGCTGCCCAGGGAGGTGGTGGAGTCACCGTCGCTGTAGGTGTTCAAGAAAGGACTGGATGGAGCACTTAGTGCCACGGTCTAGTTGATTGGCTAGGGCTGGGTGCTAGGTTGGACTGGATGATCTTGGAGGTCTCTTCCAAACTGGCTGATTCTATTCTATTCACACAAGCAGTTCACTTGGCACTCAGCATTAGTTAGGAAAAGGTTTTTCATTGAGAGAGTGGTCAGGCACTGGAATGAGCTGCCAAGGGAGGTGGTTGAGTCACCCACCCTGGGTGTGTTTAAGGGTTATTTGGATGTAGTCCTTAGGAATATGCTTTAAGGTGAATCTTGTAGAGTAGGGTTCTAGGTTGGACTTGGTGATCCTGAGGGACTTTGCCAACCTAGATGTTTCTGTGATTAATACAAGGAAGAAAACTTCTGGACGGAAGAGCTATTCTACTCTCCCCTATTCTACTCTCCCCTATTCTATTCACACCCTAAATCCAGCAGCAGCACTGAACACACAAAATCTTTCCCACAACTGACACATTACAAGTCCAAGTTTAAATTGGCTTCTGCTGCATCTCCATATGGTGTAAGAACTGTGATCTCCCACATGGAAAGGAAGAGACCAGTTACACAAAAAAAAAAACAAAACAAAAAAAAAGCTGAAGAATAATACTTGGAAGGATTTAGGCTGGTTTGATGCCAGCCCTCTTCTGTGAAGTATTCCTTCTGTGGCCAGTGAGTAATGTCATCTTAAGATGCAGTAAAAAAGTGTTAATCTGCAGTACGCCTTTAAGCATATGCTTAGTGTTAGGCATGAGTTACCCTGATTATATATCCCTGCGTGCTTCAGTGTTTGTTTGTCAGAATTATGGTTGGAAAAGTCTTAGAATAACCTGGACACAGATTTCTCTTTTTCTTCAGAAGGCAGCTTCTCTTGCAACCCATTTTTTTCTTGTTTCCTGGAACATTTTTCATCAAGATTTATTTTTTTTCCCCCTATAGGATTACATCTTCTGAATGTACAGTACCTAATACCTGTTGTGTGAGTATCTCATCATTAGCTTATTGGCTGCATTTTCAGCATGAGATTGTAAACACAGGGTAGAATAGAATAGAATCAGCCAAATTGGAAGAGACCTCCAAGATCATCCAGTCCAACCTAGCACCCAGCCCTAGCCAATGGCACTAAGTGCTCCATCCAGGCTTTACTTGAATACCTCCAGTGATGGTGACTCCACCACCTCCCTGGGCAGCCCATTCCAATGCCAATCAGTCTCTCCAGGAAGAACTTCTTCCCAATATCCAGCCTATACCTCCCCCAGCACAACTTGAGACTCTGTTCCCTCATTCTGTTGCTGGGTGCCTGGAAGAAAAGACCAACCCCACCTGGCTACGACCTCCCTTCAGGTAGTTGTAGACAGCAATGAGGTCTGCCCTGAGCCTTCTCTTCTCCAGGCTAGACAACCCCAGCTCCCTCAGCCTCTCCTCACAGGGCTGTGCTCCAGGCCCCTTACCAGGTTCAAAGAATGCAAATAGGTGCATTAAATTTATTCTGAACAGCAATTTAAGAAGGATGGAGAGAAACTGTTTGCAAAGGCCTTCAGGGACAGGATGAAGGCAATAGCTTCAGAGTGGATGTGAGGAACAAGTTCTGCACCATGACAGTAGTGGAACACTGGAACAGGTTTCCCAGGTAGGTGGTTGGGGTCCATCCCTGGAGATACTGCAGGTGAAGCTGGACAGGGCTGTGGGCAACCTGATCTAGTTGAGGATGTCCCTGCTGAGTGCTGGATGAGCTTTGGAGGTCCCTTCTAACCCAGACCACTCTATGGTTCTACGATTCTGTAGTTAAACATCAATTAAAAAAAAAAAATCTCCAATTAAATTTGAAAGAGAAAACAATGTTAGCATTGTAGCCAGCTTTATTTTAATGGCCCAGAGAGGTTGTGGAGTCTCCTTCTCTGGAGCCTTTCCAGCCCTATCTGGATGTGTTCCTGTGGCACCTGTGCTAGATTTTCTGGTCCTGCTCTGGCAGGGGGGTTGGACTAGAAGATCTCCAGAGGTCACTTCCAACCCCTAGCATCCTGTGGTCCTGTCATCTAACTGCCAGCAGCCAGGGAGAATATCAAACAGATATCTCAGTGGGCTTTTGTGCATCAGAGAAGGACTGCACTATGCTGAGATAATTGTTTTGCACATTTTGCATTGTTCATACTTTTGTTACTGCACAACTGATGGTAGACTCCTACTCTGGTATCAGAGAGTCAGAGTTTTTAGTATTGACCTGATAAAGCTGGAGATAATTTAGTAGAGGTTGAATGAACGAGCAAGTTGGGTAGGTTTTGTGGGAAAGAAGAAGTTAATCAACAGCATTTTGGAAGGGCTGTTGTGTTTTGTGAGAAATGACTCAAAGCTAAAAGCCCAAAGTCTGTCAGTGTCCCTAATGAGCATTTTCAGTGCTTACAGCAAAATCCTGGTGCTATAACAGTTGCATTAACAATGCCAAGATGAGCATCCTGTTTTCAGGTGGGTGGTTGTCCCGGTGGCTGAAGGTGATCTGAAACAAAAATCTAAAAGGAAACATTGCCTTGATGTTTAAAAACACACATCTGTTTATGTCAGAGCTTGTGAAAGGGCAGAAGCTTTGAGCATGAACTGTTCTTAGCAAGGAATACATTTTAATGTTTGGATACAGAAAGAAATGTTGTGCACTGGAAAAAAAATATATACAAACTCTCTCTATACATATATATATATAATTTTCTACTTCTGACACAAGCCTTATGAGAAGAGGCTGAGGGAGCTGGGGGTGTTTAACCTGGAGAATAGGAGGCTCAGGGGAGACCTCACTACTGTTTGCAACTGCCTCAAGGGAGGCTGTAGCCAGGTGGGGTTGGTCTCTTCTCCCAGGCAACTAGCAACAGAATGAGGGGACACAGTCTCAAGTTGTGCCAGGGGAGGTATAGGCTGGATATTGGGAAGAAGTTCTTCCTGGAGAGAGTGATTGGCATTGGAATGGGCTGCCCAGGGAGGTGGTGGAGTCCCCATCCCTGGAGGTGTTCAAGCAAAGCCTGGATGGAGCACTTAGTGCCATTGGCTAGGGCTGGGTGCTAGGTTGGACTGGATGATCTTGGAGGTCTCTTCCAACCTGACTTTTTCTGTTCTCTTTCTCCTTCTTCTGTTCTCTTTCTCCTTCTGTTCTAAATATTTTCAGCTTTGCAGTAACCTGTGGATGGAGCATGGATTCTTAATAAGAAATACATTTTAATCTTTGGATACAGAAACAAATGCTGTGCACTGGGTATATATATATATGTTTATATATGCATAATTTTCTATGTTAGTTTTGCAGTGACCTGTGGCTGGCAATATTGCTTACTCCATAGAGTTTCCATTTGCTTGGCAAGTCCTAGCAGAGAAAACAAATATTTTTTTTCTCATGTCTTTGAAACCACAGCATGCCTCTGTGTTTCACAGTGGCAACTGCACATTATTACAAGCACAGTTTGTCTCAGGTTTTGTTTATTTGACTTGGCCTCTGGAGAGAAGCAGGGTTTGATTTTGAAGGCTGTCATTTAGGTCTTTGACATAGTCTGCCACAAATTGAGCTCTGTTAGTGGGACAGCTTACCTGCTTCAGCTGCTCACCACCAGCCCATTGCTGCCTTTCCTGCCCCTGGTGAGAATCTTGTATTTGCATTCTTTAAATCACATCAGGAAGAATCATCTAGTTTAAGCAAACCTTGCCAGTTTTGCTTGAGGCAAATTAAAGGGAAGTTACTTTAGCGGCTCAGATGAGAAGAAGCAATGTGATAAGTATCTGGAGGCTGTCAGTCTTCCACAGACAGGAAAACAATCTTCTCACTTAGAGGAGAACATCTGTGCAGTCTGGAGGCCTTGCTCTGCAGAGGGATGTCACTTTGGACTGACACTGACAAACAGTGTTTGTTTTAGAAGGAAACCAACCTTAGGTATAGAAACATGTGCCCTGTCATACTGGCTGAGGAAATCATACAGTGAGCTGGGAATGCATTAACTCATTTGTGACCTTGTAACACAGATCTGAAACTAGAAAGCTGGTGAGGGACTTCTTAGGACCTCTTAGAAAGCCAACTGTATCCTGGGCTGCATCAAGAGAACTGTGGACAGCAGGGCGAGGGAGGGGATTCTGTCCCTCTGCTCCACTCTGATGAGGCCACACCTGGAGTACTGTGTCCAGTTCTGGAGCTCCTATTTCAAGAAGGATATGGAGGTGCTGCAACATGTCCAGAGAAGGGCCATGAGGATGGTCCAAGGGCTGGACCTGCTCCGTTATGAAAACAGGCTGAGAGAGTTGGGTTGTTCAGTTTGGAGAAGGCTCCATGGAGATTTCGTTGTGGCCTTCCAATATCTGAAGTGGGCTACAAGAAAGCTGAGAAGTGACTTTTTAGGGTGTCAGGTAGTGATGAGACTGGGGGCAATGTATCCAAGCTAGAGGAAGGGAGATTTAGATTAGATGTTAAGAAGTTCTTCACCATGAGGGTGGTGAGACACTGGAATAGGTTGCCCAGGGAGGTGGTGGAAGCCTCATCCCTGGAAGTTTTAAGGCCAGGCTGGATGTGGCTGTGGGCAACCTGATGTAGTGTGAGGTGTCCCTGCCCATGGCAGGGAGGTTGGAACTGGATGATCTTTGAGGTCCCTTCCAACCCTAACAGTTCTGTGATTCTGTATTAGTTAAATGCTCAGAGGTAGGCAAAAAGGTCAAGAGTTGTTTTTTAAAGGACTGCTCCACATTTCAGGTAACTACTGTTTCTGTTTCTTAAATATGAATGGGGAGATTTTGGCACTGGGTGCATATTGCATGCTTTATAACATCCATGAGTCTTTCCTGACCCTCCTTAGTCCTTCTACTTCCTTACACTGTGCATAAACCAGCACAAGATCTTAGCCCTTTGTTTCTTTCTATTTCTCTGTATTGTAGTCTAACAGTCTACAGAACAGAACAGTCTAGAAGAACAGTCATAGCTGGGCATAAGACAAACTACAAAAGACAGAGTTCTTTCATATTAAGTTACATCGTTTTGCATAAGTGAGAGAAAAAGCCTCAGTCTTATTGTCTGGATTTTAGTGTTCCTTCAAAACTGAAATGTAAACCAAGGCACAGAGTGAAGTGATTCAGTAGCCTTTCAGGTTCATACATGTGCTGGTTTAGCAGTTACCTGCCTCCCCCCACCCTTTGTTGTAACCCAGGCTAGAACTCAAAATGGCTGGAAGTTGAGGAAATGAAGCTTTATATTTACAGCTTTGCACAATATACAAGCAGATATTTACAATGTAGAACAGATATTATCAGATATATACAGTGAAAAGGTAACACAGAAACACCACAGCCCTCCCAGAGATCATAATCCCTAAGAGGGGTTTCTAACCACCCCTACCACCTTTCCCCCCTTCCCCAATCTTATCTCACCATCTGTTAATGCAGCAGAAAGGCAGGGGTAGATGGGCCAGGGAGGTTAGCAGCAGGAAAGAAGTTAGTGGAATTATTCAAATTCAGCTTGAAAAGGCAGGGAAACGGAGCCATGCAAGAAGAGCAGCCACAGCCCAGAGTGGTCTGGAGCACTCTGACTTGTCTATATTTGGGTTACAACTCTTAAAACAGTTTTTTTTTTCTTTCTCAGTAAAGTTATGAATGAAGTGACATCATGTGTTTTCATTTCTCAGCTTATAGTCTAATTTCTCACTCAAATTCTCCAATTAGTTCATAACAGCACAATACAGTAGCAATAAACATGCACCCATCCAAAAGAGAGTAGCTTTGGTGAGCTCAGATCAATTCCTTTGTAGGTTCTGTTCTTTGGAAAAGAGGTTGTTTACATGAATAATGAGGAGATGGCTGTTTGAGACTGAGATTTCCTACCAGAATCAGCAGAAGAGAGTTCTAATACCTGCAAACTGAGTGACAAAACTTTCTGCTCTATCTTGATAATATCTGGGGGGACTTTAGGGTGCTGGTGGAGAAGCTCAAGATGAGGCAGCAGTGTGCACTTGCAGCCCAGAAAGCCAAGCAGAGCCTGGGCTGCAGCAGGAGAAGTGTGGCCAGGAGGTTGAGCGAGGTGATTCTCCCCCTCTACTCTGCTCTGCTGAGACCCCACCTAGAGTACTGCATCCAGTTTTGGAGCCTCTGGGACAAGAGGGATGTGGACATGCTGGGGCGTGTCCAGAGAAGGGCCATGAGGATGCTCAGAGGGCTGCAGCACCTCTGCTGTGAGGACAGACTGAAAGAGTTGGGGCTGTTGAGTCTGGAGAAGAGGAGGCTCCCAGGTGACCTTCTTGTGGCCTTCCAGGATCTGAAGGGGACCTACAAAAAATCTGGGGAGGGACTTTTTAGGCTCTCAGGTAGTGACAGAACTAGGGGGAATGGAGCAAAGCTCAAGGCGGGGAGATTCAGACTGGATGTGAGGAGGAAGTTGTTGAGTATGAGAGTGGTGAAAGCCTGGAATGGGTTGCCCCTGTAGGGAGGTGTTTGGGGCCAGACCCCTGGAGGTGTTTGCAGCCAGGCTGGCAGAGGCTATGGGCAGCCTGATGTAGGGTAGGGTGTCCCTGGGCATGGCAGGGGGGTTAGAACTAGATGATCCTCGTGGTCCCTTCCAACCCTGACTGATTCTATGACACCTATCTATGATTTTCTAGCCCTGCATGCTTCACAGTTCCAAGATGCATTGTGAAATTTGGAAGTAAAAATTCTCTTGCACGTATCTTTACAGGTTCACATCGATATGGTACTGAGGGAACTTGCAGAACTACTGCAGAATCGAGGTTTTCCCTTCTCTTGAAGGGCCTTTTTGATTCTGTCAGCTGCATGTTGGTCTGCACTCAGTTCTGTTTCTGACAGTGTCACCCACTCACTATGGCTCTTTGGACAAACCACTTAATCTCTGTTTTCTTCCTTCTTTCCCTGAGTGAAATGAGAAGAAAAGGATATATATATATAAAATGTAATTTGAAAGTTACAATTGGAATATACTTTCTAGGATTAGGTAGAAAGTTTAATCTGTACTAATGCTAAGTATATTCTAGTAGATTAAACCTGCTGGTTTCCTGTCCCCATGTAGAAGATGTCGGAGCAGCATTCTCTAAGAGTGCTGGTGTTTTGTAACTCTCTGGCTTCTGGAGTAAACTGCTCTTGTCCCAAGCCTGTCTGACTTATTCACACCTGAATCAGCCATTGCTGCAGTCTCAAATTTGATGAAAGACTTTTTCAGGTGGAAATGGATCATACAGATGGTCCCAAGCTGGAGTTTCACATCTTCAACAGTCTCTGAACGTGTTGCGATTCAATCTGCACTGTTCATCCTCTGGGTTCCTGTTGGATTAAGTTTAACTGGTGACTCTATTTTTTTTTTTTTTTTTTATTAACAGGGAATCTCCCCCCAACGCCTTCCT
>VWZI01022484.1:363501-388691 GCA_013396835.1 Psilopogon haemacephalus | reverse complement strand
CCCCCCCCCCCCGGCTTTTTGTTTTGTCTGTTTCTGGAGCACAGTGATTCCATTGATCCGTTTCTAAAGAAAATAAAATGGATAATCCTTGCTGTGTGACAGCTTTAATTTTATTCTGCCCTGGTTCTATGGATTTAGAATTGTTGGGTCACTTGTGTTTATATGACTTGAGAAAATTTTTTTCACATGGGGCTTTAAATCAGGTAGAATAAATGACTGGGGGAAAAAAAATATATTTTTCATAGAATGGTTTAGGTTGGAAGGGACCTCAAAGATCATCCAGTTCCAATCCCCTTGTGCCACAGGCAGGGACACCTCCCACTAGAACAGGTTCCCCAAGGCCTCATCCAACCTGGCCTTGAACACCTCCAGGAAGGGAGCAGCCACAACCTCCCTGGGCAACCTGTGCCAGTGTCTCACCACCCTCACTGTAAAGAGTGTCCTCCTAACATCCATTTTCAATCTCCCCCCTGCCAGTTTAAACCCATTCCTCCTCGTCCTGTCATTACAAGACCTTGCCAATAGTCCTTCCCCAGCCCTCCTGTAGGCCCCTTTCAGATAGCGGAAGGCTACTCTAAGGTGTCCTGGAAGCCTTCTCTTCTCCAGGCTGAAGAGCTCCAACTCTCTCAGCCTGTCCTCATAGCAGAGGTGCTCCAGCCCTCTGATCATCTTGGTAGCCTCCTCTGGACTCTCTCCAACAGTTCCATGTCCTTCTTGTGCTGGGGGCTCCAGAACTGCACACAGTACTCCAGGTGGGGTCTCAGGAGAGCAGAGTAAAAGGGCAGACTTCCCTCCCTTGCTCTGCTGCCCACAGCTGCTCTTGCTGCAGCCCAGCACACAGTTGCTGTCTGGGCTGCACTCACACTGTAGGCTCATGTTGAGCTTTTCATCAGCCCAGACCCCTAGGGCCTTTTCCTCAGGGCTGCTCTCAGCCATTCCCCACCCAGCCTGGAGCTGTGCTTGGAATTGCGCCGACCCAGGTGCAGGACCTTACACTTGACCTTGTTGAATGTGATAAGGTTGGCCTGGGTCCACCTCTCCCGCCTGTCAAGATCCCTCTGTCCTCCAGCAAGTCAGCTGTGCCACACAGCTTGGTGTCATCTGTAGACTTGCTGAGGGTGCACTGATTCCTCTGTCCATGTCACTGACAAAGATGTTAACCAGCACTGGTGGCAGCACTGACCCCTGAGGGATACAGCTTAAGTACAAGTTTAGTGCAGTTAGGAGCCTGGAGCTGTTGCTGAGGAGGCATTTCTTTTGTGAGTGCAGGGAATCCAAGCTGTAAATCACAAATAAGTATAGACTCTTCTTTGCTGTGGCCGTTGATGTAGGTTCAATTCTAGCTTCATTTGTGAAGGTTCTTCAGTGTCAGTTAGGATGCAGGTTTCAATTAGTGTAGTTGTAACGACTCGAGCAGCTGCCCCCTACCCGCATGCATCTGACCTTTCTCTGCTGTGAGAGCATTGATTGGGGAGGGGATTTGCTCACATTCTTGAGAAAAGACTCTAAATCAACATGCACTGTAAAAGTCAAGAGCAAATTTCTTTATAGGTGAGTGACTCATGCCCCAAGAGACTCATGCCTACAAAGCTGCTAGACTTCTTCTGCTGAACTAAACTAACAGCTAACTGCTAAATAGCTCATAAAGAGCAACTTGTGTTCTAATTCCATTTTGTTCCCAAATTGCTTACTTTTCTTGCAGACTCAGTGAAAGGAACATGTTGTGCAGATCCCAGGAGGGGCAGACTTTAACAACAAGCCCCTAATTCTAGTCTTTTAGCCATAACAATCTGTGTATTATTATCCCATCATTTCTGAGATTTTAATTGCAGTTATTTCAGAATTAGCTGATATGGAAGAAGCTGGAATCTACACAAAAGAGCCTGTACAAGCTGAGTGCAGGCATAACAGATGTGTGTGATGCTGGATTATCTGGCAGTGCAGCGTAGAGAGGAGTGGAGCACACAGTTAAGACCCTGCTTGACATGTAGAACTTCTGTAACTGGTGGGTAAAACTAACCCTTAACCATCTCCAGCTGTGTTCATGATGGGTTTTCTGGTCACGGGGGAAACACTTTTTGTTTACCAAAAAGGCAAGCAGAAACGTTTGAAGCGTTGTTCCCGATTGCTTTTCAGAGCACAGAATCACAGGATTATTTTGGTTGGAAAAGACCTCTAAGATCATCAAATCCAAGTATCGACCTAAGATCACTGTGGCCGTTAAACCATGTGCCAGATCTACACGTTTTCCCAACATCTCCAGAGATGGTGATTCCACTATAGTCCTGAGCAGCCTGTTCCAGTGCCTGTCCACTCTTTCAGTAAAGAAGTTTTCCCCAATATCCAATCTAAACCTCCCCGGCACAGGTTCGGGCCATTTCCTCTCCTTTTGTCACTTGCTACTAGGGAGAAAGGTATGATCCCCGTATTACTCTGACCTCCTATCATGTAGTTGTGGTCTTCCCTCAGTGTCCTCCAAACTAAACAATCCCAGTTCCCTCAGCTGCTCCTCCCTGGAGGTGTTTGCAGCCAGGCTGGATGAGGCTGTGGGCAGCCTGATCTAGGGTAGGGTGTCCCTGAGTATGGCAGAGGAGTTGGAACTGGATGATCCTTGTGGTCCCTTCCAACCTTGACTGATTCTATGATTTGACACTGTCTCCCACAGCATCCTCATAGCTAAACTGAATTGGTGTGGTCTGGGTGATGGAGTAGTGAGGTGAATGGGAACTGGTTGAAGGAAAGAAGTCAGGCAGTTATGGTCAATGGGACAGTCTAGTTGGAGGTCTGTAACTAGTGGAGTTCCTCCACTGAATAATGCTGGGACCAGTATTATTCAATGTATTCATTAGTGACCTGGATGAGGGCACAGAGGACACTGTCAGCAAGTTTGCAGACAACACCAAGCTGGGTGGAATGGCTGAGACACACCAGAGAGTTGTGCTGCTGTTCAGACAGACTTAGACAGGCTGGGGAGTTGGGCAGGGAGAAATTTAATAAAGTTCAACAGGGGCGAGAGTGGAGACTTGCACCTGGGATGGAACAACACCAGGAATCAGGATAGGTTGGGGACTGACCTGTTGGAGAGCAGTGAAGGGGTAAAGGACCTGGGGGTCTTAGTGCATGGAAGGATGCCCATGAGCCAGCAGTGTGCTCTGGTGGCAAGGAAGGCCAATGCCCTTCTGGGGTGTGTTAGAAGGGCTGTGGGTAGTAAGTCACAGGAGTTTCTCCTGCCACTTTACTCTGCTCTGGTGAGGCCTCATCTGGAGTATTGTGTCATTTCTGGGCCCTGCAGCTCAAGAAGGACAGGGAGCTGCTTGAGAGAGTCCAGCACAGAGCCACAAATATGATTATGGAAGTTGAACATCTTCCTTATGAGCAGAGCCTGAGAGAGGTGAGGCTTGGAACTTGGAGAGGAGGGGACTAAGTGGTGACCTCACTCATGTTTATAAGTATGTGCAGGGTGAGGGCCAGGAGGCTGGAGCCAGGCTCTGCTGGGTGATGCCCAATGACAGGACAAGGGGCAATGGGTGGAAGTTGAGGCATAGGAAGTTCCATGTGAACTTGAGGAAGAATTTTTTCACTGTGAGGGTGACAGAGCACTGGAACAGGCTGCCCAGGGAGGTTGTGGAGTCTCCCTACTTGGGCATATTTAAGAACTGTCTGGATGTGTTCCAGTGTGATCTGCTCTAGGTGATCCTGCTCTGGCAGGGGTGGGGGGCTGGACCAGATGACCTTTTGAGGTTCCTTCCAGCCCCTGACATTCTATGATTCTAGGATCTGAGCAGTGTATACAAATACCTGAGGGGTACAGACACTTCTGCAGAGGTTGCTGTTTAAGTTTGCATGTTATCAACTGACTACTCTAAACAAATGTTTCTATGAGGTTTCATAGTTTGCCACAGACGTGCTCAAAAAATGTGCATCTGGTCTGCAAGGCCCTTCACCAGCACTCCTTGTTTTTTCTTTTGTCATATTTACTCCTTGTTGTAGCTGCAAAGGGGGTGAGGTAATTAAAACTGTACAGCAAAATAACTTTTTTTCTAGGAGCTGGATGGTGCTAAGTAGGCAGGATGCTGCTGCCCTTCTTCTTAGAAGGTGTTGAGCTTTGAATTGCAGCCATAAAGGCGGTGAGTATCGAAGAGATCCTTTGTCCCTTTAGGATATTAAAATCATAGCTTAATATTCTAGCAAACTTGGAGGAGGAGGCAAAATTAAAAGCCATTTTTCAGTAAGTGTTTGAGATGGTAATATAGAACGTGTTAGGAGATGGCAGCTTTATCCAGAGGGGTTCCTGAAACCTAGAAAAGGGCAAAATACTCATCCTGGAGATGAATAATTTACTAAAAAAGAATTAAGCTTCAGGCAACCTGCAGTAAACATTGCTGCTAACCCTAAGGATTTTTAAGAGGCTCTTACAAGTCCTTGCCTTTTCCAAACTGCTGTAGGTATCTCTAACAAGTTTTTGTTCTGGCTCCTAGATGTAAATATGTGCAGCTGAGTTGGGAAAACAGGAGCAAGCTTGGCATATGCAAACAGGAAGAATATGTGGTTCTGCAAGACACTTGCAGCCTAGAAAGCCAAACAGATCATTCGTTTTTCCTGCCCGGCTCACTAACAACTGCCTTCTTTCCACTTATATCAGTAACCCCAGACCTACCACTTAGTAAAAGTGCCTGTAATTGTCATTCATCTCAGATGGATGAGAAGCTCAAGATGAGGCAGCAGTGTGCATTTGCAGCCCAGAAAGCCAAGCAGAGCCAGAGCCGCATCAGAAGTGTGGCCAGCAGAGCCAGGAAGGTGATTCTTCCCCCCTACTCTGCTCTGGTGAGACCCCACTTGGAGTACTGCATCCAGTGCTGGAGTCCCTATTAGAAGAGGGATGTGGACATGCTGGAGTGTGTCCAGAAGTGGGCCACGAGGATGCTGAGAGGGCTGCAGTACCTCTGCTGTGAGGAGAAACTGAAAGAGTTGGGGTTGTTCAGTTTGGAGAAGAGGAGACTCCCAGGTGACCTTGTGGCCTTCCAGTATCTGAAGGGGGCCTACAAAAAATCTGGGGAGGGACTTTTTAGACTCTCAGGAGTAGGGGAAACGGAGTAAAGCTGGAGGTGGGGAGATTGAGACTGGATGTGAGGAGGAAGAGAGTGGTGAGAGCCTGGAATGGAGGTGGTTGGGGCCACATCCCTGGAGGTGTTTGCAGCCAGGCTGGCAGAGGCTGTGGGCAGCCTGATGTAGGGTAAGGTGTCCCTGGCATGGCCTGGGGGGTTGGAACTTGATGATCCTTGTGCTCCCTTCCAACCCTGGCTCATTCTACAATTCTAAGACACTGGAGAAACAGATCTGGAGCTTTAGAAACACTTTAAGCTGGCTCTGCTGCTTAAGAGGCTACCAGTCCCAGCCACTCTCTCCTAGCTGATCACTGCTGCTCCTACACCAATGCTTCCTTCCTTTTCCCCCTTATCTTTCTCCTTTTTAAAGTAATTGTTAATACAGCTACATGTTAAAGGTGCTGAAGTAGAATTAGTCCATTTTAAGACTCCCTCCATGCTCAGATGAGTTCAGTTGGCATCAGCACAGGGGTGTGCAGCCATGGGGGGTAAGTGGGTGGGGTACAGGCAGGAGACTTGAGCTGCATCTGTAGACTGACTTGAAGATGCTGGAAAGCTCTGATCTAAATGTCTTTGCCTCTTTGCTGCATTAAGACTTGGAAGACATCACCAAGCTCACAAACCTTTCGTTGTTATCCCCCTGCCTCGCTTCTCTGTGGGAGTCCCTGAAAGCATTTGCAGACACCTCCACAAAGGCTGCCTGCTGTTCATCAGCCTCCTCTCTCCAGGCTGTCTGCAGAGGCAGCAGGAAGACAGGGGCTGCTTGAGGGCAAGTCTCAGTATAAACCTAATTTATCTTGGGAGATTAGATTGACTGGGCTAAAGTTAGCCTTTGCAAACACCTTCTGGCTGCCACCATCCTGCACTGACCCAGTAGTGACATCAGATCTATCTCCTACCTTTCCTCACGATGCAGCAGATCTTTGGGTGAATTTCCTCCCCCCCCCCCCTCCTTTTTTTTTTTTCCCTTTTAAATTTATTTTTTTTTAATTATTATTAATCTAATGGAGATTGCACCATTAAACCTGAGCAGACTGTTCAGATATAAATCAGTGCAGAAGAGAATGTGAAATGCAGGAACCAGGTTGCTTTTGTTTTTGTAGCTGATAAAAGATTAAAAAAAAAAAAACAACACCCCCCCGAAAAAAAAAAAAACCAGCTGAAACAAGCAGGAAATAAGCATTGGATAGATAAAGGAGAGAGAAGAGATTTCTTGGCAGTTTTAAAGAATAGCTTTTGGAGAAAGTGTGCCCAGTCTATGAACGTCTTCATTTTATAGGTGTTACAGAGACAATTTGAGTTGCAAGTATTCTCCATTCAAAAGGTGAGCAGCCTCCTGAACACTCCCAAATCATGGATTTGGAAGAAATATCTGAGGCACACAGTGGGAGGTCACAACACCTGTTTTTGGTGAGCATCACTCTCAGTTGTATCACAGGCTCATAGGATGTTAGGGCTTGGAAATGACCTCTGCAGATCTTCCAGACCAAGCCCCCTGCCAGAGCAGGACCAGAGAATCTAGTGCAGGTCTCACAGGAACACATCCAGACAGGGATGGAAAGGCTCCAGAGAAGGAGACTCCACAATCTCTCTGGGCAGCCTGTGCCAGTGCTCTGGGACCCTTACAGCCAAGAAGCTCTTTCTCCTGTTGAGCTGCAACTTCCTGTGCTGTAGTTTCCATCCCTTGCCCCTTGTCCTGTGCCAGGGCATAAGTGAGCAGAGGCTGTCCCTGTCCCTTCCTTCCAGACCCCCAGCCCTCAGTTATTTATAGACATTGCTCAGATCCCCTCTCAGCCTTCTCCTGTGCAGACCAAGCAGCTGCAGGGCTCTCAGCCTCTCCTCATCAGGCAGTGCTCCAGTCCCTTCAGCATTCTTGCAGTCCTGCATTGGACTGTCTCCAGCAGATCCCTGTCCCTCTTGAACTGGGGAGCCCAGGGCTGGATGCAGTACTCCAGATGAGGTCTCAGAAGGACAGCGTAGAAGGGGAGGAGGACTTTTCTCAATCTGCTGGGCACAGTCGTCTGAATGCATCCCAGGACCCCATTGGCCTTCTTGGCCACAAGGTAATATAGGTAATGAAATAAAAAGCCATTTAAAAAATTATTTGGGGCATGTACTAATTAAAAACCCTTTTTACTGAATTTGAACATGAATTCCCCAAACAGCAAAGTTAAGCTTTCAGTTCAGAACAATGTTTGTGCAGAAGCCAGTTAATAGAGGCAGAAGTGGGGAGAACCCTCTGGCATGTTGCGACTAAACAAAACTCAAGAAATAGAACAGCTGAGATCTGACCATCAGCAAGAGCCTGCTTTAGTGCTGTGAGGGAGCTCTGGGAAAGGGTGGCGCAGTCCTACAGCTGCTGCCATGTGCATGGCGGGCTGCTGAGCTGCTGGTTGGATCCTACGCCCATAGCAGCACTTCCCTTGCCCGCACACTGCCAGCCAGCTGCACAAGCTCGTGTGCCACGCACGACCTGTTGCATGCCTCTGTTAGCTGGAGGTACAAACACTTGGGCTCTGCTTCTTTACCCAGTGCCCAAAATCTGCTTCTGACAGGCTCTAAAGGAAAAAGACAGACAATGTCTCTTCAGAAACACACCTACGTGTATGTTTTCTTCGGCACTTGCCTACAAAATCAGCATTTGGAGAGAGAGAGGAAAGGAGCATGCAGGCTGCTGGAAGCACTCCCAGCACAGGGCTGCTGAGGCTGGGAACTTGAGGGTGCTGGTGGACAAGAAGCTCAACATGAGGCAGCAGTGTGCACTTGCAGCCCAGAAAGCCAAGCACAGCCTGGGCTGCATCAGGAGCAGTGTGGCCAGCAGGGCCAGGAAGGTGATTCTCCTCCTCTACTCTGCTCTGCTGAGACACCACCTGGAGTACTGCATCCAGTTCTGGAGCCCCTGGGACAAGAGGAATGGGTTGCCCATGGAGGTGGTTGGGGCCACATCCCTGGAGGTGTTTGCAGCCAGGCTGGCAGAGACTGTGGGCAGCCTGATGTAGGGTAGGGTGTCCCTGGGCGTGGCAGGGGGGTTGGGACTGGGTGATCCTTGTGGTCCCTTCCAACCCTGACTGATTCTATGATTCTTTGAAAGGATAATAAATAAACAGAAGTGAAATCTGGGAATTTTCAACTCGCCTGTTAAGGATGGAAGCAAAGGTCTGGAAAGCAGAACTCAAATCAAAATCTGGGTTTTGTTCAGGAAACTTTTGCTTCCTTTTAGCAAAGCAGGGATTTAGACGGCATTAATGTTCAGAACAAACATGAAGCTCATCTGCCACTGTGGGGGCTGCCATGTCCAGCAGACAAATGTTCTTCAGTGTCAAGTGCATCAAACCAGTCAGAGGAGCAAAGATGAAGGCAACAAGAGCTTGTTTCTGAGACAGCAGCAGGCAGGCAGTGCAGAGGCTTTGCAAGGCAGAACTCTCTGCAGGTGCCAGGACACCTTGAAGGAATCAACTCATGGAATGGGAAGATTTCAGAGATGAAACAGCTTAGGAGGTGATGCAAGGAGAAAGGTTGGAGGCTATTCTTGTCACATCATAATCATTAATTACACTGGTGGTGAGGGGGCAGGCCTGAATGCACAGCTCTGTGTGGTGGGGAACACAGGCAGACTCAGGCAGAGAAGGGATGGACAGGAACCCTGGTCAATAGTTAACCCAAAGCAATCTGCTCTTCTGAAATTAGGCATATCATAATCCACTCGGACAACATCTTTGGATGAGAACTCCTACATCATTTTAAAGGACTTCCCTTTCTTACGTGTATTTTTCCATCTACAACGTGGCTCTGAAATTGCTTTTACACAGGTACAAAGTATCTAGAAGTGCTTTTCATCCAAATTACCCTTGCAAAGAGGAGAGGAAAATATTACCTCCAGTTGAAAAGGCCCCAAAGAGTGGCTCCATAATGGACTCACGGAGGTCACAGAAGTCAAGAGGCTGCTCTGGAGCTTCACTCTTTCCTCTGTCACTTCACTTTTGTTTGTGGCAAACAGAAAAAATCTCAGTCCAGCCCAAACTGCTCTTTCCCAGGTGCAGCATGATGTATTCGTGAGAAAAACTGGAACAGGCAGCAGCAGACTGCAGACCAAGGAATTCCTCCTGACAAAGCACAGGGTTTCTGCTGTTGTACTTTTTCTCTTTGCAGGTGCTGAGTGAAGCATCAGGGATCTCTCTCTTTTCTCCCTTCCTCTGCAGCATGATGCAGGCCTGTGTGTGATAGCTTCACGTGCCCTGTGCCTGTCACTGGACAGGCAAATGGGCAAAGGCATCAGGAATGAATGGGGCACCAACAGTATTTTCACATGCAGCTCCTATACTGATCAAGAAATTAATGCCTGCTGCTCTGAGGTGTGCTCTCTCCAGCTGTGTGGCAGAGGCCACAGTAGAGAGGCCAAGCAGTACACGTTTCACATCATCCTTCCTAGAATCACAGAATCAAAGAATCATTCAGTCTCTCTCCAGGTGTAGTCTCACCAGGACAGAGTAAAAGGGGAGAGGAACCTCCCTAGCCCTGCTGGCCACACTTTTCCTGATGCACCCCAGGATGCCATTGGCTCTCCTGGCCACAAGGGCACATTGCTGGCCCATGCAGAACTTGCTGCCCACCAGCACTCCAAGGTCTCAACGGAGCTGCTCTCCAGCAGGGCAACCCCTAACCTGTACTCTGCTCAGACATTCTCTCCGTTACCCCTAACCACTCCTTTACATGCAGCGTTGCATCTTGACATCTTTCTGGTGATAATTATTCTGTTACCTTTTGAATCAATCTCTTCTTCTAGTCATAGAATCAGTCAGGGTTGGAAGGGACCACAAGGATTACCCAGTTCCAACCCCCCTGCCATGCCCAGGGACACCCTACCCTAAATCAGGCTGCCCACAGCCTCTGCCAGCCTGGCTGCAAACACCTCCAGGGATGTGGCCCCAAACACCTCCCTGGGCAACCCATTCCAGGCTCTCACCACTCTCATGCTCAACAACTTCCTCCTCACGTCCAGTCTGTCCCATTAACTTCTGCCCTTCCTTCAGCTCTTGGCTCACCCTCTCTGATGTGATTTGTGAGGTGCTGCTGAAAGTCTACTGCTGCACTTCCTCCATAGGAATTATTTTCTTCTTCTGCCAGATGACTGCAGCAGCTCAGTAGGAGTTTTAAACATTATTTTGCTGGTCTGTGGAGAGATGAGTGACTGCTGCTGGCACTTCAAAACAGACTAGAAGCTAACAGAAACTCCATTCTCTGTGGGAGAGGGAAAGGAAAAAACCTCCCATGTTTTGTTACTCCCATATTAGCTGCTGCCCCACAAACATGAGTTTGCCAGAGCAGGTTAGACTACTGGGCCTCTGTGTTCCCTTGATTTTCTTTGCCACCCAAGTCTTCATGCCCCAGAGAAAGCCTAGAGCCCAGGCTACAGCACTGCCTAGCAATGTGGAAAAGCACAGTAGATGATAAAGCATCTTCCTGACTCCTCAGTGCAGCAAACTTTAACCTCATCTACGCAGAGCTCCTGTACACAAGCTGCTCTCCAGCACACAATCTGCACTTGCTTCTCTGGTTTCTTGGCCCCCAGTACACAAAACTCTCCCTTTTCTCTTGCTAACAGCAGTTTCCTACTTGGCTAATGTACAGCACTGCACTAAACCCAGCTGACTGGTGTCCTTTCTACCAAAAAAGGGCTCCATGGCTGTTCTAACCTGAGAGCTTTCTATCCTTTCTAAGCAATGGCATCCTGGCCTGGATCAGGAACAGTGTGGCCAGCAGGACAAGGAAGGTTATCCTGCCCCTGTACTTGGCACTGGTCAGGCCACACCTTGAATCCTGTGTCCAGTTCTGGGCCCTTCAATTCAAGAGATATATTGAGGTACTGGAATGTATACAGAGAAGGGTGACAAAGCTGGTGAGGGGCCTGGAGCACAGCCCTGTGAGGAGCTGGGGTTGTTTAGCCTGGAGAAGAGGAGGCTCAGGGGAGACCTCACTACTGTCTGCAACTACCTGAAAGGAGATTGTAGCCAGGTGGGGTTGGTCTCTTCTCCCAGGCAACCAGCAACAGAAGGAGGGGACACAGTCTCAAGTTGTGCTGGAGGAGGTATAGACTGGATGTTAGGAAGAAGTTGTTGCCAGAGAAAGTGATTGGCATTGGAATGGGCTGCCCAGGGAGGTGATGGAGTCCCCAAAGATGTTCAAGCAAAGCCTGAATGGAGCACTTAGTGCCATTGGCTAGGGCTGGGTGCTAGGTTGGACTGGATGATTTTGGAGGTCTCTTCCAACCTGGCTTGTTCTGTTCTGTTCTATTCTGCTTTATTCTGTCAGTTCTAAGGAATTATAGTTACCTCAACCTCCTCTACTTCTATCTTACTCCACAGTAGATGTGTCAGGTTATTTTTTTGTCTTTTAACCCAGGTGTGACAGCCACTGCAGTACTCGAATGCCTGCTGCCTCCCCCCAGCACTCCCTTACCTCATCACCCTCGGCAGATGTTTGTGCCAGTGAGATGTGAAAGAGGAACAGCCTGCCCTTTGCTGCTGAAGAGCATCCTTGGAGGGAAGGCTTTGGAAGGGATTCTGGTTTTGCCTGGGCAGGTGAGGAGAAAACAGCTGTTAGTAGATGTGAGTGTGGGTAGACATCAGCACACAAGAGTTCTGGAAAACGTCTAGAAGACAAGTAGAAGTTTATAGCACTTTAGAGATGGGACAAAGCTGACCAGTGATTGAGAACTGTGGCTGTAGCCACAGCACAGTTTGCAGGTGTCCCAAGGACTTGCAAAAGTCCTGGGCACTGTTTGTATCTCCAGGGTGGGATGGAGAGTGCTGGGTCTCTCTCCTTGCATACCACCCCAGCACCCACAGAAAGGCACAGCCAGTCTCAGGAATTCACCTCCTAAATGAACAGGAGCTTCAAAGGTGCTGGTGTAAGTCAAGTAAGTGGAATTTGCTGGGTTAAGAGAGCAGGTGGAGTGTCCTGGCAGATGTGGCTGGCCCTGTGCCTTGGCCAAGGAGAGCAGATGGCTGCATGCCAGCGTGTGCTGTGAAAAACCCAGCTGAGGTGTCTGAGCCTGCCTTCCCTCCAGCACTGCCCTCCACAGAGCCAACTGACTCTCAGAAGCTGATAGATCCTTTATATAGCTGGAAGGTGCAAGGGGAAACTTGAGTATGGTCTGCCTGCTATAATAATGCAGGCTGTGGACACCACAAATGCTGAAGGGGCAGGTCCCTCTGCAGCATGGTGCCCTGCTGCTGCTGAGTTGCAGACACTTTCTCAGATGGGCATGGCCTACAGAGGAAATACTACCTACACCTGCCCAGGGCTTGCCTGAGGTGTGGTGAGACTCCTGTGCTGACAGAGGAGCCTTCCCTCTCCCTCCCAGCTAGGTGCAGCTGTCACATACCCTTGTGAAAGCCACCACAGGGACTTGCCCCTTCAAAGCAGCATTTGCCAGAGCTCCTGGGCCAGCCTTGCTGACTCTGTCCACCACAGTCGCTCAGATGTAGTCAGATGAACACAGGCATTGCAGTCTAACGGCTGTTGGGAGGGGTCAGAGCAGAAGTGCTCCAACCAGAGTTAGCAGCACGCAAGCCGTAGCGCCCCTCTCACTGCTGCCGCAAGATTCGGCCCCTCCACAGACACAGAGGAGTTGAGTGGCTGTTGGTTGAAGTGTGAGACTGTGCATTCCAGCCTGAGAGCCAAGTAATGGGGATTCATAGGCCCGGCAAGCAGAGCAGATCTAGGTTTAAACTGCAGCTGGAAAAGGGAGTCCCTCCAGACTGAGAATGTGAGCATCCCTTGCATGAATGAAGCTGAGGTCAGAGCTGCAGCAAGCAACCATTGCTAATGAGATTTCAGTGCTGCTCTGCCTGCTTTATGCACATCAGAAGGAATCCCTTAGGGCACAACTGTGAAACTTCAGGAGCCTCTGGCTCAGGAAGATGTAAACTTCAGCCTCCATGCTGCACTGCTGAGCAGAAGGCAGGCAGCTGGGGTGCAGATGATGTTAGACAGCAACCACAGAACCACAGCTTGCAAGTAGAGTTTTCTTTTTTTTTCTTTTGCTGTATATTCAGGCAGTATTTGTTTTTCTCTAGCTTTGGTAACTCTAAATTCCACTTTCTGTACTAGACAGTGAGTGCAGTTCTTAGTTTTGTTTCAAGCCTGCTGCAGGTTGCTCTGTCCCTGACCAAAGCAAAGGGTTTGCTGAAGTGTCCATCTCTCCCTTGACTGTCCCATGTGCTGCCAAGATGCTGATGGCAGCAGGAGGAAGCAGAGTGTATGAGGCTGCTGGAAACTGATTTTTTTCAGACACATGCTTTGCACACTCTTACAAATTCCAGCAGGAAGGCAGATGATTTGTTCTCATACAGCATATGTGCTAGATCAGGCTAAATCCTTGTGAGCCACTGTTTCCTGAGGGGATGATGTTCTCCTTGTCGGGAGGAGATGGATGAAACATTGACGCAATGCAACTTGCACTGAGTGCAACTTGCTGAGGTAGCACTCAATACCTCTGCTTGGTGATATGGACAGAGGCATTGAGTGCAGCCTCAGCAAGTTTGCTGAGCACCCCAAGCTGTGTGGTGCAGCAGCCAGGCTGGAGGGCAGGGATGGCATCCAGAGGGACCTGCACAGGCTGCAGAGGTGGGCACAAGCCAACCTCAGGAGGTTCAACAAGGCCAAGTGCAAGGTCCTGCAGCTGGGTCGAGGCAATGCCAAGCACAAATGCAGGCTGGGCAGTGAGTGGCTGGAGAGCAGCCCTGAGGAGAGGGACTTGGGGGTGCTGGTGGAGGAGAAGCTCAACATGAGGCAGCAGTGTGAATTTGCAGCCCAGAAAGCCAAGCAGAGCCTGGGCTGCAGCAGGAGAAGTGTGGCCAGCAGGTGGAGGGAGGTGATTCTCCCCCTCTGCTCTGCCCTGGTGAGACACCACCTGGAGTACTGCATCCAGTTCTGGAGCCCCTGGGACAAGAGGGATGTGGACATGCTGGAGCATGTCCAGAGAAAAGCCACGAGGATGCTGAGAGGGCTGCAGCACTTCTGCTGTGAGGACAGATTGAAAGAGTTAGGGCTGTTGAGTCTGGAGAAGAGGAGGCTCCCAGGTGACCTTCTTGTGGCCTTTCAGTATCTGAAGTGGGCTACAAAAAATCTGGGGAGGGACTTTTTAGGCTATCAGGGAGTGAGAGGACTAGGGGGAATGGAGCAAAGCTGGAGGTGGTGAGATTCAGACTGGATGTGAGGAGGAAGTTGTTGAGCGTGAGAGTGGTGAGATCCTGGAATGGGTTGCCCCTGCAGGGAGGTTTCTGGGGCCCCATCCCTGGAGGTGTTTGCAGCCAGGCTGGCTGAGGCTGTGGGCAGCCTGATGTAGGGTAGGGTGTCCCTGGGCGTGGCAGGGGGGTTGGAACTAGATGATCCTTGTGGTCCCTTCCAACCCTGACTGATTCTATGATTCTAAATCTGGAGAGACCTTACCCACAACGTGAGGCTCCCCACTCTGTCATCCTATGACGAGGAGGATTGAAAATCCTCAACACTAACTGCTGGCAAGAAACACTCTGCTTTGTTCCCTCAGCTGATTTGTGCTCCTTGAGGGAAATCAAAGGCAAGTGGCAAATGATCCTCCTGGGCACAGCATGATTTGTATCTTCCTCCTTTTGGGACAGGCTCTCAGTGGGGAAAGCCCTGGGAAGAGGCAAAAATCCCTCTGAAAGCTGCTCGGCGACCGAGGTGCCGTCAAATGTTGAAGAGAGGAAGAGTGAGCATCTGTTATGGGAGTTGGCAGGTGACACAGCTAATTACTGACATGGAGGCAATTTAGGGTGATGGGAAGTGACTTGAATTGTAACCAGAGGTTAAAAGAGTTTAACAGGCAGGGCTGGCACTGCCATGCTTGGGTGGGCTGAAAACGGCTCCCCGTCAGCACTGCTGAGCCGCTCTAGGTCGAGGAGACACCTTCCATGCTGGCTACAGATTAAGTCCCAGGTCAGGGCAACTGTTGACACCAGGACGGGCTGGAGCATGGCCAAATTGAGAGCAGCCCTGCAGAAAAGGGTTGTGGGGGTGCTGGTGAATGAGAACCTGAATGTGAGCCAGCAATGCACTCTTGCAGTGCAAGCAGATAAATCACATCCTTGGTCACATCAAAATAAGTGTGGTGGCCAGGTCAAGACAGGTGATTCTGCCACTTTGCTCTGCTCCGGTGAAGCCTTGCCTAGAGGACTGTGTCCAGCTTTGGGGCCCCCAATATGAGAGAGTCATGGACATGCTGGAGCAGGTCCAGAGGAGGTCCACCAAGATGATCAGAGGGCTGCAGCACCTCTGCTGTGAAGACAGGCTGAAAGAACTGGGACTGGTCAGCCTGAAGAGAAGGCTCTGGGGAAACCTTATCTCAGTATCTGAAGGGGACCTACAGGAAGGATGGAGAAGGACTGTTTTGAAGGGCCTGTGGTGACAGGACGAGGGCTAATGGTTTGAAACTGGATCAGGCCAGGTTTAGGTTGCGTCAGGAGAAAGTTCTGCACAATGAGAGTGGTAAAATACTGCAACAGGTTGTCCAGGGAGGTTGTTGAGGCTCCATCCCTGGATACATTCAAGATGAGACTTGATGTGGCCCTGGGCAGCCTGACCTAGTTAGAGGCCTTGCTGCTGACTGCAGGGGGTCTGAACGAGATGACCTTTGAGGGTCTCTTCTGCCCTGGACATCCCAGATTCCTTCCTTCTCTCTCTCCCCGCCCCCTGCGTGTTTTGGATAGGAGGAAGGCAGTTGCCTTTTGGAAGGCAGGAAACTGCTTCCCTGCCCCTGCCCTGTGGGCTTGCAGAAGGGGACAGCAGAGTGCCCTTGTGCAGGGTGGAGGCTCCTGCTGCCAGCCCGCACAGGGATTTGAGCTGCTCTTGGCTGAGTTTTCCTGCCCACTGTGTACTGGCAAATGAACATCTTGTACAAAAAGGAATAAATAGGCAAGGGAAAAGGCTCGAGGGCTCCTGCCTGAGAGGTTCCTGTCTGAGGGGGTTCCTCTGCCTGAGAGGTTCCTGCCTCAGAGGTTCTTGCCTGAGAGGTTCCTGCCTCAGAGGTTCTTTCCTGAGAGGTTCTTGCCTGAAAGGTTCCTGCCTGAGAGGTTCTTGCCTGAGAGGTTCTTGCCTGAGAGGTTCTTGCCTGAGAGGTTCCCGCCTGAGAGGTTCCTGCCTCAGAGGTTCTTGCCTGAGAGGTTCTTGCCTGAGAGGTTCCTGCCTGAGAGGTTCTTGCCTGAGAGGTTCCTGCCTGAGAGGTTCCTGCCTGAGAGGTTCTTGCCTGAGAGGTTCCTGCCTGAGAGGTTCCTGCCTGAGAGGGTTCCTGCCTCAGATGGTTCCTGACTGAGAGGGCTCCAGCCTGAGATGTTCTTGCTTGAGAAGTTCCCATCTGAGATATTCCCGCCTGAAAGTTCTCCCCTGAGAGTTTCCCCACTGAGAGGTTCCCTTCTGAGAAGTTTCTGCCTGAAAGTTCCCTCCTGAGAGGTTCCTGCCTGAGATGTTCCCTTCTGAGAAGTTTCTGCCTGAAAGTTCCCTCCTGAGAGGTTCTTGCCTGAGAGGTTCTTGTCTCAAAGTTCCTGCTTGAGAGGCTCCAGCCTGAGAGGTTCCCACCTGAAGGCTCCCTGTTTTGGGACCGTCCCAGCTCTGACTGCTGCTGTCTTCTGCATGGCTCTTGGGTTTGTCCTGTCCCTGCCTTGTGGACAGTCCCCACTCTGCTCTACCCTGCAGCTTTGCAGGCTCAGCAAGTCCTGGGTCCCTTTAGAGAGCTGCTGGCGGCAGCCAGGGCTGGCTCCTTAGGCCCTTCCTGACAGCCTGTTCCCTGTGTGCTGTCCTGGCTGGATCCCCACCGAGGGGTTGAAGCAGCTTGGCTCTGCCTCGCCACTGCTGCAGGCAGCGATTGCCACAGAGCTCTGCCTCGTGGTAATCACATCTTTGAGATGCCAGACTTGGCCTTTGGAGTCCCATTGGGTACTATTTATAGCCTGAACCAATTGAGCACAGGGAGAATAAGATCCAAGGATTCCACAAGGAGCATCATTCTCCTCAGCACGGTGAGTGAGCCTTTGTGCCCTTGATTCTCTCCTTAAGCCACATTGATAACAGGGTAAGAAGCTGTGTATAGCTTAGCCTTTTCCATTTTCTGACTTCCTAAATCTCTGAATTTGTCTATAGCACCTTTGGAAGACTTTTCCCCCAGTCGAATTCAAACCTGTTAATAAATGGCAAAGTTAATTCTGTATACAGTTGAAGGTGGTGGGGGGGTTTCTGGGAATAAAATAATTCCATTTTCGTTCCTGACTCAGCCACATTAATCCCCCTGCCCTTCACAACACCTCCCAATGGGATGCTGTGAACTGCAGGACAGAATTGCAACCTGCTGTAGAATGCCTTAGAGACCCTTCCCCCACCCCTTTCACTTCTTCAAATTACTGTCGGGGTTGTTTTTAGTAACAGTTGATGGTTGCCTAAAATCACAAAAGAAGTTCTCATTAATATTCATGAAAGGTTTTATCCACACCTACATCAGTTATGTGCAAATATGTACCCAATGCCCAGCTTTTATCTTTAATCAAACTGCAACTGCCTGCCTCTGCTTTGTATTAGGGCAAGAACCAGTCCTGTTTTCAAATTAAAAAAAAAAAATTAAAAAAAAACCCCACCCCAAAAAACAATAAAAACCCAACAAAAACAGAAGCATGGAAAATTATAATTTGTGACCTAGAGTTTTTGGCAAAGCTGCCCCCTTTTTTAGGAAATCAAAAGGAAAGGGGGAGAGAAAATGAAAAATAAACTTTGAAGAGGTTTTTAATTGACTTCTAAATACTCCAGAAATTCTTTCATAGAATTCTGTTTTTATAGAATTCTGTTTTATAGAATTCTGTTTTTAATTGACTTCTAAATACTCCAGAAATTCTTTTCTAGAATTCTGTTATAGAATCATAGCATCAGTTGGGGTTGGAAGGGACCAGAAGGATCATCCAGTTCCAACCCCCCTGCCATGCCCAGGGACACCCTACCCTACATCAGGCTGCCCACAGCCTCATCCAGCCTGACCTTAAAACACCTCCAGCGATGTGGCCCCAAACACCTCTCTGGGCAACCCATTCCAGGCTCTCACCACTCTCATGGTGAAGGACTAATGCACAGCTCTTGCCTGTAAGCTCAGCAGCAGAATCAAAATGAAATTAAATTCACAGATTAAATGAAATAATAATAAGAGGAATATTTTCAAAGTCTTTCTGCCCTATATTTATGCTGCAGCAGCATACAAGCAGCTTCTTCAGGGATCAGGCACGACTGCTGTGCAAGCCAGCAGCCCGTGGCCTGCAGAGGCTGTGCTGGGGACAGTCAGCTCAGCTGTGTTGATGGCATTTTTCCTGACAGGCAGATGTTTAATGCCTGCATCACTCCAAAAGAGGTCTGTGGAGTGCTGCAGCCTAGCTCTGCTGGCTGCCTGACTCCCTCCCACCCTTCTATTGCCAGGAAACAGATCAAACCGCCCTGAGAGCTCAGCCCTACTCTTTGACCTCTGACAGTGTGATCTAAATAAATCAGGGGAGGGAAGCACAGCGCTTTGCTGCTTTGCCCCTTGCCGAGCAAGACACTCCTCATCCCTGGGGGCTATGCTGGCTCCCTTTGAAAGAGCATTGGTTGTTAGAGAGCATCCTGTACTTCCAAAGTACCTGATAAATCCTCTTCAGGATTTCGGCAGACCGGTGAGGCAGTAACACCAGACCAGGAAGGCAAGTCACTCCTCTCTCCACATCCATCCAGAGGGACCTGGACAGGCTGGAGAGGTGTGCCCAGGCCAACCTCATGACATTCGACAAGACCAAGTGTAAGGTCCTCAACCTGGGTGGGGAATGGCTGAGAGCAGCCCTGAGGAAAAGCACCTGGGGGTCTGGGCTGATGAAAAGCTCAACATGAGGCTGCAGTGTGAGTGCAGCCCAGACAGCAACTGTGTGCTGGGCTGCAGCAAGAGCAGCTGTGGGCAGCAGGGCAAGGGAGGGGATTCTGCCCCTTTACTCTGCTCTCCTGAGACCCCACCTGCAGTACTGTGTGCAGTTCTGGAGCCCCCAACACAAGAAGGACATGGAACTGTTGGAGCCACTCCAGAGGAGGCCACAAAGATCATCAGAGAGCTGCAGCAGCTCTGCTATGAGGACAGGCTGAGAGAGTTGGAGCTTTTCAGCCTGGAGAAGAGAAAGTTTCCAGGAGACCTTATAGTAGCTTTCCAGTATCTGAAGGGGGCCTACAGGAAGGCTGGGGAGGGACTATTCACAAGTCAAGGGGTAATGGGTTTAAACTGGCCGAGGGGAGATTTAAACTGGATGTTAGGAGAAAGTTCTTTCCAGTGAGGGTGGTGAGACACTGGCACAGGTTGCCCAGAGAGGTTGTGGCTGCTCCCTCCCTGGAGGTGTTCAAGGTCAGGCTGGATGAGGCCTTAAGTGATCTGTTCTAGTGGGAGGTGTCCCTGCCTATGGCACAGGGGGGTTGGAACTGGATGATCTTTAAGGAGGTCACTTCCAACCTAACCCATTCTATGATTCTATGATCTGCTGACTCTGACAGGGGGAACACATGCCAGGAGGGACGCTCCTTCTTCCTAGCCCAGCCAAGATGGGGCAACCCTAATTAGGCCCAAATACCTCTGCCCTGGTAACTTTGCAAAATGCTGGATCCCTGAGCAGAGAAAATGAGGCATTTATAGCACGACTTCTGAACAGGAGCACTGCATCATGCACTCAATACAAAGGATTTGGCAACAGAAGTGCTGCTGCTAGCCGTGCAACAAGGCAACTGTCTGCAGCCCTGCAGATTAGCAGAGTAAGTGGCATTGTTGCATTTAGTCACTTGCTGCACCACAATTTCTGGGGTTCCCCATGAAGCAAAACCTTCTTCCTGGAAATAGGCATTCTGGTGCAGCCACTTTATCACAAAAGGCTTTAGTTTCTTTTCCAATAGGGTTTCCTTCTTCCTCATCAAGTTCTTCAGCTCCTGCAGACTTGAAATGGAAGAGATGCTGAGAGGGCTGCAGCACCTCTGCTATGAGGAGAGACTGAAAGAGTTGGGGCTGTTCAGTCTGGAAAAGAGGAGGCTCCCAGGTGACCGTCTTGTGGCCTTCCAGGATCTGAAGGGGCTACAAAAAAGCTGGGGAGGGACTTCTGAGGCTGTCAGGTAGTGACAGGAGTAGGGGGAATGGAGCAAAGCTGGAAGTGGGGAGATTCAGACTGGATGTGAGGAGGAAGTTGTTGAGCATGAGAGTGGTGAGAGGCTGGAATGGGTTATCCAGGGAGGTAGTCAGGGGCCCATCTCTGAAAGTGTTTTAAGGCCAGGCTGGCTGAGGCTGTGTGCAGCCTGATCTAGGGTAGGGTGTCCCTGGGCATGGCAGGGGGATTGGAACTGGATGATCCTTGTGGTCCCTTCCAACCCTGACTGATTCTATGATTCTATGACTCCATCATAGCATCCTTTAACACTGTGATAGGAAAATGTAGATGCTCAGCACAAAGGACTTGTGCTAATGGGACACAGGCACATTTCATGTGCATTATTAGCAGGGTCTGCTTTTTACTTAGCTTGTCTTCCAACCAAGAGCTTCGGAGGTGTAGTGGGTAAGCCTTAGAGGGGTCTGTACTTGGGAGATCAATGCCTTTTACCATGGGGGCCACAGGGAGAAAGTGTCTCTGGTGACCAGATTCAGCCCAATAAACCTCCTAGCAACAAGACTATTATCACAATGAGCCTGGTGCCTGGGGAGGCTGAGACACTGTTCCATCTGCTCTTCATCTCCATGAAGTTGCATACTCTTCTGTCATTGTAAAGGGTTAAGCCCTTCTGGAGGGGCTTACCTTGAATTGGATCCTGACTCCTCCCTGGGGCTGGGCTGACCTGCCCCCAGGTGTTGTGTTTAGCCTCCTCCCACTTCCTGCTGAGCCCCCCCTATAAAGGGAGAGGGTGGGGGGGAGAGAAGGGAATGAACTTCCTGTTTCTTCCTCTTGGTTTCTGCTCTCCTCACTAGCCCAGCTTCTTGCTTCCCTGCTGCTACAATTTCACCACGTTCTCCCCAACAAGACAGATGGGGAGAGCAGCCATATTTGCAACTCTTAACTGGCTGCATCCCAACAGCATCCCTCTGCACCTACCACTAATTTCCAGCTTCACCACTTGTCTTCAACTTCCATCCTCTCCCATCTTCAGGTTGTATTTTATGTTTTGTATTTTGTTCCCTTTCCCCCCATCCTCTGCAATTCCTCTTACCTTATACCTATATCTTGTATTTTGTTCCTTTTTTCTCCATCCTCTATAATTCCCCTTGCCTTATATCTTGTGTTTTGTTCCCTTCCCTTCCCCCATTCTCTGTAATTCCCCTTACCTGCTATTTGTTGTTAAAGTTTATTTTTTTTAAACTTCCAAGTCAAATTAAGTATTTATTGAGGTTTTGAGCTCAGGTGGACTGGCTTAAACTAATACAGCTGTGTTCCAGGTTGGTGCCATATCCATGTTCCAGTTGACTTTCTGGCAGAGACACAGGGCTGCTACCAAATGTGTCTGTACTGACCAGTACTGCATGGAGAGCAGTTGTGTTGTGCCCAGACCATCTTTCTAAAGACTCTGATGCTGTGTAGAGTTCCCATTTCTTCCCTTCCTTTTATCCCACTGTAAGACTCCACATTAGCCTGCTCAGGCATTCCCAGGTCAGGGCCACCACGTGAATGCGTTAAACAAATGAGAATTTCTCCTCTCTTGGATAAACTCTCCTCACACACTACTTACACCAGGGCTTTGCTGGTATTTGCTCTTTGGATGGTCTTGACATTTGTCAGGCTCTTCTTATAACAAGATAATCCAAACCAAATTGGGGTTCCAGCCAAACCAGAAATTCATAGAGCTGGCAAATCTTCCCTTCCTCCCTGTGAGTACCACATACAAAACCCCAAATCACAGTGACTTTTTTTTATTATTATTATTATTGCCCCATGGTTTTGCAGATTTAGCTCTAATTTGCTGTACTCCCTCAACTCATATCTCTTGCAGCCTTAAATTCCCACTCCTTGTTATGTGGTTGCTTTCATCCTTTCTCACAGGATTAATTTCCTTTTTTCCTAGTCAGCCCCTGCTGTCATTTATCTCTTCCTCATGCTCCAACTGTTCTCACCCACTGTGATGGCTGAGCTCTGCAGGAGGAACTGGATATGCACTAATCCTATTAAGGGCCCTGCAGTCACCTAGGTTTTTTATTTTTTTTTTTTTCTTTTTTTTTTGGTGCTACTTTCATTTCATCTCTAAATCTCCCCCCCCCCTTGCAACTTTAGCTCACTAAGGGGTTAAGTGAGATATACCCAGTAAATGAGGTAAATCCAAATAAAGGGATTTGGGTCTTGCAGTTCAGCATGTTGCTGTGTCTCATGGCCTCTTATACCAGTGTTTCAGGATTCTCCAAATGCAGGAGCTCTGTCCAGAGCCCATCTGGATTAAACTGACCCTCAGCTGCAAGTAAGAGTGGCCAGAAAGGTCCCCAAAATCAATCACAAGAACTCTTTGTTATGGCTCCATGCAAAGCAGAGAGAAAATGCTACCTAAACCCTCAACTATTCTGTCTTCAGATCTCTCTTTTGTGGTGTTTTTTTTTGTTTGGTTTTTTTTTTTCAGGCCATGAGTTTTTATCATATCTTTGCTGAAGTACTTGGTCAGGGAAACCTGCCACCCTGGACATGACATCAGCCCTCATTTGTTCCTGGTAAACATGGAGGAAAGAGACTTTGATGGTCAGTCTTCCCAGCTCCCCTGAGACCAATCTTCTCCTCTTTTCAGGGTGAAGAGGCAGGAGGATGCAGCAGAAGCACAGCCCCATGGTCCCAGCAGCATGAGGACAGATCAGGTGAAAGGCAGTAAGCTCCTTCTGCCCCTCTTCCTGCTGTGAGCATCCAGAGGTGATAGACATTTCTCTGCACTGTCCTAGCTTCCCAGTTTCTGCTTTCTGTCTCCTTTTTGGCCCAAGGCTCTCCGTACCACATTTTGGCCATTTACTAAGATCCAGACCTGTGCTGCCTGCTGCCTTCACATGCTGGTTGTGGCATTTGCTGTACCACTGTGTGGTACCCTGAAGGCACTGTCTCTAGAGTGAGTGCAGAAATGGATTTTCTGTAGACTTTAAGGTCAGAAAGAACCTTTAAACCTTCCCACGTAACCTTTTGCACAGGCTTAAGAGCATCATCCGGAAATTTTGAGCCCACAGTCTCTGTGTGAAGATAGCAACTTTCCAAAGGATACTCAGTCTGGAGTAAAGACTGTAAGGAATGATGAAACCATCCTGTCTTGAGGTGAGCTATTCCTGCAATTACTTCTTTGCCCACACTGGGCTTTCAGCCTCTCCACTTAACCTCTATTGCACTTCTCACAGTTTTATTCTCTTCTCTGCATTTCCTCTGCCACTTCTATCATCCCTTTTAATGTGCAGCACCAATGCTGCACTCCACATCCAGAACACCTCCCTTAGCTTTACTTAAGTGCTGCAACAGCCACTGGCCCCTTCTGCTGCTTTTTTTGCCTTTTTAAATTTTTTTTTTTTTTTTTTGTAGACTAGAACAGAATAGACTAGAATAAGCCAGGTTGAAAGAGACCTCCAAGATCATCCAGTCCAACCTAGCACCCAGCCCTAGCCAATGGCACTAAGTTCTCCATCCAAGCTTTTCTTCAACACCTCCAGGCATGGCGACTCCACCACCTCCCTGGGCAGCCCATTCCAATGCAAATCACTCTCTGTAAAGAACTTCTTCCTAATATCCAATCTATACCTCCTCCAGCACAACCTGAGACTGTGTCCCCTCCTTCTGTTGCTGGTTATCTGGCAGAAGAGACCAACCCCACGTGGCTACAACCTCCCTTTAGGTAGAGGTCACCCCTGAGCCTCCTCCTTTACAGGATGAACAACCCCAGCTCCCTCAGCCTCTCCTCACAGGGCTGTGCTCCAGGCCCCTCACCAGCTCCATCACCCTTCTCTGGACATGTTTGAGTACCTCAGTATCTCTTTTGAATTGAGGGAACCAGAACTGGACAGAGGACTCAAGATGTGGCCTGAGCAGGGGCAGGATAACCTCCCTTGTCCTGCTGGCCACACTATTCCTGATCCAGGCCAGGATGCCATTGGCTCTCCTGCCCACCTGGGCACACTGCTGGCTCATGTTCAGCCTAATATCTCTCAGCACCCCCAGGTCCCCCTCTGCCTGGCTGCTCTCCAGCCACTCTGTCCCCAGCCTGTAGCACTGCCTGGGGCTGTTGTGGCCGAAGTGTAGAATTCTACACTCAGCCTTGTTAAATCTCATCCCCTTGGCCTCTGCCCACCCATCCAACCTGTCCAGGTCCTTCTGCAGGGCCCTCCTTCCCTCCAACAGATCCACACCTGCTCCTAGCTTGGTGTCATCTGCAAACTTAGTGATGATGGACTGAATCCCCTCGTTCAGGTCATCAGTAAAGATATGTCCTCACGAGAGGCCTGATGACCTGGCAGGGCTTTTCATTTTATATTTAACAAGCTCTCTGCAGAGCTGCAAAAGGTGATTGGGAGGAACTCCAGTAAATGGGTTAGCTCAGTCACGCAGTTAAGCTGTTCAACAGGTCACTGCAGTCATTTGTAATCTTTCCACTGCTATGTCAGTAGTTATTTATAATTCACGCATCTCGTGACAGTAATGAGCTTAGGCAGCATGCTCCTCAGCCAAGTGTGCTGCTTGCCACTCGCTGCTATTCATCAGGTTCATCTGTTGGGCTCCTTTGATTCATTGGTCTCCAGTCCCAGATGAGGTAATCTCAATCAAACTTTGCCCAAACAGAGAGGTTTAACTATTAATAAATAATCACTCCCATTAGGAGGTGATCAGTTAAAACTGGCAGCCCGTCTTTTGTGCCATTTTCACTTCCTGCTGGATATCAGGAAGAAGCTCTTCACAGAGAGAGTGGTTTGGCATTGGAATGGGCTGCCCAGGCAGGTGGTGGAGTCACCATCACTGGAGGTGTTCAGGAAAAGCCTGGATGGAGCACTTAGTGCCATTGGCTAGGGCTGGGTGCTAGGTTGGACTGGATGATCTTAGAGGTCTC
>VWZI01022484.1:321860-361135 GCA_013396835.1 Psilopogon haemacephalus | reverse complement strand
GCCATCAAGCCAGTTCTTTATCCATCTGGTGCTCCACCCATCAAGCCCATGTTTCCTCAGGGCACGGCAGTCCTTCCCAGAGATCTGCAGCACAGGAAGGAAAACCTGAGCTGCCACACAGGCCATAACCAGCCATGTTCTGTGCTTGTGCTGCACCAAGTGTCACTGCAGACACAGGGAGTCAGGGTGCAGGTTTGCAGGGCACCCCTGCCGTCCTGTGTCTTGGTGTGCACCAGCAGCACTTCTGTCATGGTTGCTGCTTAAAAGCTCCTCCCAGGCAGCACAGCCCTCCTGGGCAGGGCAGCAACAGGCTACCAGCTCTCAGCAAACCCGGTTTATAAAAACTTCACTTTGCTAAGCTGACTTAGGCAAATGTAATCCTTTAAAGACGAAAAATGTAGGTGGTGTGCTTGGGAAAACTTCCTACAGGGCAACTGCTCTGGAGCTGGGACAGGTCTGTCAGGACAGGGAGTTGTTTTGCAGAAGAAGAACACTGTCAGCCAGTTTCAGGAGGGCATATGTCCAGTGAACAGACCAAAGTCAACTTGAGCCCCTTCCTGAGATTAAGAAAATGCTTTATATTAATAACTTGCCATGAAGACCCTTACAGGTGTGCTCACCAGTGCAGCCCAGGTGATCACCAAGGCTTGTGCTGACTTTACCCAGGGCAGAGCCTCATGAAACTTGGCCACCAGCATTGTTCTTGGCTGCACTGTCAAGCCCTTCCTCAGCAAAATGCTTCTGCTTTCTGTTCTACAAAAAGGATGCAGAAAAGTCCAACTTCTGATAGTATCAAACCCTGAAAAATAGAATCATAGAATTGTAGAATCAGTCAGGGTTGGAAGGGACCACAAGGATCATCTAGTTCCAGTCCCCCTGCCATGCCCCAGGACACCCTACCCTAGCCCTGAGGAAAAGGACCTGGGGGTCTGGGTTGATGAGAAGCTCAACATGAGCAGACAGTGTGCACACGCAGCCCAGACAGCAACTGTGTGCTGGGCTGCATCAAGAGCAATGTGGGCAGCAGGGCAAGGGAGGGGATTCTTCCTCTGTGTTCTGCTCTCATCAGACCCCACCTGGAGTACTGTGTGCAGTTCTGAAGCCCCCAACACAAGAAGGACATGGAACTGTTGGAGCCAGGCCAGAGGAGGGCCACAAAGATGATCAGAGGGCTGCAGCAGCTCTGCTATGAGGACAGGCTATGAGAGTTGGGGCTCTTCAGCCTGGAGAAGAGAAGGCTTGGAGGAGACTTTATAGTAGCCTTCCAGTATCTGATAGGGACCTACAGGAAGGCTGGGGAGGGACTATTCACAAGGCCTTGTAATCACAGGATGAGGGGGAATGGGTTTAACTGGCAGAGGGGAGATTTAGACTAGATGTTAGGAGGAAGTTCTTTCAAGAGGTGAGACACAGACACAGGTTGCCCAGGGAGATTGTGGCTGCTCCCTCCCTGGAGGTGTTCAAGGCCAGGCTGGATGAGGCCTTGAGTGACCTGTTCTAGTGGGAGGTGTCCCTGCCTATGGCACAGGGGGGTTGGAACTGGATGAGCTTTGAGGTCTCTTCCAACTTAAACCATTCTATGATTCTATCTGAGATCAGGCTGTCCACAGCCTCATCTAGCCTGGCTTTAAACACCTCCAGGGATGTGGCCCCAACCACCTCCCCAAGAAACCCATTCCAGGCTCTCACCACTCTCATGCTGAAGAACTTCCTCCTCACATCCAATGGACTCTTTGCATCCAGGGCAAATGCTGCATGGAAATACCTTTTGACCTTGAAATCTGTGGCATTCAGAAGCCAGCCTATTCTCTGCTGGCTGTGCCACTGAATGTGAGTGCAGGGGATGGAGGCAGGCAACCTCTGACCAATCTGGCTGCAATGTGATAGCCCTACTGAGAAAAGGCAGCCCACTTTGCACAGTCTGCAATGCCTTCATGTAGAAGAATGGCAAATAAACAGCAATAATGGCAAAAAGCAAAGAGCTTTTCTGCCCTGGCACCCAAACCAGAGCAATCTGTGGTGTTTCAAATCCACTTATGAATTTAACTGGAACACAAAAGTTGCCCTTTTTACATGAAATTTGAGTAGAACGCATTGGCCAGGGGACAAAAGGGGGAAATCAGCAGGAAATGGACCTGCTCCATAGATCAAGCAGGGACATTCTGGGGATGGAACACCTGAGTCTTTTTAAGCACCAGCTGGGTTAAATCAGAGTTGAAGTGCCAGATGGCAAGCTTGGCCTGTGCTGCTCCCCGAGTTGTGCCTGTCTCTGCTGTACCATGCTTGGCTCCTCACCATCTCCTTTACAAGTCTTTGCAAAGCTCACTCAGCTCTAAATCCAGCAATGGAAAAAAAAGTTACTCAATGCTGATAAGGTGCAAGTTCAGGATGGAAACTACCTCCTCTCTCCTTCTGGACCCCACTCTGCTCATCAAGGGGAAACTTCTTGACCGGAAGGGTCCCAGGTCACTGGCACAGGCTGCCCAGAGAGGTTGTGGAGTCTTCTCTGGAGATTTTCAAGGCCTGTTTGGATGCATTCCTCTGTGACCTGAGCTAGGTTGCCTGGTCCTGCTCTGGCAGGTGGGTTGGACTCGATGACCTCTTTGAGGTCCCTTCCAACCCCTGACATCCTGTGAGCTGGTCATGGTACAGGCAGGAGTACTTGCAGCTGTGAGGGTGGTGAGGATTTGGGGCTGGTTGCTCAGCCTTTGCTTCCTTGAGTACTAGAGACACCAGGAAATGCTGGTGGGAGAGATGAAGGTCAACCTGATAAGACTTTTTTGTGCTGTCTTCACCATCTCTATGCATCTGCTCTTAAGTTCACACAGCCCTCCAAAAAGGGGAGAGGGGGAAGGAAGCATTTGGCTGGTGTAAGATCACACTCAGTGGTTAAAAATTAACACCTCATTGCTAACTAAGGAGTGGTTCTAAAAGGCACCACTCTCTCCTTATGCTGGTTTTACAGGCAGTGGATAGAGGGGCAGCTCAGAGTACAAGCCCTCTGCATGCTTCAAATCTTCCCCTGTAGCTGCCTACCTGATTCACTTTGCAAGGTGGGGAGCCTAAGCAGGCTCTCCTTGGCCAAAGTTAGCTGTTGGGATTATTCCACCATCGCTGTGCTGGCTTCACTCCGGAGTTCATCTTTGGGTTGGCATATTACTGTGTCTCAAAAAGTGGCACAGTGCACTGGGAAATCAAGCCCTGGGGTTGAAGTCTACTTAGGGCTGGAAGAAATCTGCTGGGAGCTCCAGGCAAAGGCTCTGTACCCTGTAAAGGAGCAATGTATTCTGGTAAGTGTAGAAGGCCATTTATTCCTTTAAATGTGTCTCTCCTAAGTGAATCCTTGTTGAAGGAACTGCATATAGGTGTGAGTCACCTAACAGATTTCTGATGAAGTGCTCTGTCAGTTATGAGACCCATCTATTTTGGTTTGGGTGGCTCAGTGTTCAGACTGCTCCTTGGCATCCTTATGTTCTCCATGTGGTGTTGCTAGCATCAATTATTTACAGCCTGGCATGAATGAGAGCAGTGTCTTACAGCCACGAGGTGGACAATCTATTCTGGCATCACTGAACCACAGGAATGCATCTCCACTGAGAGGCATGGATTCTGTCTGGCTTGTTAGTCTCTGCCCCACCACACAGCCCAAGGAGCCGGATCCAAGTGGTCAATCTGGAATGTGTCCTTCAGATCCGACACTCATTTCTTTTCAGCAGCTTCAACGTCAGATTCTGGCTGTGTCTGCAGTCAGTGAAGACAAACAGGTGTCTGCAGAGAGCTATTTATTTCACTGCCCTAACAACAGAGGAGACCAGCTGATATCTGAGACACCTTACGTGCCTCTAAAGTTAGGCAAAGACAAATTACAGTCTGCATCAAAATGGTGATCAAAGTCCCGGGCAAAGGAGCTGTACTTGCTTCCTGCTTGTTTGTCTGGGGAGAGAGCATTGACATTGTCACCAGAGTGGCCTAAAGTAAGACAGTGAGTTCATACCCAAGATAGTGCTGTTTTCCCTGCCTAAAGAAGCAAACGATTTGGGTGAATTTGAATTATTTACACCAGTTTCCCTTTTTTTCCCTCTTTTTAGGGTGAAGTCTTGGGCAGACGCATTCGGTGGGGAGCTGTACTCCATTGTGACTAAGTATTCGGGTTCTCTTCTGCTGCAGAAGGTAGGGAAAACCTCTGAAGACTCTCTTGGCTTTCACATCATCCACCCATGGTAGCCACCCAGGGTTTTGCCTTGGGGTGGAAGAAAGCAAAACACACAGGTCTCTAGGGAACTTTGAAAACTGTAAAGGTTCACAGTGACAAGCACAGAGTGAACTGCCATGGTCAAACACCAATTAAATTGAATTGGGGAGATTCAGATTGGATGTGAGGAGGAAGTTCTTCACCATGAGAGTGGTGAGGCCCTGGAACGGGTTACCCCGGGGAGGTGGTTGGGGCCACATCCCTGGAGGTGTTTGCAGCCAGGCTGGCAGAGACTGTGGGCAGCCTGATGTAGGGTAGGGTGTCCCTGGGCATAGCAGGGGGGTTGGAAGTAGATGATCCTTGTGATCCCTTCCAACCCTGGCTGATTCTATGATTTCTAAATTGGCCCATTTAAAAACAAAACAAAACAAAAACCCAAACAAAACCAAAACCCAAAACAAACCAACCAACCAAAGCCCACAAAACACCCCCCAAAGAAACAAAACCCAAAAAACCCCAGTAAACCTATGACAAGACAAGGGGTAATGGGTTTAAACTGGCAGAGGGGAGATTTAATCGGGATGTTAGGAGGAAATTTTTTACAGTGAGGATGGTTAGACACTGGCACAGGTTGGCCAGGGAGGTTGTGGCTGCTCCCTCCCTGGAGGTGTTTAAGGCCAGGTTGGATGAGGCCTTGGGTGACCTGTTCTAGTGTGAGGTGTCCCTGCCTATGGCACAGAGGGGTTGGAACTGGATGATCTTTGAGGTCCCTTCCAACCTAAACCATTCTATGTTTCCCCGCTGATGATCATTTCATCCCCTCCATCCTGACCTTTCACTCCTCCCTCCCTATGTGCATATCAATCCCTCAATCACCTGCTCATTATCACCTAATTGTCTCTTCCTGCAGCTTTCCAGCTGGCACTCTTGTTTCTTTCTGCTTCCTTATTTGTCTTCCTCCAGTCCCTGGTCAGTTCTTTGAATTACGCCTTTAAAACTCTGGTTTGGACGGCGTCTCTGAGGCAGGTACCCTTGAAATTGTGATCTTCCAGAGATGCAGACCTCTGCTTGCCTTGGTCACCAAACAACAGACTTTTTTTACACTACTCTCTCTCTCCCAGCATTAAAAGGTGCAAGTTCCAGTGACTTTAGAGAAGTAGTCCCATTTGCAGCTGTAAAGAAGCTGCTCCCTTACCTTGATTCCTGAAGTCAGAGGCAAATGCCTGCTCCTCTTTCTGCCCTGTGGCAGCAGGGCTGTATGGATCAGCACCTCCCAACTGCTGCTCAAGGAGGCCTGGTGGGTGCTGAATGCATCTCAAGGGCTGACATCCCCTCTCCACCTCGTATGGCCATCCAGCTCACTTTTCTTTACTCACTCTCTCTCTCTGAGACCTTCTATGTGTTGGATTTTTGTCCCTGTATTAGTAATAAGACCCACATCCCAGTCCAAAAAGAGGCTCTGGATATCGTTCGCCTTGCCTTGCTGCTGAGCCCTCTGTTTCACAGGCTCACAGGATGTTAGGGGGTGGAAGGGACTCAAAGAGATCATCGAGTCCAACCCCCCTGCCAGAGCAGGACCAGACAATCTAGCTCAGGTCACACAGGGATGCATCCAGACAGGCTTTGAAAGGCTCCAGAGAAGGAGACTCCACAGCCTCCCTGGGCAGCCTGTGCCGGTCCTCTGGGACCCTTCCAGTCAAGAAGTTCATCCTTGTGTTGAGGTGGAACCTGCAGCTTCCATTCATTGCTCCTTGTCCTATCCCAGGGAGCAAGTGAGCAGAGCCTGTCCCCCCACTCCTGACCCCCAGCCCTCAGATATTTAAAAACATTGATCAAATGCCTTCTCAGTCTTCTCTTCTCCAGGCAGTTTCTGTGTCTTCACAGTGCTAATTTTGTTTGAAGTAAGAGAGCATCTCCTACAGCACGGCCTTGAACAGGCTTGGCTAAGAAAGGCCTTCAGCATCCACCACAAAAGTCTATCCCGATTGTCAGCTCTTCTTAGAAGGAATGAGCCATTGTGCAATAAAGTCAGCACTGGTCTAGGTACTTCATGCACTAAACAGGAGGCAGCTGTGATGGGACATAGCTGCAGCTGGGTTTCAGCAGTTTTGGTGATACTTCCAAATAGCTTATTCTACCACGGGCAAAAATTACCAGAGGCAAAGTGATATGCTAAGGTACTTCTGGTGGGTGCTGGAACACCAGTGGACAGGAGCTACAGGCTGGGGTGATTTGATGGTCAGGTGTCTGATGTTGTGTAGGTGTGGTTCAACACAGCCAGCCTGGACAGCTTCTGTGATAGTTTCTAACAGATTAAGAGAGGTCAGTAGGGCTCAAAAGTTGGTAGAACTAAGGAGGTCAGTGGCCAGCTTGAAAACACCATCACAGTGAAAGTGAACAGTGGAGTCTCGGGATGGCATATGTGGCACTGAGGAGGGTGTTAAGGCAGCTGTGTTGTCCCTCTAGAGTATACCACCAGATCACTTTGCCTTCCTCTGTACATATTGTGTTGATCCCTTTTTAAGATGGGGTTTAGGTGAGAACTGTGGAGAACTACTGAAAATTGCAATCATGGTAACCAAATCTTGCAAAGCAAATTTGCGACTCTGACAGATTTTGGTGTAATTCACTGGAAGAATAGAAAACTAATTTCTGGTGGAAAGGACTGGGTGTGAGGAAATCCACCCCACAGTTCACATCAAGGAGAGCTGAGCAGAGATATATTCTGCTGGTACTCTGACTGCCTTTGCTCTGGAGCCCCTAGGACAAGAGGGATGTGGACATGCTGCAGTGTGTCCAGAGAAGGGCCACGAGGATGCTCAGAGGGCTGCAGCACCTCTGCTGTGAGGACAGACTGAAAGAGTTGGGGCTGTTGAGTGTGGAGAAGAGGAGGCTCCCAGGTGACCTTCTTGTGGCCTTGCAGTATCTGAAGGGGGCCTACAGAAAAGCTGGGGAGGGACTTGTTAGGCTGTGAGGTAGTGAAAGGACTAAGGGGAATGGAGCAAAGCTGGAGGTGGTGAGATTCAGACTGGAGGTGAGGAGGAAGTTCTTCCCCGTGAGAGTGATAAGGTCCTGGAATGGGTTGCCCAGGGAAGTTGTTGGGGCCCCATCCCTGGAGGTGTTTGCAGCCAGGCTGGCAGAGGCTGTGTGCAGCCTGATCTAGGGTAGGGTGTCCCTGGGCATGACAGGGGGGTTGGAACTGGCTGATCCTTGTGGTCCCTTCCAACCCTGACTGATTCTATGATTCTATTACAAGTGTCTGGTTTGCTCTTGCATGTTTTGGGTGCAGCACAGAGCAGTTGGATGCAGCACAGAGCAGTTTGGATGCAGCACAGAGCAGTTGTGCGTTGCACAGTCTCTGGACACCCCTGAGTGGAACACATGTCACTCCTGACTCAGAGAGAAGGTGTCCCTCTGTAAGTCACTGTTAGCACTTCCAGCAGTGTGTAGAGATGAGCTTGATCCAGCCTTTCTCTGTTAACACTCCAGCAGAGTCATCTCCTACATGCATGTGCTGCTCTGCCCTAACTTTACTGAATAAGTTGAAACAGCTCAGGGGTTTACTTTCCAGCCCTCAAGTCCCACTTCTTGACCTTTTAAGTTTCCTCTTATTTCCCTGGGACTAGGGAAATATGTAAGGATGAGCCAAGACCCACTTCTTCAGCCCTCCTCTCAGCCTCCATTTCTTTAGCAAGAACTGTGTCAGACACCTCCTCACAAATCAATATCTCAAAGCAAGGACCATCCTGAAGGGCTCCCTGATGCTTACAGAGCTGCAGGACAGCTTCAGGAGGATACAGAGAGATCTTTTCTAATAGGCAACATTTTCACCCCCCAAGATGGACCTTGACAGACTCCATACAGGAGTTGTGTAGGGAACCACCAGTAGAGTGTAGGAGGTGATCTGCTAGAGGGCAGTCCCATGGAGAAGGATCTGGGAGTGCTGGTGGACACCACGTTCTGCATGGGGCAGCAATGTGCCCTGGTGGTCAAAAAAGCCAATGGGGTCCTGGAGTCCATTAAGAGGAGTGTGTCCAGCAGATGGACGGAGGTTCTCCTCCCCCTCTACTCTGCCCTGGTGAGGCCTCACCTGGAATATTGCATCCAGTTCTGGGCTCTCTGGTTAGGAGGGACCAGGGATCTACTGGAGAGAGTCCAAGCGAGAGCTACAAGGATGCTAAAGGGACTGGAGCACTGCCTGATGAGGAGAGGCTGAGAGCCCTGTGGCTGCTTAGCCTGGAGAGGAGAAGGCTGAGAGGGGATCTGAGCAATGTCTATAAATAGCTGAGGGCTGGGGGTCAGGAAGGAAGGGACAGGGACAGCCTCTGCTCACTTGTGCCCTGGGGCACAAGGGGCAAGGGATGGAAACTACAGCACAGGAATTTCCAGCTCAACAGGATGAAGAACTTCTTGACTGGAAGGGTCCCAGAGCACTGGCACAGGCTTCCCGGCTGTCTCCTTCTCTAGAGCCTTTCCAGCCCTGTCTAGATGTGTTTCTGTGCAACCTGCTCTAGATTCTCTGGTCCTACTCTGGCAGGGGAGCTGGACTGGAAGATCTCCAGAGGTGCCTTTCAGCCCCTAACATCCTGTGAGCCTCTGATACAGCTTTATGTAGATCGCTGCAGGGGTGCAAGCTGTGGGCAAAGCTAGGCCTGGGAAGCTAAATGCACCGAAGCCTGGAAATCCAAACACATGTGCTCCCCCAGGCACTCTTCTCTCTTTGGACTGTTGCCTCTTTTTCACATGAGATGATTCTGTGTGTGCATGAGCACGTGCAGACCAGCTGAGGGCCGAGGAGCACAGTGCTGAGGTCCAGATGATTCATTCCTCAGTGCCTAAGTCAATGGGCATTTTTTTCTTTTGAGGAGATGCAAAGAGACAGCAGCACATTTCATGTTGTACTTCATGTAGCCCTTGCTCCTAACAGACTTGAAGCAAGTAGCTTATTGTTGCTCTGAGCACCATCATCTGTCAGTTGGTGAATGTTTTGCATGTGAACCTTTTTAATATTTAGCATAAACTTCCTGCTCTGGCTTTCAGTTCATTTCGGTTTTCTTTGATTTTTGTTGTGGTTTTTCTTTTCTTTGGTTGTTTGCTATTCTGGGATAGATGTCATAGAATCAGTCAGGGTTGGAAGGGACCACAAGGATCATCCAGTTCCAACCCCCCTGCCATGCCCAGGGACACCCTACCCTAGATCAGGCTGCACACAGCCTCAGCCAGCCTGGCTGCAAACACCTCCAGGGATGGGGCCCCAACCACTCCCTGGGCAACCCATTCCAGGCTCTCACCACTCTCATGCTGAACAACTTCCTCCTCACCTCCAGTCTGAATCTCCCTACCTCCAGCTTTGCTCCACTCCCCCTAGTCCTGTCACTACTTGAGAGCCTCAAAAGTCCCTTCCCAGCTTTTTTGTAGGGCTTCAGACACTGCAAGGCCAGGATAACCTAACTGGTCTGTTTCTTACTAGGCTTTATTGTTCCCACAGACCTGATGAGCCAGTAGACATAGTTGGGATCTAGAAGGGCAGATTCTCACCCTGAATCAGAGAGCTTTCAGAGAGGTCCCAGGTGGTTCTCTGTCCCAGGCTGTCAGGGTGCCATTAAATTAAACCTCACAGAGACTGCAAATGCTGAAATATGGCTTTGGTTTGATGTCTCAGCCATTAGGAAGCAGAGGATAGGATAAGATAAACTTGCACACTTAAGCCTGGCCCAAGATGCTGGTTGGGGTTTAAGAGAGCTGAGAGCAATACAGTTGGAGTAAAGAGGGAACGTGACAAGCTGAGTAGAGGAAGAGCAGTAACATCTCCCAGAGCTAAGGAACAGAAAGTTTGAACCTGTGGCACATCAAGTCTGTGATGACTGAAATCACAGGTACTGCTCCACTGCCTGCCTTTAGGAACTCCTGCAGTGAATCACTGCTGCTGCAGTTGGGCAAGGTGCAACCACAGCAGGAGATTACCACAGTGGTTCTCAGCTTCTGAGGGCTTGCCCCTGAGTGTCAGAAGCGCCATCAGCACGCTCCAAGCTTAACTTTTCTTCTCCTGTGTCAATGGCACATTTTAAGTGTTTTTAAACATCGCTTCCTGCTTCCTTCTGTAGCTGAAGTGCTGCTTGCCCTGCCCAGTGGAGAGGGCTGGGAAAGGACAGCAAGGCTTGGCTCCCCCAGTTACTGGAAATTACATGTCCTTACTAGAAAGCACTGCAGGAAACTACATGGCAAAGAACAGACCAATTAGAGGAGTTCAGTCAAGACACTTTCTCTGGTGAAGATGAAAGGAATGTCTTTCACACTCCTAATATAGTCTCACTAGCAGTGAGTACTGTAACACTCTGTGCTCCAACAAGCTGAACTTCACAGAGGTGAGAACAAGGAAATGCATTTAGTAACATTATCTCTGTTGGTAGATAAAGCTTAGGATACTGATTCTTGGCTATTCCACTCTTAAATCACCACCTCCAGCACTGCCAAAGGAGGTTCTTAACAAATTGCTTCTGCTGTTTTAAGCGAATACAAATTCCTAGGGACTGGAAGGATATTAAAAGGACTTTTCTGTAGATGAGAGTTAACTTTCTGGCTCTGCTTTGAAATCAGAGCGTTTCAGCCAGTTGTCCCAAGCCTGTAGCTGATTCTTTCCCTGTAAATCATGATGATCTGATGACCTGAACCCTAAACTTGGGTTGCACAGCTTGAGCTTTGCTGCTTACAGACGTCTCTGCTAGATGAGAGTTAACTTTCTGGCCCTGCTTTGGCATCAGAGCATTTCAGCCAGTTGTCCCAAGCCTGTAGCTGATTCTTTCCCTGTAAATCATGATGATCTGAACCCTAAACTTGGGTTGCACAGCTTGAGCTTTGCTGCTTACAGACGTCTCTGCTAGATGAGAGTTAACTTTCTGGCCCTGCTTTGGCATCAGAGCATTTCAGCCAGTTGTCCCAAGCCTGTAGCTGATTCTTTCCCTGTAAATCATGATGATCTGAACCCTAAACTTGGGTTGCACAGGCTGAGCTTTGCTGGCCACAGACATCTGTGTTGACATTTGCTGCCCATGTTCGGCCGTGGTGTCTGGTAGCAGGACTGAAATCCCAGGTGCTGCTCAACTGCCTACCTTTAGGAACGCCTGCAGTGAAGATTTGAGTGGGAGGAGGAATACAGATATAAAATAGTTTGGTAGATGATTTCCAGGAGAAAAGCTCAAGGGAGATCTAAGCTCAGACAACAGCTAACAAACTTTGAAGCAAGTGAGGGGGTTATTGTTTTGTTGGGCTTCTGGTTTGTTTTGTTTGTCTGGTTGGTTGGTTTTGGTGGTTTGTTTTTTTTCCTTTGGTGTTTGGTTGTTGTTTATTCCTTTATCTGGTTTTGGTGTTTTTTGTGGTGGTTTAGCAGTTAGCTGCATCACCACCCCACCACTCCCCAATTTGAAATAACCCAGGCTAGGACTCAGACAGCTGGAAGTGAAGGAATGAAGCTTTTTATATACAGCTATGCACAATATCCAAGCAGATATTTACAATGTAGAACAGGTATTTACAGATAGATACAGTAAAAAGGTAATACAGAAACACCACAGCCCTCCCAGAGATCAAAATCCCTAAGAGGGGTCACCAACCACCCCTACCACCTTCCCTCCTTCCCTAATCTTATCTCACCATCTGTTTATGCAGCAGATAGGTGGAGGTAGATGGGCCAGGGGGGGTTAGCAGCAGGAAAGAAGTTAGTGGAATTATTGAGAATCAGCTACAAAAGGCAGGGAGAAAAGAGCCATGCAAGAGCAGCCACAGCCCCAAGAGCTCTGAAGCAGTCTGACTTAGCTATATTTGGGTTACAACTCTTAAACAAACTTTTTTTTTTCTTTCTCAGTAAAGCTATGAGTGAAGTAGCATCATCAGTGTTTTTCTCTCTCAGCCTATAGTCTAATTTCTCATTCAAATCCTCCAATTAGTTGAAACCAGCACAGTTTTCTTTGTCTTCCAGTTCTGGCTAATTCCTGGGAGCCGAAATGTGTGCACAATATTAACAGACTCCTGCTAATTACCCAGAGTTGCTTTTTACCCTACTTATACCTACTTGTCAAGGTGTCAAAAGCATGTTAAAACATAATTGATAGATGCAGGGCCCTGTGAGGTCGTTAACTCCAGATGTGACCCGAGGTAACCGATGGCAGGTCACTTTGTGCAGCTCATGCTTGCCCGTGCTGCTGTGGTGTTGTGTCCCCCGCCCCTGCCCCCGTCCTAGCTTTCCCAGGAGAGATTACCCTCCTCCCCCTGAGGAGGACCTGATTAATGCCTCGCCTGGCAAGCATCATTGCCCTGCCGACAAAGCCATGACATGGAGCTAAATGGGACAGCCAGCAGCTGGGGTGCCTGCCTTGGTCCTGTCACCAGCAAAGGACCTCAGCGGAGGGCTTGTTGTGCATCCTTCTTTTGGCTGTGTGGTTGTGCTAACCTTCGTGCTCAGTCCACCCTCCTCCTCCTCTTCCTCCTCCTCCTCTTCTTCCTCCTCCTCCCCCGCCCATGGCGGCCCCCCAGCCGCGGCAGAGGGGACGCAAGGCCTGGCGGGTTTAATCCTGTAAAACCCTCGCTGTTAATCACGCCAGACAGAGCAAGCAGCCTCCCTACTCTGCCTGCTGCAGGCTGCTGCTATTTCTGTCTGACGTCCTCAGCCTGCCCCATCCTCAAGGCATTTTCTACTCTGCCTGCGCTCAGCTGCCCTCCTGGATGGTCAATGAGCTTCTTGAACAAAAGGATCTCCAGTGCTCACCCCAAAGAAATGCAAAGCCTTTTGCTCCTTCCTTTCTCCTAATTCAGAAGCGCTGCTGAAGCCCCTGCCACCCCCTTACCTTTTTCACTACCTCGTTTTGTACTGGTGCAAGAAGTCCCACCCTAGCTGATTGCTGCTGTGGTGGGAACACAGCATGAGGATGGAGGGGATGTGAGTACACTTTACAGAGAAACCATGACGAGGGACCAGGGAGCAGCCCTGTAGAAAAGGATTTGGGGGATGCTGATGGAATAGAAGCTGGACATAAGCAAGCAGTGTGAGCTTGCAGCACAGAAGGCCATTGGCAGCCTGGGCTGCATCCGAGACAGTGTGGCCAGAGATGTTGTTGGGGCCACATCCCTGGAGGTGTTTAGGGCCAAGCTGGCTGAGGCTGTGGGCAGCCTGATCTAGGGTAGGGTGTCCCTGCGCATGGCAGGGGAGTTGGAATTAGATGGTCCTTGTGGTCCCTCCCAACCCTGACTGATTCTATGATTCTAGATGGAGAGAGGGGATCTGCCACTTTACTGTGGGGAGACCTCAACTGCAGTACTGCATCCAGCTCTGGAGCCCTCAGTATGAAAAGGACATGGAGCTGATGGAGCAGGTCCAGAGGAGGCCATGAAAATGATCAGGGGATTGGAGCAGCTCTGCTATGAGGACAGGCTGAGGGAGTTGGGCGTGTTCAGCCTGGAGAAGAGAAGGCTTCAGGGAGACCTAACAGTGACCTGCCAGTACCTGAAGGCTGCAGAGAGACTATTTGCAAAGGCCTGCAGGGACAGGGTGAGGGCAATGGCTTCAGAGTAGAGCATAGCAGATTGAGATTGGATATTAGGAACAAGTTCAGCACCATGAGTACATTTTAAATAGAGGCTTTTCTCGTTTCTGCCATTGCACAGTGGATCAAGTGGATATCAACTACAACACAGGAAGTTCCACCTGAACATGAGGAGGAACTTCTTTACTGTAAGGGTCACAGAACACTGGAAGAAGCTCCCCAGAGAGGTTGTGGAGTCTCCTTCTCTGGAGACTTTCAAGACCTGTTAGGATGCATTCCTGTGTGGCCTGCACTAGATTATAGTCCTGCTCCAGCAGTGGGGTTGGACTCAATCTCTGGAGGTCCTTTCCAACCCCTAACATCCTCTGATTCTGTAAGGGTGGTGGAACACTGGAACGGTTTGCCCAGGGAGGTGTTTGGGGCCCATTCCTGGAGATATTGAAGGCTGGACAGGGCTGTGGGCAACCTGCTCTAGTTGAGGATGTCCCTGCTGAGTGCACAGGGGGTTGGACTGGCTGAGCTTTGGAGGTCCCTTCCAGCCCAGCCCATTCTGTGATTCTATGGTAATTTCAATTGGTTGTCTTTGTGCTTCCACAGTGTAGGGGAGGTAAGAGCCTGTCTGCTCTGAACTTGGTTAATCATACTATGGCCTTTTGCACTTATGTTTTTAACTTTTTTTTTTTTTTCCCTCCTTGTTCTGCCTGGCTGTTAGCTCTCAAATTTTTCATTGGAAAGGGGAACTAAAGGCCATTGTATCCAGCCCTGAAAGGGCAGCTTGAGGGGGGCAGGTTACAGTTACCCATCTCGGAAATACTCTTGGATTTTTAATGCCTGGATTATACCAAACATGTTCAGAAGAAAGTGGTTGTCTCTAAAGCTGTCAGATCCAGACCCTCCTCATTACAGCCTCTCTCTCAGTGAAGGGAGCACTAAGTAGCCATGTTCATAATTCCGTGTTTCTGCGAAAGAAACATCTTTGTGCTGCTGTTGGCCTGAAAGCTTGCTCATGTCTGCTGACCTCAGTCTCCCACCTAATGACTGAGCAGAGCCTTCTTGCTGCAAACCTGGCAAGTCACTCTACAGACAGACTGAGAGAGCTGGGGAGATTCAGTCTGGAAAGGAGAAGGCTGTGAGGAGAACTTATTATGGCCTTTCGGTATCTAGTAAGTCTGTGACTAGTGGGGGGTCCCACTGGGACCAGTTCTGTTCAGTATATTCATTAATGACCTGGCTGAGGGCACTGTCAGCAAGTTTGCTGGTGACACCAAACTGGGAGGAGTGACTGAGACGCACCAGAAGGCTGTGCTGCCACTCAGCCAGACCTGGGCAGGCTGGAGGGTTGGGCAGGGAGAAATTGAATTAAATTCAACAAGGGTAAGGGGAGAGTCTTGCACCTGGGAAAGACCAACCCCAGGGGTCAGGATAGGTTGGAGAAGACCTGTTGGAAGACAGTGAAAGGGACCTGGGGGTCCTAGTGGATGGGAGGTTGGCCATGAGCCAGCAATGTGCTCTGGTGGTTAGGAGGGGCAATGCCATTCTAGGGTGTGTTAGAAGGACTGTGGGTAGTAGGTCGAGAGAATTTCTCCCATCCCTCCACTCTGCCCTGGTGAGGTCACATCTGGAGTACTGTGTCCAGTTTCAGGCCCCCCAGTTCAAGGGGAACATAGAACTGCTTTAGAGTATCCAGCACAGAACTCCAAAGATGATGAAGGGAATGGAACATCTCTGTTATGAGGAAAGCATGAGGGAGCTGGGGCTTAGAGCTTGGAGAAGAGGAGCCTGAGAGGTAACCTCACTCATGTTTATAAATATGTGCAGGGTGAGGTCCAGGAGGCTGGAGCCAGGCTCTGCTGGGTGATGCCCAATGACAAGGCAAGAGGTAATGGTGGAAGCTGAGGCATAGGAAGTTCCATGGAAACATGAGGAGAAACTTTTTCCCTGTGAGGGTGACAGAACAGTGGAAGAGGCTGCCCAAGGGAGTTGTGGAGTCTCCCTCTCTGGGGATATTCAAAACCCATCTGGATGTGTTCCAGTGTGATCTGCTCTAGGTGTTCCTGCTCTGGCAGGGGGGTTGGACTTAATGAGCTTTTGAGGTCCCTTCCAGCCCCTGACATTCTGTGATTCTGTGATCTGAAGTGGGCTGGGGAGGGACTTTTTAGGGTGTCAGGTAGTGACAGAACTGGGGGGAATGGATCCAAGCTAGAGGAGGGGAGATTCAGATTAGACATTGGAAAGTTCCTCAACATGAGGGTGGTGTGAGACTGGTACAAGTTGCCCAGGGAGGTGGTGGAAGCCTCATCTCTGTGTGTTTTTAAGGCTAAGTTGGATGTGGCTGTGAGCAACTTGATCTAGTGTGAGGTGTCCCTGCCCATGGCAAGGGGGTTAGATCTGGATGATCCTTGAGGTCACTCCCAACCCTGACAATTCTGTGATTCTATATGATGGCACCGTGGGAAGGTAGGACATGCACTAACATGATGAATGTCCCACAAGTGCCCCAGAGCATGTGTGGCATAGGAGTTGATATGATGATAGCACACAGCTCTACTCCCTTGCCCTTTCCTCTGCCTTAAGTAAATTTGAGACTTGTGATGCACATGATGCTATCATGGATGTCAGCACTAGGGGTACTTGTAGGTTTTGGGAAGCTGCCATTCTGCTGCTCTCCTCTTTGTATGCAAGAATAGCTTCAGGTACATCATCATTTTCAGCAGCTACAAGCTCACAGTTTGACGGATTGCTTTTACTCAGTCAAAAATGTGTTGTGTTCACAGACTCACAGGATCTTAAGGGTTGGAAGGGACCTCTGGAGATCTCCCAGTCCAACCACTTGCCAGAGCAGGACAAGAGAATCTGGAGCAGCTCACACAGGAACACATCTAGACAGGGCTGGAAAGGCTCCAGAGAAAGAGACTCCACAACCTCCCTGGGCAGCCTGTGCCAGTGCTCTGAGACCCTTACAGCCAAGAAGTTCTTCCTCCTGTTGAGCTGGAACTTCCTGTACTGTAGTTTCCATCCCTTGTCCCTTGCCACTTGTCCTGTGCCAGGGCACAAGTGAGCAGAGACTGTCCCTGTCTCTTCCTTCCTGACCCCCAGCCCTCAGCTATTTGTAGACATTGCTCAGATTCCCTCTCAGCCTTCTTTCCAGACTAAGTACCCTCAGGGCTCTCAGACTCTCCTCATCAGGCAGTGCTGCAGTCCCTTTCTCCCACACCCAAATTACAGGGTGAACAGGGAGGAAAGGCAAAATCAGGAGAAGGTAATCAACCGGAGCAGTTCTTTCAACATGTCTTTCTTGACCAAAAGCAATCACAGAATCAGTCAGGGTTGGAAGGGACCAAAAGAATCATCTAGTTCCAACCCCCTGCCATGCCCAGGGACACCCTACCCTACATCAGGCTGCCCACAGCCTCAGTCAGCCTGCCCTTAAACATCTCCAGGTGGCCCCAACCACCTCCCTGGGCAACCCATTCCAGGGCCTCACCACTCTCATGCTGAAGAACTTCCTCCTCACAGCAACTCTGAATCTCCCCACCTCCAGCTCTGCTCCATTCCCCCCAATCCTGTCACTACCTGAGAGCCTAAAAAGTCCCTCCCCAGATTTTCTGTAGGCCCCCTTCAGATCCTGGCCACAGGGTCTCCTGGGAGCCTCCTCTTCTCCAGACTCAACAGCTCCAATTCTTTCAGTCTGTCCTCATAGCAGAGGTGCTGCAGCCCTCTGAGCATCCTCATGGCCCTTCTCTGGACACACTCCAGCATGTCCACATCCCTCTTGTAATAAGGGTTCCAGAACTGGATGCAATACTCTGAGTGAGGTCTCACCAGTCAATACTCATCTAAAAACAATAGCTTCACCCCTCTCTTCACAAACCTCCTGCTTAGCAGGATTTTCTGCTTTCCCTTGGGTAGAAGTACAAGGATGTGGAGCCAACTCTGAAGATCAAAGAGGTGGATGGCTTGGAACTGGTGAAGAAGTTCTCGGAGCAGATGGAGAGCATGCTCCGCAGGAAGGTGGAAGCTGTGGAGGTATGAGCATGCGGGGGCTAGGAGCAGGACGTCCTTCTTCTGCCAGTTTTAGAGCAGGAGACATAAGCCTCTTGTCAGTACCAGCAAGGCATGTGCACAGAGGTTGTGTGAGGACTTCCTCGGCCAGCCAAATGCCTGCTGCTGATGCTGGTGGCTGCTTTAAGTAGACACTGGTGGGAGGATGTGGGAGTTCAGACAAGGGTATGCTGCCTTCTCCTGCAGCTCAAAGTAGGAAATGAGATAAAAATAAAGTCTAGGAATAAATATGAGGGAATGAACACTCTCTGGGGAGCAAAGAGTCGTCTAAAAGGGGGGAAAAGAAAACTCTCCCAAGTGAAAATGAGGTTCATCCTTGCATAATGCCCCTGGGCCTTTCAAGGCTAACAAGCTTGTTTCAGCTGTGTCTGTGGCTTCAGGGAAATTCCTGCAGTCCCCTGAAGAAGAGTGGCAAGGAAGGTGTTTTGGTTTCCAGCTATGTACATGGGGAAGTGTGGTGGAGGTGGAAAGATGTATTTAGCTATTCTGTGTTGGAGGTTGGATCAGGTAACCACTATGGGACCCCCCTGCCCCCCCTTATTTATTGCATCTAAGGATTTGCCATATTCCCTTGTATAGATGTATTTAGCTATTCTGTGCTGGAGATTGGATCAGGGAATCACTATGGGACCCTATAGTGCTATAGTGATTTAGCAATTGCCTGCCCCTGCCACACTGTGAAATAATCCAAGCTAGGACTCAGACAGCTGGAAGTTAAGGAATGAAACTTTGTATTTACAGCTATGCACAATATACAAGCAGATATTTACAATGTATAACAGATATTTACAGATATATACAGTGAAAAGGTAATACAGAAACACCACAGCCCTCCCAGAGATCAAAATCCCTAAGAGGGGTTTCTAACCACCCCTACCACCTTTCCCCCCTTCCCCAATCTTATCTCACCATCTGTTGATGCAGCAGATAGGAGAAGGTAGATCAGCCAGGGGAGTTAGCAGTAGGAAAGGAAGTTAGTGGAATTATTTGGAATCAGCTACAAAAGGCAGGGACAAAGGAGCCATGCAAAAGCAGTCACAGCCCCAAGAGGTCTGAAGCAGTCTGACTTATCTATATTTGGGTTACAGCTCTTAAACAATTATTTTTTCTTTCTCAGTAAAGCTCTGAGGGAAGTAGCATTGTCAGTGCTTTCCTCTCTCAGCCTATAGTCTAATTTCTCATTCAAATCCTCCAATTAGTTCAAACCAGCACAGACACCCCCCATTTCCCCTTTACTTCTTGCATCTAAGGTTCTGCCATATTCCCTTATATAGATGTATTTAGCTGTTCTGTGTTGGAGTTTGGATCAGGTAATCACTATGGGAGCCCCACCCCCCTTTACTTCTTGCATCTAAGGAATTGCCATATTCCCTTTATATTTATCCACTATGAAAAGCATATTTCTGCAGTCACAGATCCTTGGCTGTCTAAGGGTGGCTAATGTAGAAAAGCCATCCTGAAACACATCATTTGAACCTTGGAGTGAAACCTGGGCACATTTAGACCCAACGCTTTGGCCCACAGCATGGAACCCCCAGTCAGATTTTTCCAGTGCTTGGATTGCCTTGCCCTTTGTGAGTGAGCATTTGCTGAGACTGTTGCCTATTATGCAGTTCTGAAAACTTGTCCACATTTAGCTGGATTGCTTCCCAGTCCATACCAGCTAAGAATGAATGCCCTTTAAGCATCATCCTGGAGAACAGGCATTTATTCTACTGCCTTCCATAAATGAGATGAGCTTGTAAATGGCCATGGCACCACCAAGCCCCTTGTGGTGGTTTAGCAGTTATCTGCCCCCCCACATTTGAAATAACCCAGGCTATGACTCAGTCAGCTGGAGGTTAAGGAATGAAGCTTTATATTTACAGCAATGCACAATATCCAAGCAGATATTTACAATGTATAACAGGTATTTACAGATATACACAGTGAAAAGGTAATACAGAAACACCACAGCCCTCCCAGAAATCAACATCCCTAGGAGGGGTCACCAACCACCCCTACCACCTTTCCCTCCTTCCCCAATCTTATCTCACCATCTGTTTCATGCAGCACATAGGTGAAGGTAGATGGGCCAGAGGTGTTAGCAGCAGGAAAGAAGTTAGTGGAATTATTCAGATTCAGCTACAAAAGGCAGGGAGAAAAGAGCCATGCAGGAGTAGCCACAGCCCAGAGCGGTCTGAAACCATCTGACTTATCTATATTTGGGTTACAACTCTTAAACAAATTTTCCTTTTCTTTCTCAGTAAAGCTATGAGTGAAGTAGCATCATCAGTGCTTTCATTTCTTATCCTATAGTCTAATTTCTCATTCAAATCCTCCAATTAGTTCAAACCAACACACCCCTGATGAAATGCAGTCGTGGTCTTTGTCTCAGCAACACCACCACACCACCAGGCTCAGACTTCCACATGGGCTTTTCTTACTGACATCAGGTTGAGTCTTGAATGCCTTTCCCATGTTTTGCTTTGGGCTTTTTTTATGTGGGTTTTTTTTTGTTTTTTGTTTTTTTTTTTTTTTTTTTTTTGGTGGTTTTTTTTTTTTTTTTTTTTTTTTTTTTTTTTTTTTTTTTTTTTTTTTTTTTTTTTTTTTTTGTTTATTTGGAAGGGTTCCTGGAAAAAGAAATAGAATCTTTGGCTGTTGTTTCTCTGAATAGACATGTTTCTGTTTGTGCATGTCCTGTGATACCCGGGACTGCTCAGGGGCTTAGCAGGGGCTCTGGAGTGACTAGGTGTGAATATACTTGGCAATAAATAGCTGTGAATATAACTTCCAAGCTGTGAAGTTGCAGTACAGAATGACAGGTCAGCAGAAAAGGAAGTAAAGAGGGACACTTGTAGCTCTGTGACTCTGATGTAGTGAAGTAGGCAATTGTATGTCTCTTTGCTAACGACACGAATGGATCATACAGCTGGAAGGGCTTCTGGGGGGCTTTCCACAGCACTTTCTCATCATCTTTCTGTGTGCTTGCATTAGAGGTTGGTGGAAGCAGCAGAGGATGCAGACCTGAACCATGAGTACAACTCCTCACTGGAGGTAGGTTTATTCTAGTCAGTGACCACATCTTCAGAGAAACTAACCAAAAGGCAGCCTAGCAGCACCTAGTCACCACAGCTTCCAAGGTAGTTTAGGAGTTGCCTGGTCTTCAGGAAGCTCAGCTTGTCCAGAAACAGTAGGAGACACATCTTCCCTTGGCAGATCTCAATTGTAGTAACATCAAGGAAATAAGGAATTTGCAGGAGAGGAAGGATTTGGGAAGGTGTTAAGTCATGGTACATGGCATTGGGTGCACTCTCAGCAAGTTTGCTAATGACACCAAGCTGTGTGGTGTGGTTGACAGGCTGGAGGGCAAAGATGGCATCCAGAGGAACAGGCTGCAGAGCTGGACCCAAGCTCAACAAGACCAAGTGCAAGGTCCTACAGCTGGGTCAAGGCAATCTCAAGCACCAGGACAGGCTGGGCAGGGACGAGCTTGAGAGCAGCCCTGAGGAGAGGGACTTGTGGGTCCTGGTGGGCAAGACACTCAACATGAGCCAACAGTATGCACTTGCAGCCCAGAGAGCAACCAGAGCCTGGGCTGCATCAGGAGAAGTGTGGGCAGCAGGGCAAGGGAGGTGATTCTGCCTCTCTGCTGAGATCCCACCTGGAGCACTGTGTCCTTTTCTGAAGGCCCTGTGACAGGAAAGAGCTGGAGGTGCTGAAACATGTCCAGAGAAGGGCCACAAGGATGATCAGAGGACTGGAGCACCTCTCTTCTGAGGACAGACTGAAAGAGTTGGGGCTGTTGAGTATGGAGAAGAGGAGGCTCCCAGGTGACCTTAAGGGGGCCTACAGAAAAGCTGGGGAAGGACCTTTTAGGATTCCAGGTAGTGACAGAACTAGGGGGGATAGAACAAAGCCAGAAATTGGTAGATTCAGACTAGATGTTAGGAGGAAGTCCTTCACCGTGAGGGTGGCAAGACCCTGGAATGGGTTGCCCAGAGAGGTGGTTGGGGCCACATCCCTGGAGGTGTTTAAGACCAGGCTGGATGAGGCTCTGGAGAACCTGATCTAGTGTGAGGTGTCCCTGCCCATGGCAGGGGAGTTGGAGCTTAGATGATCCTTGTGGTCGTTTCCAACCCGAATGATTCTATGATTTACTGAACAGCAGCGTTGTCATTATGTGACAGCTTGGTCTAACTGAGCTGCTGCTTTGTCGGATACTTGGCTGGAAAAAGAGCTAAAGATGGTGTCTGAGCAGTCAGGATGATACTGTTCCAAAGCCCCTCAGAAAAGCATTAATCCCAACAAGCTGGGCTTCTCCCCAGCTACCTCAGCAGCTCACATCATCTTGGCTCTCTCCTGTGGGCATCACTTGTCAGGACTTCCCATTAGGTGAAAGTTTGGTGCTCTCTAAGCAATTTGGATAATTGGCTTTCTGTTAATAACTGTTTCAACCAAGCTAAGGGATTATTGGTGGTGAAGGGAAATGGAGTGGAAACTGATGAAGGAAGTCCATTGTCCACAGTACAAGCAGAGAGTGCTTAGCAGAGGAACAGGCTGCCTCTGCAAGGGAAAGGGTGGGAATGAAACTTGAAGTCAAACTTGGTACTGATTTTCACCTCTCCTGCCTACCTAGGGGTGCTAGGTTGGACTGGATGGTCTTCCAGCGTCCCCTCCCCTCCCCTCTTGTTTATCCTCAGCTACCAGAGTGCCTTCTGCTTGGTGTGCCAGGAAGCAGATAAGCCTGGCAGGATGTACTTCAGGAGTTAACTCCAGTATAAACAACAACTGTAGAGGCAGGGCAAGTAAGATTAGCCCTGGCATGCCCTGTAGCAAACCCAGGAGCCAGACCCAGTGAGGCTCTACACCTCTCTAGCTAGGCACTTAGACACCTTTGAGGGACCACAAGTCTGCCACTGTGTCCTTTCACTCTCAGGTGGCTCTTCTGCTGCCAATTAGGACCACACTTTCAGTCACGTGTCCACCTGACAATAAGAAACTGTACAGACATCATCATTCAGACAGCTCAAAACTTTTGAAATTGGCATTGGCTCTTATTTGTTGCCCATCTTGATCCTATCTGTAGCCCTAATTCTCCTTTTTTTTTTTTTTTAGTGTTTTAGAGAGTGTGTGTTTTTCCAGGCAGTGCTGGTAATAGTCTATCTTACTGTCTCTTGTCGCCTTCCTCTTTTCCGTTGCCTTCATCAACAGTTTGATTACTACAACTCTCTCCTGATTAACGAGAAAGATGAAAATGACAATTATGTGGAGCTTGGAGATGAATTCATTTTGGAGCCAAATGAGCATTTCAATAACCTGCTGGTGAACACAACCTACAGTGACATCCAGCTCCCCACCAATGTCTACAACAAAGGTAATGGCCTCTACTTTCTCGCTAGGCTGCTGTGGAAACTGACAATGTTAATATTGAAAGAAAAGATGGGAATAGAGAAAAAAAAAGCCAACAACTGAGAGAACACAGGGGTGGAAGGTGCATGTGCCAAGGCATGTCCAGGCCTGTGCTGGAGTCTGTCCCTGTGACAGAGCTTAGGTATAATTTGCTCTTGGAAGTCCTGTAAAGCTGGGCAGTGCTCCAGCTTTATATAGTCTGCTAGGGTTCATCTACCCAAATGAAGATGCTGTGATGTTACCTTATTGGCAATTGTTACTCCATATGAAGCATCAGATCCACCAAAATCTTTAGGTGTCAAGGAGCTCCTTGGTTCCAGCTGATGATTTAGCCTCTAAGTCTGTTTGTGTTACAAGGGACACCATAAGGACACTCTTGATTCCCAGTAAGTGTATCAGAGGGACCAGGGGGTAATTCACAGCTGCTACAGGCACTTGACAGTTCTGGGCTGCTTTCCATTCTCGGCAAGCCTTTAGCACCTCGGCAGCTGCAGGAGCCTAAGGAAGCACCAAAGGCTTACACGACCTCACCCATGCCTGGACTGTGTCCTCCCTACCTGCCCATTCACCCCACTCCAGCTGCAGACCACAAACTGCTGCACCTCCAGGCTGGTCAGCACACTGCTGGATCTGCAGGCTGAGACAGCAGTTGTAGGTTGTACCAAGGCTACTGCTCTTTTTTGGCCAACTCTCTAAGCTGCCTGCGCTGGCTCCTTTCCTCCCTCTCCATCAGCTCTTCATCTTGCAAGGGGAACTCCTTGTTTTGGCACAGAAGAAAAAGTAAAAGTGGCATTATTTTTGTCATAGGTAGAGAACTTTCACAATCTCCAGGACCAGTTGAGGCAGGTACTGGTGTCTGTGCTTCCAGCTGCTTTGTTGGTTAAAGGAGTTACATCTCTCTTCTGATTTAAATTAATTTCATCTGATCTGACAGCCCCAAACACTAAAACGTTGCTCACCATAAGCTACCAGCAGAGCTGGCTGTGGGTAGCTACAGCAGAGCTACAGAAAGCAGGCTGCTGCCTACAGCATCATAGAGAAAGAGATGGCAGAGAGGTGCTGCCCAACCAGCTGATGTCCTGCTTGTGCAGTTTACCACAATCAGCTGCTCTGGCTACAGCTAGAGGGTGAGCAGGAGGTGGAGGAGGACTGCTTCTGTGTCCAAAGCTCTTCCTGGGAGCAGGGCTTGGCAGTCCTTGCTCCCTCTCTTGCACACAGCAGCAAATCTGTCTCTCCACAGCTCTTCTGGCTCCCTTCCTGCATGAATTAATTGGCTTCATTGCTGTGGAGATCACAGTTCATTTTTTTTTCTCCCATTTTGACCAAAACTGCCTTTAGTAAAGTGATTAAACAGGAAGTGCTGGGTCAAAGCCCCATCCCTTTCAGCATCAGTACAGTTCATCCTACAAAGACCAGTTTCATGCCATTTCTTATTTCTTATTGCTGCTTCTCTGCTTGCTCTCCTGGGGCAATGAGTCAATAGAGACAACAAATGCACACTGCCTCTTATGAGATTTTGAGTCTGCAACTTCCTACTGACTCTGACAAGGGCAGGGTTGAGGGAGTACAGCTCAGGCTTTGTGAAAGGATGGTCAGGCAAAGAGGAAAAAAAAAAAAAAGAATTGCTGGGGAAAGGAGGAGAGAGAAATGGCATGTAAATCCTAGAGCTCCTCTGTCTTAGGCAATTACATCTAGCACAGTTTTGAACAGCCTTTGCAGAAATGCTGTCCCACTTGGTGGTGCATCAGGCAGTTGCCTTGTAACAGCTGCACCTTCCCTTTCAGGTAGCAGCTGAGTTCTGGAGCTGGTGCACCAGCTGTGTGCAGCACCGCTCTGAATTTCCTGGCTCTCTCTTCCAGCCAGATTCAATGCCAAGGGCAGAAAGACTGGAAAGAGATTTGGGAGCAATAGTGCAGGGCCAAGCTGAGATCACCTGTAGTGACCACTGATGACCTGCCTTCCAGGAGTCACCGGGATGATGCCTTTGATTCCCTGCCCAGTATCAAAGCTCTGACCAAGGCTGCATTTCTGCTGCCTTGCCTTTGTTCTCTCCTGCACTGGGGGTGCTGGGTGGCCTCCCCTCTTTCGCATGCTCTGCCTAGTATCTGTTCTTTCCCCACAGACCCTGACATCCTGAATGGTGTTTACATGTCAGAAGCCTTGAATCCTATTTTTGTGGACAACTTTGAAAGGGATCCCACACTGACCTGGCAGTACTTTGGCAGCTCCACCGGATTCTTCCGGCTCTACCCAGGTAAATGCACACACCTCGGTTTGGCGTTTTGAGTACTGTCATGAAGGACAGGAGCTGTGCCCTGGAAGAGCCTACCTTGAGAAGCCTGGTGGCAGCATGGGCCCCTGAAAAGCAGGCAGGGTGCAGTGAACCAATATTCAGTGCATGGTCTGCTGCCACTTATGCCTGCCACAGATGCTGTTCCTGCACCCTAAGTGTCTTTTTCCCACATGGACCAGCCTCTTGGGCATGTTGGCCTTGCATCTTCAGAGGAGCTTGCTAGTAGGGCTGTGTGTCTCTGGCAGGCTGCCCTCCAAAATGCCCACAAATCACCATGGTTGGACCTGTGAATCAGAATCACAGAAAACATCCCATTGGAAGAGACTTCCAAGCTCATCCAGCCCAACCTTCCACTCAGCACTGAAGGGCCAACTCTAAGCCACATCCCTAAGCACCAGCTCCAAACACTACTTAAACACCTCCAGGAATGGGGATGCCACCACTGTCTTGGACAGATCATTCCAATGTCTGAGAACCCTCTCTGGCAAGAAATATTCCCTAGAATCTGGCCTGAACCTCCCTCCTGCAGCTTGGAACCTTTTTTTCTTTTTCTGTCTGTTGGCACCAATCAGCAGAGGTTGCCCCCTCCTCACTCCACCCTCCCTTCAGGGAGCTATAGAAAGCAATGAGGTCTACCCTCAGCCTCCTCTTCTCCAGACTGAACAGCCCCAGCTCCCTCAGATGTTCCTTGTGGGCCATGTGCCCCAGGCCCTTCACAAATCTCACAGACTGCTGATGTATGGAGGCTTGCAGGAGGCTCTCTGCCTCAGGCTCCCCTGTGGGTTTTGGTGGTGGCCGCAGCCTCCCTTCAATCTGCAAGGCCACAGACAGCAGAAGCAGCTGGTGAGCCTGACTTGCTGTCCACCCACCAGCTGTGAGGGGCACATAAGGTCACAGTACAAGAGGGAGGTCCCATGCTTGGAGAAACCCACAAAATCCTCAGCAGCTGTGGCTTGGCCTGGCAGCTTCTTGGTCAGATGGCTGCGTGCCCTTCTTCTGTGACCTGTAGCATGTTGGGAAAAGGGAGGGCAGAGATGGCTGTCAGCAGAGCTTGTACCAGGCAATCTGAGACACGTCACCACAACTGATATTTTTATGCTCTCAACCACCCTTGGGGAGAAGAAGATGTTGCTGAGAACGACACTAAAGTGGCAGAAAGTTTAAAGTGAGCATAGGTGCTTCCCAAGTCCAAACATACTATGCCTGGGTAATATCAATTGCTATTAAATAGAAGTGCTGCACCTCATGCAGCTCTGTTTCTGCTTCTGCAGAATGGTCACTGCTGCTGCTGACCACACCTGAGACCTCACAGGGCAGCTAGGTCTCAGCTACCAACAGCAGTGGTCTGGGTGCCCAGGGACTTGGGAGCAGATCCCTGCCTGTCTGTGTGTGTTGATTGCTCCTTTTGCTGCTCTTTTCAGGAATAAAGTGGTTACCAGATGAAAATGGAGTAATCTCCTTCGACTGCAGGAATCGTGGCTGGTAAGGGTTTTGGGGACGCTTGGCCACAGCACTAATGTGCTGCTTCTCTCCCTCTTCCCCAAGGTGACACCTGGGTGAGCTGCTGATCAGCAGTTTCAGCCCCACGCTGCTCCTGTAAGAGATGAAAGGTACATAAACCAAAACAATAGCATATTAGGAAGACCTATCACACTCTGCTGCCAGCTTTCCATATGGTACCTAGCACAAGTCCCATGGAAATCACCACCAGCATATCCTTCCTCAGTCCCATCCTCCTCAATTCTGCAACAGGAGGTGTGGGAATGTGAAATAATGAGCAGTCTGGCCTTGGTTGGCATAGCTGAAGAGGATAATCAGTGGTACACAGGGTACAGGACTCTGATTCTCATAACATGGCAACTGCCTTCCCACAAGGGAGTAAGAGATAGTGAGACATCTGGTTAGAGAATAACAGGTTATCATGCATATTAATGAGTGGGGCTGTGCTTGCCTAGGTTGTGTTAAGGGATGAATATTTGTAGGCGTAGTGCTCAGTCTATATCAACACAGGTGTAAAGGGCAGTAGAGGGCTTCTACTAATTCACATTGAATTGCATGGAGTCCATGGTGCATACTTTGCTGTGGTCTGACAAGGAGGAACAAGGCTGTTCAGGCTCCAGAAAAGCGGGACACTACCTCAGGCTGCTGGAGGGCCACGAAGATGATCAGAGGGCTGGAGCACCTCTGCTATGAGGACAGGCTGAAAGAGTTGGGGCTTTTCAGCCTGGAGAAGAGAAGGCTTCCAGGAGACCTTATAGCAACCTTCCAGTATCTGAAGGGGGCCTACAGGAAGGCTGGGGAGGGACAATTCACAAGGTCTTGTAATGACAGGACAAGGAGGAATGGGTTCAAATTGGCAGAGGAGAGATTTGAACGGGATGTTAGGAGGAAGTTCTTCACAGTGAGGATGGCGAGGCACTGGCACAGGTTGCCCAGGGAGGTTGTGTCTGCTCCCTCCCTGGATGCGTTCAAGGCCAGGCTGGATGAGGTCTTGAGCGACCTGATCTCCTGGGAGGTGTCCCTGCCTATGGCACAGGGGGGTTGGAGCCAGATGATCTTTAAGGTCTCTTCCAACCTAAACCATTCTATGATTCTATGATCACGGCTAAAGGAGGCTTTATCACTTGTCGCTCTCAGCTGAATCTGCACATACATCTACAGCAAGCCCAGCACTTGACAGCTTGGGCAGTGGGCTGCTGGGGCTGGCAGGAGAGGAAGGGTGGTAGGAAGGGATGCAGAAGACTCCCAGCCTGACACTGCTTGGCAGCTGTGCTCACGGTGCATGTTACGCCGTGGCTATGTGATGGAAGGGGGCCATGATTAATTAACGTGAGGTGATTTGCCGAAATTGACATTGGTTTTTAATTTCCATACCCAAACTATTCCACCCCCGACCATTAATTTTAATAATGAACATGTTATTTTGTAACAGTTATGGGATGCGCCACATGAACAATATTTGGATCTAGTAGTTAACTGCCAATATATATTCGATTGATCCAATTTAACTCACAAGCACTGGAGGAGAAGGTTTTGTGGTTAATTGCCTCTTGGCCTCTGGGCCCCTTACAGCTTAAGGCAAGAAGGCTAAATAATGACAGAGCTTAAGGTTTTTACTCACAGATATTATTTCTCCCATCTTACGGGGGGTAGCAATGAATTGAGAGTACCCAGAACACTTGCAGGGTTTAAGACTACCCAGAACACTTGCAGGGTTTCTGACTGGTCTGGTTGCTGGCTACTACTGTTGAGACTTCTGATTCACCCCAGGCTCCACAGACTGCTGGAGGTTTCTGACCCGGTCCTGGCTTTCCAATGATCTGTGCACCTTCAGTCTTGCTCATTTGCAGGAGATTCAGGTAGACATCTTGTGCTATGTCTCAGTGGGTGTGTATCTCATGCTGGCTGTAGCATGCAGCTAATTGCATGAAGGCAATTCAAATTGCTCCTGGAAAGACACGAAATGTTTCAAGGCTGGAATACAGCTTATGTTTCTATATATATAATAATTATGCATTACAGGCAGGGAATACAGCAGAACACAGAACAATGGCAAAAGCACAGAAGAAACACGTTGTGTTACCTGCTTACCTGTTTTTATATCAATGCCTGAGATTGATTGGACCTTTGGGACAAAATTAGCTTGTCTAATAATGTGGCAGTAAGCCAAGTTATGACTGTATTTGAGTGAAGCCACAGGTTCTGCAATTCCCGTATGGGGAGAGACCATAGGCCTAGCACAGGCTTAGCAACAAGGCAAGTGTGTACACCTTGTTTACCACCGGAGGCAAGCAGGAGAAAAACAAGTGGTGTAAGCCAGAGTGCTCAGACTCCATGGCTCCAGGTCTTTTGTCCTTTTTCCCTCGGTTGCATCTTCCCCAAAACAAAAGGAAGGTGGCAAAATGGGAGGCCAGTGACAAGTGGAGTCCCTCAGGGATCAGTCCTGGGACCAGTCTTGTTCAAAGTCTTTTCCTGGGCGACATGGACAAAGGCATTCAGTGAACCCTCAGCAAGTTTGCTAATGACATCAAGCTGTGTGGTGCAGCAGCCAGGCTGGAGGGCAGAGATGGCATCCAGAGGGACCTGGACAAGCTGGAGAGGTGGGCACAAGCCAAACTCATGAGGTTCAACAAGATCAAGTGCAAGGTCCTGCAGCTGGGTCGAGGCAATCCCAAGCAAGCACAAATGCAGGCTGGGCAGTGAGTAGCTGGAGAGCAGCCCTGAGGAGAGGGACCTGGGGGTGCTGGTGGACCAGAAGCTCAAGATGAGGCAGCAGTGTGCACTTGGAGCCCAGAAAGCCAAGCAGAGGCTGGGGTGCATCAGGAGCAGTGTGGCCAGCAGGTGGAGGGAGGTGATTCTCCCCCTCTGCTGTGCTCTGCTGAGACCCCCCCTGGAGTACTGCATGCAGTTCTGGAGCCCCTGGGACAAGAGGGATGTGGACATGCTGGTGTGTGTGTATGTACAGGCCTATTTTGACCCTTCAGGTCTACCATGACAGGCAAGCACCATGTGACAGCAGCAGTGATCCTCCTACCCTGTTTCCTGGTGTTCTTCTTTATTTAAGGTACATCCAAGCAGCCACCTCTCCCAAGGACATTGTCATCATTGTGGATGTCAGTGGGAGCATGAAGGGCCTGCGAATGACCATTGCCAAGCACACCATCACCACCATCTTGGACACACTGGGAGAAAACGACTTTGTCAATATCATTGCAGTAAGTGTATCTGGAATCCAATGCCAAGATCTCCTCCTTAGCAAGTGTGGTGGTTTTGGAATTACCTACCCCTCCCCACCCTCCCCAAATTTACCAGACTAGACTCAGTCAGCTGGAAGTTAAGGAAGCTATGTTAATGGCTTAGCACCATTTACAAGCACATAAATACACAACAGGCACAGATATTTACAGTTTTATAGAATCATAGAATCAGCCAGGGTTGGAAGGGACCACAAGGATCATCTAGTTCCAACACCCCCCTGCCATGCCCAGGGACACCCTACCCTAGAGCAGGCTGCCCACAGCCTCTGCCAGCCTGGCTGCAAACACCTCCAGGGATGTGGCCCCAACCATCCCCCTGGGCAACCCATTCCAGGCTCTCACCACTCTCATGCTCAACAACTTCCTCCTCACATCCAATCTGAATCTCTAGACCTCCAGCTTTGCTCCATTTCCCCTAGTCCTGTCACCACCTGAGAGCCTAAAAAGTCCCTCCCCAGCTTTTTTGCAGCCCCCTTCAGATTCTGGAAAGCCACAAGAAGGTCACCTGGGAGCCTCCTCTTCTCCACACTCAACAGCCCCAACTCTTTCAGTCTGTCCTCACAGCAGAGGTGCTGCAGCCCTCTGAGCATCCTCATGGCCCTTCTGTGGATATGCTCCAGCATGTCCACATCCCTCTTGTAATAGGGGCTCCGAAACTGGATGCAGTACTCCAGGTGGAGTCTCACCAAGGCGGAGTATTGCTCAGCTGGACATCAGTAGCCATGCTCTCATGCATCTCATGCTCTCGTGCTCTCAGTTCTTCTGAACTCTGCAGGAAAATGCTTACACCAGCATGTTCAACCTCAGACAAATATTGGGTTGGAAGCACACACCCCACTAAGCACAGCTGCATGGCTGGGTGGTGACTGGATTTGTAACCATTCAGCCATGCACCAGAGGCAAGGTTCAGCTTGTGACTGGGGACTCACAAAGTCTCCAAGAGTCAAAAACATGTGCAAATAGTGCTAGAGGCAAAGCTAGGGGCACAAGCTAACCCAGTATGGAGAAAACCTCTACAGTATGAGTAGAAAGAAAAAAAAAAGAGTTGCTCTGTATGTGTAGGCTGAGAGAGTTGGGGCTTTTTAGCCTGGAGAAGAGAAGGCTTCCAGGAGACCTTAGAGTAGCCTTCCAGTATCTGAAGGGGCCTACAGGAAGGCTGGGGAGGGACTATTTACAAGGTCTTGTAATGACAGGATGAGGAGGAATGGGTTTAAACTGGCAGAGGGCAGATTGAAATGGGATGTTAGGAGGAAGTTCTTTATAGCGAGGATGGAGAGACACCGGCACAGGTTGCCCAGGGAGGTTGTGGCTGCTCCCACTCTGGAGATGTTCAAGGCCAGGTTGGATGAGGCCTTGAGCGACCTGTTCTAGTGGGAGGTGTGTCCCTGCCTGTGGCAGAGGGGGGTTGGAACTGACTGATCTTTGAGGTCTCTTCCAACCGAAACCATTCTGATTCTGTATGACCAGACAGAACTCACCGAACCGCCACAATTAGCAATATTATTTAAACAGAAGATTTATCAAAATGATCACTTGCCACAATACCTGCAAAGAATTCTTAAGGGAAATAGGTGTAAATTGGCATCTTGCTCCATGCTGAACATCTGCTTAGGACTTCACCTTATGATTTTTATTCTCACTAACAGCTCCTTCCATTCCATCTTCTCTTTGCAGTACAATGATTATGTGCATTTCATTGAACCCTGTTTTAAGGGTATCCTGGTCCAAGCAGACAGAGATAACAGAGAGGTAAGTACCAGGCTCTCGTTGATGGCATTCAGGTTAATGTCTGTCTGTCAGGCTACTCTCTGTAAGAAGCACATAAGGAGTGCACAGGGTTAAGATGCTGTGGCAGGAAACTCAGAGACAAGGAACAACCAGCTCCCAGGAGCTTGTGGGTTTGCGTTCCAGAAGCAAGCACTGGTTCCATGCTGTGTGCTGGTTCCGTGGCTCAGCTCTGCTCATAGCAAGCTGCTCTAGCATGAGGTTAGCTGTCAACAGCAGCAACCTTCTTCCTTGGTGTGATGGTTTGGGAGTCACCCACCTCCCCACATAAGGAATTCACCTGGGAGCCTCCTCTTCTCCAGACTCAACAGCCCAAACTCTTTCAGTCTGTCTTCAAAGCAGAGGTGCTGCAGCCCTCTGAGCATCCTCGTGGCCCTTCTCTGGACACGCTCCAGCATCTCCACATCCCTCTTGTCCCAGGGGCTCCAGAACTGCATGCAATACTCCAGGTGGAGTCTCAGCAGAGTGGAGTGGAGGGGGACAATCACCTCCCTCCACCTGCTGGCCACACTTCTCCTGCTGCAGCCCAGGCTCTGCTTGGCTTTCTGGGCTGCAAGTGCACACTGCTGCCTCATCTTGAGCTTCTGGTCCACCAGCACCCCCAAGTCCCTCTCCTCAGGGCTGCTCTCCAGCCACTCACTGCCCAGCCTGGATTTGTGCTTGGCATTGCCTTGACCCAGATGCAGGACCCTGCACTTGGCCTTGTTGAACCTCATGAGAGGGTTATTGTGGGGTTATTTCCAGAAATGGTGGCTAAGGGCAACTCCAATTTCTAATAGTTATTCCCCTTGCATGATGTTTCATGGACTGCCACTGGTTTGCAGCCCACAGGCTGAGAAATACTGCCCTGACTGCATGAGCAAAGGTGCAGTATGATGGCACTGCCACTGGAACAGCTATCTGAATTTCCCAGCTCTATGCATCACAGCCCTACACTGCTCTGCAGATGGTGATGAAGGATCAGGAACCCAGTGACACAGAATTCTCCAAGTTACCCTTTTCTACTCTGGTTAAAGGGATTAATTGGTTGTGGGCAATTAACGAGGCAGGAATTATAAAATATGTCATTATTTTATTTCCATAAAGCCCCTCCCACAAACTATATACAAACCAGTTAAATTTGGGTTCTAATTCAGTCAGGAAAAGTCTTCACAAGGATGTTTATGGACAATTCATTAATTTAGGAGAATCAGAAAAATGGCTTTGCCCTGCTTATAAATAGGCAGTCTGGAGCCCTGGGGGAAAGTTTGTTCTGCTCACAGCACTGGAGTAGAATTCAGAGCTAGTCCCTGACCCCTTTGCAGCAGTGCTGGAACTGCTCAGCATCTTGATAGCCGTTGAGAGGCTTCCATGACTTCATCAGGGTGCTGGGAAAGAGGCAGACAATCTCTGACCTGATCCTGGTTCCTCTTGGTGTGGAGGTTTGCAGAAGCACAGACAGGATCTCTTGCAGATGTGCAGAGAGCACAATGTCAGTGGCACCATGTCAGGAGGCACTTAATGCCTTCTCCCAGTAAATTTGAGGCACTTAAATTTCCATGTAGTTAAAGCCCAAAACATCAGGCCTAAGCTGGGCTGAAACACAAGGCAGGGCAGAACACATCATCCAAGCCAAGAGCAGTGAGGCAGAGCATGCTGTCTGAGCAGAGCAGAATGTAGAGCAGAGCAGCACACAGTGAGGCAGAGCATTGAGGCAGAGGCAGCACAGAGCAGCCTGTTCACAGCTTAGCTCAATTTATATTATTTGCTCCTTTGGCGTTTGCAAAATGGATTATATTAGGTGAACCCAGGGCTTGCTTACCCTTATTTGGGCAAGACACTAACAAGTACCTAAACACCTGTGGGTACCTGTTTGTCGCTTTGGGAGGGGACATAATGGCCCAAGCCTTTGTTTTCCTCCTGCCCATACTGCCTCCACCAGCAGAAGGGTGGGGCAAGCCAGGACATCTAATAGCCCTATTAGCCTTCCAGGACAAAGGAACACTCTGCCTGCACCTCATGGCTGCCTTTTCCCTCTCTTGTCAGCATTTCAAGCAGCTGGTGGAAGAACTGCAGGCAAAAGGAGTGGGGACTGTGAACAAGGCTTTGACAGAGTCTTTCAAAATCCTGAGAGAGGTAAGAATGTTGCTGCTGACAAGCACAAATGTCCCTGCCCAGCCTCTCTTTACTCCTTTATGTCTGAAACACATCCTCCAGCAGGGAGCTTACCTCCTGAGCCCCAAAATTGCAAGAAGCAGTGTGCAGATGTGACCCAGCTTTGGGGAAGGTGTTGGTTTGTGCATGATGCCCTGAGGCTGCTGATCCCTGCCCAGAAGGGATCAGAAGCCTACAAGGCTATGGCCTTATAAGTATTTCCATAACAGTCCCCAAAAGTGGGCATTGCCCAGGCACCCTTGATATAAAGGGTGGCAATAAAATATAACTGATCAGCTGAAGGCAACAGTTCTGGTGATAAGTACTGTGATTAGTGAACCTTGGTAAGTAGACAATGATGAAGACATGAAATATTATCCTGAGGCTTCAGATTTATTTCAGTGTCACTTTGCTAAGTATCATTGCATGGGGAAGAAATCACAGGTGCAGGGGAAGCGATCAATCTGCTCATGTCCTGTGACAAGAACCACAGAAGATTCATTGCAATTGGGGCTTCAGTAGCCTGGAGGTAAACATACAACTTAACTCTGTTTCTTGAGGAATGGTAACAAATAAAAGGACCAAGAACCAGCTGGACACCCTCACCTCCTCACGGCACTGCCTGTAGTGGGGTTGGGCTGAAGATGCCAATGTCTTTGGTGCTGGTGGCCACAATGATGGCACTGATGCTAAAAGTAGAGGTACTGACACTCTGGGAAGGGTTCTTCACTCATTTTGCAAGCAGAAAGTTGAAGTTTGTTGGCTGTGGTAATGCTGCTTCTAATTTATGCCAATGTATCTGAGCTGACCACCACCCTCAGAAGCACAATGGTTTTAATGGCAACCTGGGAAGAGTGTGGTGTAGCCTTGACATTGCAGTAATAGGCTGGCAGCACTCCTAGTAGTAATGGTTCAACATTTTTGGAGGAAGGTAGTTACTGAGATGACCAAGGAGGAAGCAATGATGCAATCCTAAAGCAATTACATGGACTAGATGCCTGCTAGATTCATCTTCATATACCCTTGCACTTTAAAACCAAAGATCCAGAGCCAATGTGATCCAATGTGAGCCTGTGCTCACATATTGTGATTCATACATGTTTTCCACCAGAAGAAAAATGATTTTTTAATATCTACTGTAGCACTGGTGACAAGAGGTTACAGAAGCCACATGCAGTAAAACTGCAGACCCTCATCCAGCACAGCTTTGGAGGTCTCAGTGGAGAATAGCAGAGCATAAGCCTAACTAAGCCTGCTTGCACCAGTTGAAGTAGCAGCTGATCATATCAGGAACAGACACCAAAATTGGTCTGGATCTCACAGCTCCTTCCTGGCAGGTATGGCTTGCTTGCTAGGTTAGGCAGTCCTATGTGCCAGTAGAAACACACCTACTGTCCTGCAGCAGCCTTCCCCAACCTGTAGCTTCCCTGATGTGCCTTGATGTCACCAGTAGTAGGATCTGAGGCTCTGCAAGTACAGAATCACAGAAATATTTAGGTTGGCAAAGCTCCTCAGGGTCACCAATTCCAACCCAGAGCCCTGTTCTGCAAGGTTCACCCTAAACCCTATCCCCAAGCACCACATCCAGATGACCTTTAAACACACCCAGAGCTGATGACTCCACTACTTCCCTGGGCAGCACATTCCAATGTCTGAGCACTCTTTCCAGGAAAAAAGTCTTCCTAATGTCCAGTCTAACCCTGCCTGCTGCAGCTTGAAGCTGTTCCCTCCTGTTCTGTCACTAATTACCTGTAAGAAGAGACCAGCACCAACCTCTCCACAAGGTCCTTTCAGATAGCTGTAGAGAGCCATGAAGTCTCCTCTCAGCCTCCTCTTTTTCACAGAATCACAGAAATATCCAGGTTGGGAATGGCCCTCAGGATCACCAAATTCAAACTATAAACCTACTCTACAAGATTCACCTTAAACCATATCCCTAAGCACCACATCCAAACCACCCTTAAACACATCCAGGGTGGGTGACTCCACCACCTCCCTGGGCAGCTCATTTCAGTGCCTGACCATTCTCTCCATGAAAAACTTTTTCCTAATGTCCAATCTAAACCTCCCCAGTCTCAGCTTGAGGCCATTCCCCCTTGCTCTGTCTCAAATTACCTGTGAGAAGAGCTCAGCAGCAGCCTCTCCACAATGTCCCTTCAGGTAGCTGTAGACAGCAATGAGGTCTCTCCTCAGCCTCCTCTTTATCACACTAACCATCCCTATGCTCCCTCAATTGCTCCTCATAAGATTTATTCTCTAGGCCCTTCCATGCCTTCATTGCTCTCTCTGGAACCATTGCAGCACCTCCACGTCTGTCTTGTATTGCAGTGCCCAAAACTGAACACAACACTTCAAGGCAAAAGGTTACCACCTGCTGAGTGTTCATATTCTTTTAGGACCCTGAAGTCTTCTCCTAGAGCCTCTTAGGTCTGTATTAGAGACAGGGGGAGGAAAAGTGTTTTCATCATTGAGCCCTGAAACAAATCTACGCTGCTGTAGTCATACAGGTGGAAAAAGAGGGGAACTCTGGTGGAATTCGCCTCCTCCTGCCCATCGGGCAAAATTTACATTCTTAGCTTGCAGTCATAGCTGTTCCTCACAGACCATCCTGTTATTGTTCAGAAGAGCATAGGCAGGAGACGGCAAATGAAAATTGCTCCACCTCCCTGCTGAAGGCAGCTCTGCTGCTTACAACAGCCAGCCAGTAATAATAGCCCTAATGAAAGGGACTGCAGCATTTCCCTGGTAATTTTCCTCAGCCCAATTGCTCATAGAACTAATAGCCCTGCAGAGACCTACCCAGCGAGGAATGAGGAACAGAGAGGGGTTGCTCTCTCACCATCTTTATCTCTTTCCACCACATTCTTGGAGTGGACAGGGCATATTTTAATCCCTGGCACAATTTGCAATTAACAGTTTCAGGAAAACAGGTAGCCAGAGCCTCCCCTTCCCCCTCTCGTCTGTGCTCAACAAACCACTTAAGCTCTGTAGCTCAATTTAGCCACACACACCGAGTGGTTCCAATAAAATCTGCATCCCAGGGAAACCATGCTCTGAAACACACATTTAGAAGGTGCTTTGACATTCTCAGGCATTGAGTGCTACCTTCTGAGCTCCTTTCTTGTTTACCAAGCTTTAGTATCTATATCTCTGCTCTTTGTCTCAAGGAGCTTGTCCTCTTGCCCTTTGTTTTATANGCAATGAGGTCTCTCCTCAGCCTCCTCTTTATCACACTAACCATCCCTATGCTCCCTCAATTGCTCCTCATAAGATTTATTCTCTAGGCCCTTCCATGCCTTCATTGCTCTCTCTGGAACCATTGCAGCACCTCCACGTCTGTCTTGTATTGCAGTGCCCAAAACTGAACACAACACTTCAAGGCAAAAGGTTACCACCTGCTGAGTGTTCATATTCTTTTAGGACCCTGAAGTCTTCTCCTAGAGCCTCTTAGGTCTGTATTAGAGACAGGGGGAGGAAAAGTGTTTTCATCATTGAGCCCTGAAACAAATCTACGCTGCTGTAGTCATACAGGTGGAAAAAGAGGGGAACTCTGGTGGAATTCGCCTCCTCCTGCCCATCGGGCAAAATTTACATTCTTAGCTTGCAGTCATAGCTGTTCCTCACAGACCATCCTGTTATTGTTCAGAAGAGCATAGGCAGGAGACGGCAAATGAAAATTGCTCCACCTCCCTGCTGAAGGCAGCTCTGCTGCTTACAACAGCCAGCCAGTAATAATAGCCCTAATGAAAGGGACTGCAGCATTTCCCTGGTAATTTTCCTCAGCCCAATTGCTCATAGAACTAATAGCCCTGCAGAGACCTACCCAGCGAGGAATGAGGAACAGAGAGGGGTTGCTCTCTCACCATCTTTATCTCTTTCCACCACATTCTTGGAGTGGACAGGGCATATTTTAATCCCTGGCACAATTTGCAATTAACAGTTTCAGGAAAACAGGTAGCCAGAGCCTCCCCTTCCCCCTCTCGTCTGTGCTCAACAAACCACTTAAGCTCTGTAGCTCAATTTAGCCACACACACCGAGTGGTTCCAATAAAATCTGCATCCCAGGGAAACCATGCTCTGAAACACACATTTAGAAGGTGCTTTGACATTCTCAGGCATTGAGTGCTACCTTCTGAGCTCCTTTCTTGTTTACCAAGCTTTAGTATCTATATCTCTGCTCTCAAGGAGCTTGTCCTCTTGCCCTTTGTTTTATACCCCTTTGTTCTGACTGCTGCTCTGCTCATGGCTGTTCCCAGGCTGCCTGCCTTCCCTGAGACACTCTTCTCCCAACAGTGTGGAAGTGCTGCAGCTGAGAGCTATCAAGCTCTAAACAGAGCAGAACAACTACCTCCCCTGTTCTACACACTGCATGCCTCTGAACCCTGCCTAAGACAATGGCTATGTTTCTCCAGGCTACCTTTCTCCAGACACTGTCATGTTAATTGCTACCCAGCCCCTGCACTATTCCTCATCAACCACCATTCAGCCTCCTGTTTGGTATTTGAGCCTCTGCCTATCCTTTCCAGTGTACATCAATTGTAAAGATAGGTATGTCCACAGAAACAGAGGGATATGCAAGCACCCCTAACCCAAAGAGAGCTGTACATATATATAGTCACGGATTTTTTATGTATGCATCCTTGAGGATTAGTGTAAAGAGTTAAGCCTTTCTGGAGGGGCTTACTTGAAATTGGACCCTGACTCCTCCCTGGGGGTGGTCTGTCCTGCCTCCAGGCATTGTGTTTAGCCCCCTCCCACTTCCTGCTGAGACTCCTATAAAGGGGAGGAAAAATGAAATTCCTGCTTCTTCCTCTTGGTCTTTGCTCTCCTCACCTGCTCAGCATCTTGCATTCCTGCTGCTGCTATTTCGCCATGTGCTCTCTCTCTGGGGAGAGCAGCCATATTTGGAAGTCTTAACTTGCTACATCCCACCAGCATCCCTCTGCCTCTACCACTAATTTCCACCTTTACTGCTTGATTCAGCTTCCATCCACTCCCATCTACTGGTTGTATTTAATATTTTGTATTTTGTTCCCTTTTCCCCTATCCTCTGTAACTCCCTTTACCTTATACCTACATCTTGTATTTTGTTCCTGTAGTGGGTTTGCAGTTACCTTCCCCCCCCC